>BPVZ01000051.1:1318734-1337088 GCA_020521535.1 Rubroshorea leprosula | reverse complement strand
CGTCAGTTTCTATATATTTTAAACCCAATTGTAAATTGAGAACCCTCATTTTATATTTCAAACTAAAGTCCTTAAATATGGATGTGGGTCAAATTTAAAGGACTATAATAATTATATAGACTAAGAATTTTTACCAGACAAATTAAAACTAGATGTTATGATTGTTCAAAGTGACATCTTTTCACCGGTTAGACTAAAAACCGCTTTTTCGTGTATATATCTTCAATCTTCCATTGATTTTGATGTTAACCAGTGAGCAAGAGATGTAGTAACAAAATGTTTATGGACAAAATGCCCCCCATAAAAAAATAATAATAAAAAAAAGGACGACTGATTAACAAAAATGGGTCAGTACTCGGCATAGTCATTCATTAGATTTAGAAGCACCCTGCTGACCCTGTTGCAGGCATCCCCAGATGCAGTCCATTTCCAGCCCCACGTCGCCTTTCAACGGCCACAAAACATTTTCCTCAAACTTGTACTCTGGGAAAGTGATGCACGTTTCCAACATGCAACTCTGCCCAGAAAACTCAAACCAGGTGGTGTTGTTCTCCAGTGATGATGAGAAGGTGTCTTCAAAATTGCACTCTTCTAATTTCCAGATCATGCCTTCATCTTCATGCAACCACGGGAAATCAAATACTCCTAATGCCAAATTGTTTTCAGGTGACAAATAACCATCACTCTCTTCAATTACATCACTTGTACTATTATGATCATAATGATTGATATCTTGCTTCTTTGCTGACTTGTCCAGATTGTCTTCCTCCTCTCGTCTTCTCTTCTTGTTCTCCCATTCCATCTCTGTCAAAAGAAAAAGGAAAAAAAGCATAATGTCCCATTTCACCAATAAAGAAAGGATTTGAAACTAAAATCTGGAAAATATATCTATGCGACATGATGAGATTTTGAATGCAAAACATTCATGCATATGATGCTGGATAAAGGAAATTTTGAACCTGCAGAGACGATCAACGAACAGGTGATTGAAATGAATTGATTAATAAAATTGACGTAAATGATTGTGTTACCTGTGTTTGAATGCAAAGTGGTGTGGGAATGATGAAGGTGAGATGATTAATGTTTGCTCACACGGCACGGGATTATAAGCAAAGCCGTTTCAACCACATACACTCATTTCTCAAACACTCCCTTTACCGGCCAGCTGCAACAGAGAAACCCAATGGGTTGTTTCCTATTTTTCTGGTTGCCTGAATCCTCATCCTTCCATCCCTCTACCTTATTTTTAGCATCACATTTCCCCGACCGTAATATCACCCTTTCTCTCTCTCTCTTTGGCTACATTTGTCACCCTTTCAACAATTTCAGGAAAAACTACTGATTATTATAACATCAAAGTGTGGACTGTGGACTCCCTCTTTAACTGAAAAATCTTACGTAACATCCACCCTTCCATGTTTACCTTAAACAAAATCATCCTCAAGGGCTCCATCTCATGCAACATCAGCCTGCACTTAAAACAAACAACTTGCTTCACAATATAATGCAAATCAATTACAAGCTGATCCAAAAAAAAATCAATTAAATAGTGAAATATGATAGCTACAAATGGTTCACCCATTGGGAATTGAGTGATACAAACAAATCCAAGTTCCAACCATATGACTCTGGATGCAGCAGGATCAGCCCTACTGCAGCTTCTATTAGTGATAAAAATGGTAAAAAAAAGAAAGAAGGGTGAACAATAATACGAGAAAGATGAACCAGTATCATATTGATTTTTTCTCTGTATCCATATACCAAAAAAATTCAAACTTGGCTCAATCCCAAGGATATTTCATCTCTTTTGTTGTAGAACTCCCACCTTGCTATTCCATTCTGCTTGTGAAATATGCAAAAATGAAGGTAATTATGTGCTTTGTTACATTAGTTTCTGGGTCTCTGCCCTGGAAGTGAATGTAGTTTACAGGAACAAACCATTTCCCTAGGGTAGGCAGGAGATGACTGCATTGAAGATGTCAAGTCGTACTCCATGTCTCAATTTGATCTAAGCCGTTAGATCTCATTTTCCAGGCTGCCAGAAGTTATTTTCATCACAAAACAGAAGATTGAGGTCTCTTTCAAAACCATGCCAGACTGATGTTCAGAAATATATGGATCAAGAGCAAATGTATGCATTGACAGTTACTCCTCAGATTCTATAGTGGGCTACCAGTAGTCCCCACAAGAACAACGGCCATCTCGGAAGTGGTGGAACCGGTTGGTATCTCTCACAATGATTTCCCTCCCCACCACCTTTGACGCAAATTTAATTGCAGAATGACAGTCGCCACAAACTCTTATATTCTTCATGATCCGAATGGTGGATCCAGGAGGAGTGCCGAGAAGTGCAAATGCCAGAGCAAGTTTCTCACTATGATACTGCAGCTTAACTTCCCTCTCCTGTTGGTCAACATAGGAAAGCACGTGGCTACTGTCTGGAACATATCCAATCTCCTTGATTTTGCCACTAATCTCCTCCCACATCTTACGTATTTCCTCTCTCCGTGGGTGAGCATCATCATTTGCCACAAATGTGTGCACTGCATTCTCAATCTCAACCCAACTACATGCGGGTTCCTTCTTCACCCCACTCTCTTTCATCATCTTTCTCACTTTAGCAGCATCTCCCAATCTACCAGCAGAGGCATATATATTAGCTAGCAAGACATGGGGCCCTGAATCATGGGGGTCAAGTTCAAAAACACGTTCAGCAGCATAAGCACCCAAGTCCATGTTCTTATGCATCCTGCAAGCACCAAGCAAGGCTCCCCATACAGCAGCAGTGGGTTCAATTGGCATTTCTATTATAAACATCTCAGCTTCCTCAAGAAGACCAGCTCGACCAAGAAGATCAACAATGGTTACATAATGGGAAATTTGAGGCTCTATCCTGTATTTCTTCATCAACTCAAAATAGTATTTTCCTTCATCCAGCATTCCAGCATGGCTACAGGCAGTGAGAAGGCAGAGGAATGTAATATCATTAGGTGCAATTCCAATTCTCAGCATTCCTTCAAACCATTGCACTGCTTCCTTTCCAAGCCCATGCTGGGCATATCCAGTAAGCATTGAATTCCAAGAAACTACATCTCGTTTTTCCAACCTATCAAAAACCTTCTTAGCATCTTCAATGCTACCAGATTTTGCATACATATCAAGGAGGGTGTTTCCCACAAAAGCTACGAGCTCTCCACCTGATTTGATCATATGGGCATGAACCCATTTGCCCTGCTCAAGCGACCCAGTGGTGGCACATGCTCCAAAAATGCTTGAATAGGTGAAATGCGTAGGCTCAAGATCTTCTCTCAGCATCTTCCAAAACAGACGTAGTGCATGCTCCCCTTCACCCTTTCTTGCATGCCCAGCAATCAAAGCATTCCATGAAACCTCATTCTTACTATCAAGGCTGTGGAAGATCAATTGAGCCTCATCCATGCTCCCACACCGAGCATACATGTCCAAGAGCGAACTGCCTACATAAACATTGGAATCATGCCCACACTTAAAACAAAATGCATGGAGTTGTCTGCCGTGCAGATCACTAGTGTTGGAAGCCGACGCCTTTAGAAGGCTGGACAAGGTGAATTGATTAGGCTCCAAACCCTGCCCCAGCATTAGAGGAAACAAGCGAAGAGCATCAACAGGCCGATCATGCTGGGAGTAGCCAGTAATAAGGGTAGTCCAAGTAACCATATCTTTAACAGGCATTTCATCAAACAGCCTGCGGGCATCATCCAGGCTACCACACTTTGCATACAAGTTCAGGATGGTATTATGCATAACAACATCATCTCCGAAATGGGAATTGGTGATGTGGGCATGAACGATTCTACCTTCTTTGAGCCTGTTCAAGTGGGTGCATCTTTTGAGCAATAGGTTGTAGAGAGTTCGACTGGGCTCCAATGAACCGCTATCGACAAGGTCGAGAATATAAAGGCCTGTCCCTGAAGGGTGGCGGCTCTTGCGGAGAAGGTCTTTATGTTGGATGATACAGGAAGAATCTTGGGCATCTGAGAAGTCGTCATGAGGGAGGACAGACGTGCAAAACTGGGGACGATGGAAGTGAGCATTTTTTAAGTGGCGACGCCAACTATATTTGATCATGGTTCAGAAAGGCGTTAGCGTATCGCCACTGCCCAGCTTTATAGTTCAAATTACTCACGGCTCGACTCGGACTTTTCCGCCCTCCCTCCAGCCAACGTCTCATATACCATACTTTTCTTCTGCTAACAAGCATAATTGGAAACGGCAATGTTATGGTATCACCTCATTCTAAACTTACAAATATAGAGTGACATTAGATAAGTAAGTATTTGGTGATATTAAATAAATAGTTATATTAAATATTAAGAGTAAATTTTTAAATAAAAAATATTAATTGTACAAAGCTTACAATATTAACTATAAAATTTTCAAATTCAAAATTTAAGAGATATCCAGTTTAAGCCAACATTAAAAAAAAAGAAAAAAAAAAAAAAAGGAAAGGAAAGAAGAAGAAGAAGAATAAACAGATGTCTTGTGTGAGGTGTAGCCAGTTATCTGTTGTCCCAAAAACCAACCTCAGATCCTTAATCCAAGAAAGTTGCCACCACTAGCATATGCCCATTGCGCTATTGCAGGCTGAATCCAGAAACCAAGGTTGCTTCTTTGAATCCCATGGCAAGTAATGAATGAGAAGGAGAATAAAAGAAACAAAAACTCTAATATTCCACACAAATTGCAACCATACAGACTCAAATTATGAAATTATTCGTTCCCTTTTCAAATTTTCCCTGCAAGTCCCTACATTACTATACAAAGTATAAACCAAATGTCATTACAAGTTTGCACAAAACATCAGGACAAGAAGCAAGAATCATTTATAGCTCATCAGCACGGAGTTTATGACATGTATGAGAAGGCGAATGCTTGAGCCTTCTGATGGAGATATGGTGGGTAGGCTACGTTGATGACTCAGTATCTGGTATACCTGCTCAAAGATGGGACGAACATGCATAGCAATCACTGGATCTGAAGGGTTTATGGCAACAGCCACGTCTGTCATCCATGCCAGCTTTTTAGAGGTCTCATTGTTGATATCACATGCCAATTGCTGGAGAAGAGCCAGGAGAACTCCTTGGTTCAGAGGGAGTGGTACCATTGACAGAATAAGTTGTAGGTCAACCTGGTGAATAGAGAATACAATGAAAATGTGAAGTTGTTTATTTTGTATCCTCAGCAGAACATTAAACGATAGCCAGGAAAAAGAACTTCAGACATTATGGAGGCATTTAACCCCCTTCAGTGCTCCACATATCAACATATTATCAAGCGTATATGTATTAAAAGGGTGAAATTTATAGGGCTAGAAATACCAACGAAAAACAGAAAAAAGGACAGATTTCCAGAAATAAAAATTGTTCAGAACCCAAACTCCTTCCACCAAGCGTCATGCCATGCCTCCATTAGTACACAAATGGTGATTGAGGAGAAAGATTTTGGCACAAGTAAATGCACATATAGCAAACAATAAAGACAGAAAAATAGCCAACCATACGGGACTTGAGAATAGTTATCAAAACTTTCCAACTTTAGGTCATCTAAAATGAGAGTTCACAACTTATGGGAATGCATATGAGAAAAGAAGCTCTACCTGAGAACACAACCAGGAAACAATTGTGACATCACTTCTGTGCAGGGCTGCAGTAAATGCTTCATCATATTTCCGCTCAGCTATCAATCTAGATAGTTCTTTTGTTGGATCCAGTTGAGGCTCAGGCTGTCGCATGAATACAACCCACAGAGTTCAGGCAACTGACTAAAAATTATTTGCAGATTGTATTCACAATTGACATTCATTCTTCACCAAAAACAAGGATTGCAAAGAGAGAGAGAGAGAGAGATAGAGTGCTCACCATCTCATGTAAACCACCCAATGGTCCATTACTCAACTGTGTTACCAGGGGATTTCCGGCTTTGGAGTTGGCCCCAGCAGCTGCAATAGCTAAGAGTTTACGTTGCCCATCCGCCAACTCTCCACTTAATGTCTGAGTGACTGATGTTGCTGAATTGATGGCATCCTGCAAATGCAAAACATCCCATGTTACATGCGAAAGTATTATAGCTACTAAATGATTTAACTCAGCCAAACTTGCAATAGAGGTAAATGCCCCCTTTTCACAGTTTTATTCAAAGCATGTGTATCATAAATCATCTTGCAGTGAAACAAATAAACCCTCATGCTAGGAAATAAAAGGCTGCATTAAAAAATATCTTAGCAAAATAAAATAACATGGGGAAAGGACTTTACATCAAATATAGTTGAGAGTCAATGAAAGACACCTCTATCACTCAATCCAACTTTTAAATATTTCTTATTTTTTCTCCGAAAACTAACAAAGAATTCAATGCTAACATTGCATGATACAAAACTAATCAAATAATATAGACGATTCATACTTTTAGCAGTCTATATTCATTTAAATCCAAGATTGTTAACCTCACCCAACTAAGATTACACAAAATGAATAATATAATCAAGTAAGTGGGTGAAACTAACAAGGCAACCATTTCTTTTGATGTAAAAATCTACAATTTCAAAAAAAAGAAAAGAAAAAAGAAAAGGAAAAAAAAGCAAGATATCATTAAGCTACCATACCCTTAAAGCAATGGCCAGTGGAGAATGTGCACTCTCAAACTGCTGTTGAGCAGCAGTTGTATGTTTGATAAGCCCTTTCTGAAATGTAGCATCAATTTGCTCAAACATAGACTTGCACGACATCTCAAATGCAGGAACAATGGAAGCTTCCAAGCAAGACCTCAATGCATCCTGCAAGCACATATTTCAGTATTTCTAATTAGCACCACCAGGAAAAGAAATCCCCGAACTCAACTAAAGATTTATGTGTTTGTTCATCCACCAAAGAAATGATAAAAAGGGGAGAAATAGAATCCCTTACTTATTCAAGTCAATTATCATATAAAATTACCAACTGAGGTGAATTCTAAGATATGAAAGTGAAACCCCTCAAAATTTCTCATTTCAGGGAAAATAAAGCAAAGAATAATCCTGTCTGTAGGCAATGAGGTGTTTGTCCTTTTACTTTAAGCATAATGCAATAAAGTATATTTCCATCACGAAAAGAACTCCACAGGACACTGAGCTTTAAAACAACTCAATAAAAGAAAAAAAAATAGCCTAACAAGCACTCTAACTGATTGGATTTATATTAAACAAAATATACCTGAAGAGCTTGCTTTCCAGAAGTTTGAAATTGTGCTTGGATTTGCCTGGCCACTGTGGCTTCAAGTTTTGAACTGACTGATTTTTCTAATTGATTAGCTGCCTTCTCTCCTACTCCTTTCTGCAGAATATATACCAAAACAATCCCATTGATTGGAACTTGCACTGGAAAATTTAATAGCTATGTTTTGCTTTGCAAACATTTGAAAGGGTAGAAATCATTAATTATGAAGCCAAAAATACTTGCAAATCAATTCTAGGCTTGAATTAAATTTTGATTTAAAATGAAGGAAAATGAAGTTGGAGAATGGTGCTTTTCCAACATGACATCAACTTTAAACTTCCTGCAATATGAAAATAGATTTCATATTTCTAATCACAGCTCCATTAATAAGGATTGATTTGTCCAAATAAATGAAAATTTCATTCCAACGGGACACCCAAACACTGCCTGGGATATTAACAAACTTTGAAATTTTCCAAACCTGGAATGACTCTGTAATAGCAGATGCTATGCTTTTCTCTAGAATAGGAGTAATCATACGAGCCACCACAGGACCAACTGTAGCTATCTCCTTCTTCAATGTTTTCTCAAAAATGCCTGGCAAGTCCTTATTTATGCAGTTCGTGAGCAGATTGATTATCTGTTGTGTACGATCTCTTTCTAACTTCTCATGTTTTGCATTTTCTTCTTGGAAACGAGCCCACAAAGCATCCATATTAGCCTTAATAACTTTCTCAACACTCCTGCCCAAGGATGCCTCAAGTCTTTTACCTTCTTTGTTAACTGGGGTGGAGACAATTGTATTCATCTGCTTCTGCATCTCTTTTTGCATGTTCACCAACTGCATGAATATAATTTCAACTAGAGATTATGATCACACAGACAAACACACACACGAGCACATGCACACACACAATCTACTAATAGATATCCACAGGAAGTCTCTTCCTCTCTCTCTCTCTCTCTTTTTTCTTTTTTCTTTTTTTTTTTTTTTAAAGTAAGGAAAAAGGATCTACAAGAGGCAAAACTGAAAGGATTGACAACACAGAAATCCTTTAGACAAAGGAAATGCATATTTTGCACATGCTTAAGAATCTACAGGTGAAAACAAAGCAATAGCAAGCTAGTAAAAACTGGAGGAGGAAAGAGATTATTTAAGAAAAAGGTGAGGAAAGGAATTAGACTTGTGCCAGTTAACTTAAGTACATGTAAGCTACTGGTTCATCTCTATACTGATTATTTTTTAAGAGGATTATTCAGCTTCCCATCTCCCATACTGAACATTAGCTCAGATTGGTTTCCTGTGGGGGCAGAGAGGAGGGAGAAAGGAATAATGGAGTAAATGGACATATAGGAGACTAATGCCTTCACAAAAGCATAATGTTAACACTCTTGAATAACTGCCCAGAAACATGTCTATTCATATCTAACAGAATAGAAGTTGGTGTTTCCTGCAATAAAATACCTGTTCAATCATATCCTGCATGCCCATTAATTGAGGCAGAGCAGCATCACTTGAGGTTGCACCAGAACTGCAACCTGGTTCATTAGATGAATCTGTTGAGTTATATGGACTCTGGGTGGGTGAAGGTGGGCCAGATACTTGAGAATTTTTCCCCTTCTGCTTTTTACCTTTTGCTGCAGAAGCTGGAGGATGTGAAGCAGTGACGTGGGTTTCTGAATCGCCAACCTTGGCAGGAACATCTTTAGACAAATTCTGCTCTTCTCCCTCATTGCCGATGGCATGCTTTTCTGCTGGACCTGAAACACCAACATCACTAGCTTGTTGAGCTCCCTCTACATTATAAGTTTCCACACAGCAATCTCTTGCCATCTGAATGCCAAGATCTGAGGCCTGAGAGAAGAATGCTTTCTCCTTTTTTTCTGCGATGATAGGAGAATCTCTAGGACATTCAGTTTCCTTATTCTGATCTGATCCCATGTCACCCACAACTTTGACGTCTACCTCCACACTTTCTGCATCATTGCTGATAACCACATCCTGAATCATCACATCCCCTGCATTCATGCCCTGACTAAGTTTAACAGTATCAGGGGATGAAGTAGCTGTAGACAATATCTCCGATGGTGTTACAAGATGAGTTGGATGTTTAAAAACCACAGGAGGGTCTGGAACCATAGAAATGTCATTCTGGACTATATTTTTATCACTTTTTTGCAAATTGTCACCTAAGGAAGGCATCTCTGCCTTACTCTCTTTGGCAGCATCTACTCTGTGGTCAACTGAATAATCAGCCATTGAATGGTCACCACCATGATCAGTATTTGATGGACTTCTTAGACCAGATGATTTCTGAGATAACCTAGGACTCAGTGGAACTGAAGGTGATGCAGAATGGAGATTTTCAGAAGTGCTATTAGATGGCACAGCGCTAGCCTTATTTTCCAAACCTGAGGTAGTAACCTCTGGCAAGGTGGTAAGCTCTGTAGAAGCCAATCTTTCAGGAAGACTTGTTATGTGGGCACTTTCAGAGTTGCTTGAAAGTATAGGTGGCATTGGAATTGAGTTAGCTGCAGGCATTTCATTGGATTTACTTCCATGAGATGATTCCATAGCAGCAGAACCATCAGGATTAGATGCATCAAACATGGGAGGAAAATTGGAGTCTGTTTTCTCCAACTCCATGTTCTCCAAGGGTGGTGGCAAGCATTGAGACAAGTCCAGTGCATATTGCTGGATAGCTTGTGTTTGGACACAGTAAACTTGTACCGTGTGTTCTCCCCCAGGCAAACTGTCACTTGTTCCAGTAAGACTTAATATAGGCATTGTTACAGTGAATTCAGCTATGTACTCCATGCGGGTTGCAGCTGGGTTTGGCCCATAATCTATATGTATGGCATATATAGCATTCTTCTTGGCATTTGCAAGCAGAAATAGTCCTGCACGTGGCAGTGCCACAACTTGGTTAAAGAATGCATCCTCAACCTTGGTTTCAGCAGAACTCCTCAGCTCCAATGTTTGAGTACACTGCCATGATTCAGCCTCACTAGGTAACAACCAGCCCTCCTCACTGGCAGAGGCCCATATCTTCACTTCTCTATTCAATGGCCCCTGTAAATGAACAACTTAACTTAGCCTTCACACTGACTAAATGATAATAGGAAACAAACTAAATCTGAAAAATATAGAACAAGGAGATCATTTAAATGAAGTATAATTGTCATGTTCAAAGGATAATGATACCAGGTCATTGCAACAATCCAAAACAGAAATGAAATACTTTCTGTTCCAAGACAGAAATTCTTAACATGATCAGACACAACTCTCCTGAAATAACACAACCACATACAATGTTCCATAAAAGGATGAAAGCCGAGAAGTTACCCCTGTGAGAAGAACAATATGATCAGGACGGTGAGGAGAAGTTAAGAAAGTTGCTGAATTAACAGGATGACCATCATGGGGTCTCAACACTGCCAATGGTAATGCTTTACGGTCCTCCCAAATTTTTACCTGTGAGAGAAGAAGAGCGTTGGTGTGAAAAGAAAACTGAATAGAAATCAACCAGCCCCCAAATGAAACCCAACCAAGTGCAAAAATTGATTCAAGTGAATCCAAGATGTTAAACATATTGATGCTAAAAAATAGTCATATATACAAACATGAAATAACTCTGCAATAACTAGTAACTATGATTGAACTATTTAACAGGCATACTCTTTCAATGCAGCAATAGGGAAACCACCATTCAATGAAGATTAAAAAAAAAACAGAAGAAGAAGACAAAGAAGAAAAGAGAGAGAGAAGGGTTTTCTAAGATTTTTTAGATCCAGGCACACTTGACCTTTTGGAAAGGATGAGAGACAGAAGGAAAGGGGTATGGGATGTGAAGAGAGTAGGTTCTACTTGTATTTTTAAAGTTTAACATTCTTCATTTTGCTTTTAGAGGATCTAACAGCATAACAAGTAAATGAAAAATAAACAAAGACGAAGAACAGCAAAAACAAACCGTGCCATCTATTGAAGCTGAAGCTAAACGGGTGGTCAACCATTGACACATTGACAATTCAGTAATCTCGCCATCATGTTTACCAACAAGCTGAACCCCATCAATCAGCTTGTCAATAGAACAATTAAGTGGTTCCTCTGCTGAAAATCCTTCATTTTTTCCACCCTTCATGGTATCAATTTTGAGAATACGATTTCCAACAGCAACCATCAAAATTTCCTGTCAAACAATTTTTCTTGAACAATTAGATGCAGGGATGATAACATGTGGCCAGACATAGGAAATGTGTACAAGAAGAAAAACAACAGGAAATCCAAGTTCTTTGATAAATGAATTATAAAACCCATTATTACTTGTTTGTGAGGATGCCAACACACACGTGGATGTACTGATTCCCCTTGTCCTACCATCTGAATGGCAATGACAACTTTGCCCAAAATTTGTGCTTTATCTTCCTCATCAGGGCCTTCATTGATCTTCCATACAAAAATCCGTCCGTCAACACTCGCACTGCAGAAGATGAAATGTTAACATATCCATATATATATATATATATATATATAAATGATTTCACTCTGTTCAATGGTAAATGCTACCTGGCCAAAAGATGCACATCCTCAGCGAA
This sequence comes from Rubroshorea leprosula, assembly GCA_020521535.1. NCBI lineage: Eukaryota > Viridiplantae > Streptophyta > Magnoliopsida > Malvales > Dipterocarpaceae > Rubroshorea > Rubroshorea leprosula. Next base: position 1,325,263 of record BPVZ01000051.1, on the reverse strand, counting down.
AAAGGCCATATCAGTTACTCTCTACACACAAAAAAAAAAAGGAGGAAGGAAGAAGAAGAAGAAAATCAAGAAGAAAAATAACATCCATAAATAACACCATGATAGATAGAGACCCAAAAAGGTAAATCATTGTTTCACAAACTACTGAGGGACTTTTATGTAGATTATTTTTAATATACCACAGTTTATACTTCATATTTAAAAGATAGAATGCACAATAGGCCTTAAAGAATGAACTGGTTCATCAAATCATGCATCATCTTCATGATAAATAAATGTATTTAATTATTTTATTTTTATTTTTCATACTGATAAATAGATGTATTTGTTAATAGATTCTCTAGCTGCATGAGTATTCTCCTATTTCCATTTTCAATCAGACAAAATAAACAATATGACAATCTGATGGAAAAAAAAGAGAAGGTCAGGGAATCCATGCATTTACAGAATGAAGTACCCACCAATCTACCATTGTAAAGAGATAACAACAATTCCCCACCCACCACCCCCACACCCAACATAGAAAACTTGTAAGAGTTTGAACTTTTAACCTGTCCAGTATGCTGTGTGAAAGCTAATGAAGTAGTTCTCACATAAGATATAAGTTTCTGAATCACTAATGTTGATTTATAGATGTGGTTAATCTTGGACTAAAACCAGTTTCCCATCATGATATGAACTCCTACGTTGCCTAAAAATGGCTTTTAAGGGACTTCGCTCCATAAATTCTTAAGTAGAGAACTGTTAAAAATGGCAAAAACAAATCCTACATACATATTGGGCATATTAAGAAAAAGTGCAAAAAATATACCAGATCAAGTGACAGGCTTCCCTATATTGTAAAAAAAAAAAATGATAGAATAACAACAGAAAACAATTTATTATCAATTTGCACTTGTCATAATTCATCAACTGCTTGTCAACCAACTCAAACCATAGAAGTTAAGACTGAATATTAGCTTATTTGAAAATATATACAGTAGTAGAATAGAAGTTAAAAGCACAACAGACCAAAGCAGATATGCACCTGGGTGTGGCCACGAAGCAAGGATCTCAAGGCAGTGTTGATATTGAGGATACGGATATTGCCAAGCTTAAGACCATAGCAAATATAATTCCTATTAACAGCAATTTGTCGACCAAGAACAAGTCCAGGATCGGAAGCATACTTAGTAATGGGAGTGACCTCCAGCTGAGGCTGCACTTCACCCTGCATCCTCTTATCAATATCATAAACGAGATTGCTTCCAATCAAATGCCTGCCCTTGGGCAGCTTGCTGCTGAGCAACCGAACTGGAGTCGGTCCACCGCCCGGCATAGTAAGGGGTGGGGCAGAAGGGACAGCGACAGGAGGATTGGAAAAATCGGCAGAGGAAGGAGAAGGGGACAAACTGGACTGATTTTGATTGCCGAAAAAGGTGATCAAGAGGTCGCTTCCGGAACTAGGGTTTGAAGGCGGAGAAGGTTGAGGATACGAGATTGGGGGTCTGTTGAGTTGATGCATGTTAGCAAGGGGATGTGGGTGCTGGTGTTGTTGAAGGGGTGAGTAAGAGGGGAGATAGTGAGGGTGGTGAAAAGGGTAAGGACCAGACGGAGGAGGGTAAGAAGAGGAAGGCGTGAGATAGGCAGGAGGAGGAGGGGTTGAAGATTGGGCAGGGAACGACGGAGATGTAGTGAGATTGGAAGTGGTGGGACTGGGAGGAGTAGCTGCAATCATATTGCTGATATTCAAATTCACAGGACCGGAAGAAGGCTTGAAGAGCTTGTTCATATCAAAGGCCCCACCTTGCGGTGGCTGTTGATTGGGGGTCGCCATGGAAAGGAAGAAGAAGAAGAAGAAGAAGAGTGGAGAAGAGAGAGTAGATGAAGCGAAAAATGATGGATCTGGTGGGGTGATTCAGATCAGAATCAGTTACTTATAAAAATAAGTAAAAAAGTTTCATCTGATCTGAGAATCTGAAATCTGAATAGTATTTTCTGTACCTTTCTCGTCAGTGGAAGATCGGAGCTGGAGGAGGACAATTTGGGATAAATAAATATTTTCTCTCGTTCTTGCTGAGAGCAGAAGAGGGGGGGAGACTGAGGCCCAAGGGTTGGAATTTATTTATTTATTTTTGTCGTCATTATTTCAATTTTCTCCTTCAACATCCTTTCTCAAAAAAGTTGTTTCATTTTCTGATAAAGTTTGGATCTTCCCTGCGAAAATACACTTTTCAGGCTCACCTAGAATTTACTGCAAAAACAATATCTCTGTTCTTTACAGTCAGTCCGGACTGGAAATAACGACATCCGAAATTGCCAGTTCATGCCAAAATGAACTTTAGTGAAATAATAAATAAGAATCCAACCTTGATGTTTCCTTCTTTTCTTTTTTTTTTTTTATCTCACAAATTTCAACACCAAACTACAGATAAGAGTAACTAGAATAGGGGTCAAATTTACAATCAAATAGAGAATGCAACAAGAAAGATTGTACAAATTTCACACAAATAATAGTATGTGTGGGGATCCAAACAATAAATACTACTGAGGCTGATGGTTTCTTGGGGAAATGATGGACAAAGAATGTAAAACAGTGTAGCCCTGTAGATAATAGACAGTTGCAGTTGTTTTGGAAATGACCCAAGTGAAATTTTAAGTGCAGCAGCCTCCACCTTGAGAAGGAGAGCCACCTGCGCCTCCTGATGGTCCCCCTGGGATTCCGCCGTAACCAACTTTTATTCCATAAGACTGCAAACCAACAACACAAAGTGTCAGCAGTGTTCATTACAGATTCCATTCATTTACAAAAGCAAATGAAACTTGGCATTCTTCTCCCATGGAAGATGAGTCAGTATCAACCGGGAATCAAGAATTACAATTTTGAAAAGTTTATCTACAAATAGACTTTGAAAATCAGTACTTCCATAATGAATTAAAACCTTTCTGTCAAACTGGACAGTATGTTGTTCAAAAAAGGACATCATCTTTTCACCATTCTATAAGTTACCACCTTCTTACCAATTCTACTCGTGATAAGATAATACCACAAAAAGGAGAGAATTTTGAATTCAAGGTATGGCAATTTTAAGGCTTAAATAGTGGTGAAGCATCTAAGGTAACTGGAAAATATCCACTCAATGGATCACAATTGATACGTATTTCTAGTATTCTTAGTACACAATAACAGGCTATGAAAACTGACAAATTCAATACAACACTTTGTTGCTTCCCAAGCACATAAATACTTAGACTCTTCATTTCAACAATTTTGATGTTGATTTTTGTAGTGAAAATGGTACAAAATTGATTAAGACATACCACCAAGAGAGTTTTCAAGATATTAACATACACACTCAAATGGTCATCAGAAGCAGTGATGAAAATAACACATGACACTACGCTTTCGAACTTCATTACAATAGTGTTGAAATTTTAATTTTGATTTTTTTTTTTTAAATAAACATTTCATAACATATCTCAGAAGTGGAAAACAATGATATTTCTCCATTCTCCCTTCAAATTCCTCAGAAGCTAAAACCCAATCAAACCCTTTCACTGCCCTATTGAGATGCATATAGTTTCACCAAAATTATATCACATAGCAACCACGAACTTCAATAAGCAAAACTCATTAATTTCATTAAGTTGTTTCAATTTAGATTCAAATGGAAGAACAAAAAGGACTTCCCAGCAAAGATTTCATTAGGACCCAGGAGACTAAAAGACAACATCAGTAGGACTAACCTCATTTGATACATCAAAAACTCCATCCTGAATCTTCTTGTATATTGTTGCTGCTGTTTTTATAAATGCCTGCATGGCAACCATAAGATAAATAATATAATACCAAAAATAGATCAAATCATGACGTCATAATTTTTGAAGATGAGGATTATATGCTAAAACATTCACTGGCATGTGAAGTTATGAACTTTTCACCTCCTCCACATTCTGAGCAGTTTTGGCAGAGGCCTCCATGAAAATCAAACCATGCTCTTTTGCAAATTGCTCTCCTTCCTCAGTGCTCACGGCCCTCCTATGAGCAAGGTCACACTTATTACCAATGAGCATAATTGTCATGTTTGCATTTGCATGCTGCCTAGCATCCTCCAACCAGCTAGCCAAGTGATTAAAAGTTTCCCTCCTGAACAGTTAAATAATAGACTCAATAAGCCAAGCTTCATTCCTCCACTTAGGACACAAAAATGACAATTCTATAAAAACACACAAGAAAAGCCTCCACAACCAAGGCAAGGCAAGCATTAGAGGTTAACAATGTAGAATGAAATCATGGCCTGAGAATAGAGTGAGGCTTGCACTTAGTTACATCAAGCGTAACTCATAAGCCTTCTGATGCCTCATAAGGTAAGGGTAAGGAGTTAGGGAATGCGAAAATGACAGATACCGGAGTCACTATGGCAGCAATATTCTCCCAGAGCTAAAAATTTATTCATATTAACTTCTATAGAATGCGTGTGCAGTTTAAGATATTAAACAAAATAGGGGGTAATTGAAAGGGACTATTTGAATGCCATAAAAGCTTACTAGAATACAATTTACAGAACTAATGAACTGTCCCAAGAGTGAACTTCAGGCTTAACAAAAGCCTTCTTTTAAACCACAGGTGCAGGATAGATTAACAGTCAACAACAACCTATAATGAAAACCGAAATTCAGATAATAAGTGTACCTAGTAATATCATAAACAAGCAGTGCCCCGGCAGCCCCTCTATAATAAGACCTGGTAATAGATCTGAAGGACTCTTGACCGGCCTGGAAAAGTTTAAAGGAAAAATTCAGAATTTAGGATTTCAGTTATGAAAGACAACGATAGAACAGAAGAACCTTCAAAAATCAAGAGAAATATGAACAAATTTAGTCGCCGCAGCAACGCATTCAAACATCCCTCCTCGAGTTCAATTATTGTTTCCCATTCAGTTTATTAATCAATGAAGTTATGTTTTGCATAAGAAAGAAAAAAAAAATCAGGAGTCAAAAGAACCCACCAGTCTGACCAAAACCACAACTTTCCCAAAAAAGTCGTAAACTTTCGGTTTTCTCTCATTTGGATGAAAACCATCAATACAAAACAAGAATCAAACAACAAAGGAACAACTCGTAATACTACATCAATTCAGTATGCAAAATTTGAAGAAACTGATTAAGAGCAGACAGAATTAAGCCCAAGGCATAGGTGATCCCCATGGTCTGAATATGAATATGATTAATAGGAAGCGAAGAGAAGAGAAGCCAAAGACTAACCGTATCCCATATCTGGAGCTTAATAGGTTTGTTGTCGATGGTGATCATCCTGGCCCCAAACTCAACACCGATGGTAAGGTCATGCACCGGTTGGAATCGCTTGTCGGTAAACTGAAGAAGAAGACACGACTTCCCAACACCTGCAAAAAAAACACACACACACACGCACGGAGAGTAATCAATTGAAGGCGGAGAAAAAGATTGGAGAAGACGACGAAACAAAGTAGAAGATTGAATGGAGGAAGGAATACCGGTGTCGCCGATGATGATGTACTTGAAAAGGTAAGCGTAAGACATGGCGGTTTTCTTCAATTGGAGGAGGAGACGAAATAGATCTGGAGAATTGGGGGAGAGAGAGAGAGAGAGGGAGCAGAGAAAGCGGTTTGATTCTTTGTTGGGTTTTTAATGAAGGAGAAAGTAGAATTGCTGGATCGCAATTGCAATTCTGACAGCTAAGGGAGGCCGAATGTGGAGAGCGTGCGCTGCACGCAATGCATGCCCACGTAACTAACCATTTGCGACCAATATATCATACGCGCCTTTTATGAGAAGATATTTACCATCGCCTTGTCGTAATTAACCATTCAGCCCCTTCCCCCTTTCTTCACAGCACCTCTTTCGTTCTATGTCATGACTATTTTAAAAGTATATTTTAAATTCGTAAGAGTATAAATAATTTAGTAATTATTTTTTTTTGTTAAAAATAAAAAATTTTAAATTTAAATCACATAATATGTAAGTAATGTGAGATAAGAGATGAGAGATAATTATTTTTTATTATATAACTAAAATAAATATATATACTTTAAATTAACTCAATATAATTTAAAATTTTTATTTCTTTGAGTGGTAGTTTTTTTATTAAAAAATTAAGATATTTTGATATTAAAAATATTAAAATATTTAATAATAATTATATAATAAATTTGATAAAATTAATACTTATACTATACCTCACATTTTAATGGTTCTAATTGGATGACTTAATATTTTTAATGTTAAAATGTCTTTTTTTTTCTCTTTTTATTTTAATTATATAATAATATATATTTTTATTTTTTATCTTATCTCCTCTATATATTATGCAATTAAAATTTAAAATCTTTCACTTTTTAAAAAAAATTATTACTGAATTACTTAAATTATTAATTGTATAACTATTAGAATTGCATTAGACTTGTATAGAACCAATTCTTTCTTTACTCATTTTATTTTTCTCTTGAAAACTTTTGAATTTAGGGCATTTGCTATTACATGTACCTTTATCTTATATATATATATATAT
>BPVZ01000051.1:1285956-1303918 GCA_020521535.1 Rubroshorea leprosula | reverse complement strand
TGTGCATCGGCTGCCTACTTTTAAATTCTTTCCAATGGTTAATGCTTCAGAGGCTAGATTTGCCAACTCATCCGCCAATGATGCGTAAGTGCAATTGATTTTGTAATGCAGCTTCCATTAAATATATACTTGTTTGTCTCTGATATAAGATATTGCGTTGTGCTTGCAGATTGCTGTGTCTGCAAGGAACACTCGATCCAGAAAAGGTGAAGGGTAAAATCCTGGTCTGCCAGAGGGGCGGAATTGAAAGATTAGAGAAGGGGGTGAACGCAGCTAATGCCGGTGCCGTTGGAATGATTCTATACAATGATTATTCCACTGGTAACGAACTTGTTGCTGACCTTCATGTCCTTCCAGCAACACATATCACATATAAGGATGGTCTTAAACTCTCTGCATACCTTAATTCTACTGCGTAAGTATCTTTCTTCCCCCTGGTCAAATAGAAGCCTCCAACCTATGTTTTTGGTTCTGTTCTAAAAATGTTGTCATGATTTGGACTGTTATACAGTAATCCACTTGGGTTTATTACACCCCTAGAGGTATTCATTGGTAAGAAGCCTGCTCCAGTCATGGCCGGATTCTCCTCGAGAGGACCAAATGTTCTTACACCAGAGATCCTTAAGGTTTGATCTTAGAATTCAATGTTTTTTGGAATGATGTTTTTATAGCCTGACAGTTCCATCTTCTTTTTTTTTTTCTGAACTATTTGTGCTTGTTCTGTGGCCAATTAGCCTGATATTACAGCACCTGGGGTGGATATCATAGCAGCATATAGCGAAGGTTTTTCAGAAGATGGTCAGAAGGTCCCTTATAACATGTTATCCGGAACGTCAATGTCTTGTCCTCATGTGTCTGGAGTGGCTGGGCTCATCAAGGCAGCTCATCCCGAATGGAGTCCAGCCGCAGTGAGATCTGCCATCATGACCACAGCCAGAACATGGGACAATACTGGATTCCCAATACTGGATTATAATGAATCTGAGAAGTCATCTCCATTCAATCATGGTGCTGGACATATCAGTCCAAACAAAGCTCAAAATCCAGGTTTGGTCTATGACTTGACAACCAATGATTACTTGGACTTCCTCTGTGCCATTGGTTACAATGAGACAATTGTTCAGTCTTTCTCTGAAACTCCATACAAATGCCCCAAATCGGCCAGTCTTCTGAACTTCAACTACCCTTCAATAGTGGTTCCCCATCTCAACGGTACTACCACAGTCACCAGAAAGTTGAAGAATGTTGGTGCCCCAGGCATTTATGTTGCTCTTGTTCGTGAACCACTTGGTATTTCTGTTACTGTGGAGCCTAAATTTTTGAGCTTTGTAAAGATGGGTGAGGAGAAGAGCTTCAAGATGACTCTAACAGGTGTAGCTGAAAAACATGTCTTTGGTGACCTTACTTGGAGAAACCGCAGGCAGTTCGTCAGGAGTCCAATTGTTGTTACTGCAGCCAACAGCCGTTAACTTGTTTAGGAATTTCTTAGCTTAGGTAATCATTCCATTTATTTACTCTACTTTTACCATCATTAGCCTCCAGTTAGTTTAATTTGATTATTATGTAGGGTAACATTTACGTTACATATAAGGGGGATGTTTAATTGAAGCCAGAGATTAATACTTCGATGAAAATTTAATCCTTCTTTTACTTAAACTTTTGTTTATGTTTATTTCTAGACAAAATGTGCAAATCTCTCCTCAATACTTTTTAGTTCCTAACAAATAATTGAAGTAAATTAACACCATAATAAAAAGATCTAAATAAATTGTCACCTAAATTTTCTTTAAAAAAAATTGATTCAAATTTAATAATCAAGGTCGATTTTTTTAACAAACTTTAAAAGTAATAATTTAATAAAAAAAAATTGTGTTGTTAAATTTGAATCAATTTTTTTAAAAGTAAAATTTTAAAATAATAATTTACTTCAATTTTTTCTTTAGATGCTAAATTTTTAACTCAGTTATTAACGGACAATTTGTACCTTATGCCCCCTTTTTTTTTTTTTACTTTATAAAGAGAATGAATCTCTTTGAAAGAGAGCATACCTTCACCACAAGGTTGGGCAGCGGGCCAGGGTATGGGACAAACCAGGATTCCGAGCAATAATAGAGAGGAGATGATCAACGGATATTTGTGCAACAGAAAAGCGTTAGGGTTTGGTCAGAAACTATAGTTTGTCTCTAACTTGGCACTCAAACGCTCAGCGTAAGATACATATCATGGAAGAAATCCGTAGGGGGGTGGGGGTGAATGTGGAGCTGGAGAAAGAAGATGAATCTGAGATCTAGAGAGAGGTGAGAAAAGTGAGTGAACGAGGGAGAATGAGTAGAAAAGATATCTAATAACTATCTTCAAATAGTTTTTTAAGTTGCTTTTAAGTTTTTGATTATCTAATAAAAGTATGTTGTTTATTCATTTGTCAAGTATTCTTTAAATAAAACTATTAATAAGAATAATTAATATGATTTTTAAATTTAAATTAGAGTTAAATTTTTATATAATTGATCAAATTAAATTGATTAGTTTAAATTAGTGTCTTTGTATAACATGACCTAAGTTAAGTTAATTCCCAAAATAACAGCTGACAATGTTCAGCTACCATTCAACATAAAAGGAATGATTAATATTTGTCTTTGTATCCTAAAATGAATGATTACATCCCGAATGCTTTTGTTATCTTGACAAAACCGCAAAGATTGAGGAATAAAAAGCAGTCAAGTGATGATCATGTGGGCACCGATTTGGCTCGTAATTACACCCAAAAGAACTCATTATTCTATATATTGATGCATTGCAATTAAAATTGTTCCCATGAAACTTTGAAGAAAAGGTCAAGTGTGAAAAGAGAGAGAAAAAGGAGAGGCTTTTGTGATAAAGGAATCCACCAATAAGGTCAGCAGTAGGAGAATTGGCGATAATGTTGCCGACTGAATCCCTCTTAATTTCTACAAAGAAAGATATGTAGGGAATATCTAATCTGCTTGCCCTCGACGTGGCCTTAGCACTCATGAACTTATCCAACTGGAATGGAATCCGGTTCTCCATCACAAGTGAAGATGTTCCATGTCGAATTCACCTACCATTTTTTGATGATTTCACATTACAATGTCTCTGCAATGAAAAAGACATGTTGCTTATTTTACAAGTATGTTGTAATGCAGTTCATGATAACAACCTATGTCTAAATCTTGCACAATTTGGACTTCTCTTGATTTGGTATTGAGAAATTGGAAAGAGCCAGGCGGACAGGCTTGTTCATCCCCATGTGAAAGTCGGTTAGCAAGTTCAATCAAGACTAGACGAAATAGCATGTGTTTGCTTTGGAATTTTACAGGTTATCATGGATTATTTTTATTAAATAATAATTGATACATATTTTATTTTAATATATTTATTAAAAAATTATTATTTTAATTTAAAATTTAAAATTAATAAATTAATATCAATAATCAAAATAACTTAATGATCATCTCATTTTTATTAGAAATAATAAGTTTTGAAATCGAGCCACAAGGTATGTGAATGAAATAAGATAAGAGATGAAACATGATTATTTTTTATTATGTAATTAATATAAAAAATAATCAATTAATAAATATAATTACACATATAAAATTTAAAAATTAATTAAATCAATTATATTTATATTATATTTTTAATAATTAAACTAAACAAAAATTAAAAAATATTTTGCACTTAAGTTTTTTATTTAGTAACATTAGATCACGTATAAGTGCATTCTCCCGCCGAAGACAACTCTTCGAATTCGACTTATTACGAATTTGTTAAAAAATAAAAAATAAAAAATATTCCAAACTAAGAGTATCAATTATTTTTCATTTATATTTTATTGCTTGTAATCTCATATTCTATGTCCTTTTTGACTCTTTTGGTCACCTTTCATTTTCATTTGACAGGTGCCATGGGCATGGATATTACCGAGGAATAATCTTTTCTACAGATTTCAGAAAGGATTCCACACCAGGACCAATTAACATTTTACAGCATTTCGGTCATCTGCACATAAAAAAAAAAAATCAAATTAATCGAGTCATTTGCGTATAAAAAAATATAGATCAAATTAATCAAGTTGTCAGTTGGGTTAAAGATTAATTCTATTAAGAAAATTTTTATGAAGAGTAATTAATAAAGTATTGTGCAGAAGGGTGGAAAATACTTAAAAGGTCACGTAAAGGATGTTGGAAAAATACTTAAAGTAAAAGAAGTTGTGGAAAAACGTTAAAGAAAATTTTATTAATTAAAAAAAATAAAAACTAAAAATATAAATATTACCGCTATTTTTGTTATAATTTTAAAGAATAAAAATGCCTAAATAACCTTAGACTCCAAGTTAAAAAAAAAAAAAAAAGCTATGAAAAACTTTCCTCTCAACCAAACCCCTAATCTAAGTTAAGAAAGAATGTAAGGAGATTTTAACAATTAAAAATTAATATACTAATAATAATATTAATTTATTAAAAAATTAAAAAGAAAAAAATTGAAATCCAACCTTTAAATTGAAGATACACTTATAACATAGTTTATAACCATCAAATTAAAAAAATTAAGTGCATCTTAATAAATGATGTATAATTAAGATATTTTGAATAAATTAATACAATAAAATATCTTAATTTTCACTTTTAGAATTTAAGTTAAATTCTGGTTATATCTATTACTGGGCGGAGCAGCTTCTCCTTTACTCTTCTAGCAGTTACATACATTATTGCTAGCTGGTGGTTGAGTGAGGGTTCCCTGTCTCAGTCCCCCATCCACCCATACCATTCAACCCTTTCTTTTGCTTCTGCATCCCACTGCAAACCAAATGAGGAATGCCTGATTCTTTCAAAGGAGAAAAATGGCAGCCCCACCAGCAAGATTCACAGTAACATTGCTCCTTTTTGTGATGATGGTGGTTTCAGGGTCAGTTTGGGTGGCAGAATCAGCAATAGGGGTGAACTGGGGGACAATTCAGCTCCACAGGCTCAAGCCCTCAACCGTGGTGGATCTGTTGAAGGAGAACAAGATTCAAAAAGTAAAGCTTTTTGATGCAGACCCACAAGTCCTTAGAGCTCTAATGCGGAGTGGGATTGAGGTCATGGTTGGGATCCCAAATGAGATGTTGGCTATGCTTAGCTCTTCAACTGCAGTTGCAGATCTGTGGGTTCGCCAGAATGTCACCGCTTACATTGGCAAAGGTGGCGTTAATATCAGGTGACTGTTTCCTCTCTTATTTCCCCTATTCTTTTCTATCTAGATTTCTTTTCTTTTTTTTTTTCCCCTTGTTTCATCAATATCAATGCTTCCCTTTCCTTTTTATTTTTGCTGTTCTTTAGTTTCTTTGTTTAGAAAAGTGGCAAAAGGAAGTAACTTTTTGTATCTATTGTTTGATTTTGTTCGTTGCTACACCATGAACGTACAAATATGCTAGATATTGCAAAATCATGTCTTAGCTTTCACTTAGTTGCAGGTTGAATTATTATTAGCTCCTATATTGTTAATGTTCTTTGTTACTTCCTAGCGTTTTCAGTGAAGAAAAATGATGGAGAGATTACAATTCCATTCCATTAGGGGGTATATTATGGAAGTGATTAAGGCCACACATGAAATTGTTGGAGCAACGCAAATTTTTTTCTTTCTTTTTTGTAAATAGACAGTTGTGGTATTTGAAAATATTAGTCTGTCTATTAAGTAATAAATATCAGCTATTTTGTTATTTATCAACGAACAGCTACAGTTATTAGCTATGTCTTGCAGTCAAACTAAATAGAGTCAGTATTTTAAAAGACAAAATTCAAAAGTTTGTGTGACCTCAACAATTTGTTGGGTGGCCATAACCATTCCCATATATTATGTATAGGTTGCAAATAAATTTTAGGAAATATGACAAAAAGTTGACAAATTTAAGGAAGTAAGAGAAATTCTGTAGGGAAGTGAAGCGAATCTATTCTTCAACAATATGAATCTTGGTGTAATTCATTTTGGAAAGCTGATTAATTTATGAGAGCACTGGCACTGGATGTATGCTTGTTTGTAATGTTGTGAAACTGAGAAATTCTCATAATGCATGCATGGTTCAAAACTTTATAGAATGAATTGGAAATTTTGTCTTAGCTATTTGACCACCTTCAAGTACCGTGTAGGTAATGCATAGAAAGTTGACTGCAAATTTCTTGACCTTTGAAGGACTGAATAGTTAAGTGCTCTCCAAGTTTTAACTGCAAGTTTGCAAGAAGTTTGGTTTTTTAGGTTTTTCATTTTTCTTTTTTCTTTTTTTTTTTTTTTGTGGGTTGAGAAAATTGATCATAGATCTTGTATTAAATGAAAGAGAAAAAGCAATTACGATATATCTTTACCTCACTCAGAGGCACCTAACAGTATAATTCTCATGTGCTATGATGAGTATGTCCTCTAAAGTACAAAGTAGCCCCAACAATAGAGCAAACTAGAAAAAATAGCTAAACAAATATATGTGAGTACCTAGCTACCCCTTGCCTCTTGGGCATTAGTTACACTGCCATAGCACACTCGACACTATAGCAACTTGTGGCCAAATAGTAAACCTTTAGCTTGAAGTCATTGTACCCCAAACATCTCTTGGAAACAGATTCATGAACCATCTTTGACATCCCTCCAAAGCCAAGTTTGCAATAATTTAATTATCCTTTCTTATGAATTTCTAATAGGCTTATGCTGCTGCGCTCTGCCTTACTTCCCCAGCAATTAGTTTAATTGTCTGTGGGCTGTGGCCCCATGGGTTGCTATGCCAGATTTCATATGCCATTCTTCATAGCAAGCTGGTGTCACAGCTACTCTTTCTAGGAATCTAGGACATAGACAAGTTCACATCATGGTATTTAGAAATTTTCCCAACTTTAATAAGTTGCTTCATTAGTATATCATTGATCAAAGCTTTTAACTATATCTACAATTGAAATGAGAGTAATGGTGAGTTCTACATGATATCCTTGCTAGAATGCTTCTGTACCTTTCAAATTATTTTCATACACTTTGATAGCAAAGACATTAGGTACTCTAACTTAGAACAATGATGAGCATCAAGCTGAAATTTTTGCATCTAGCTATACGCATTGCTAGTAGAAGTGTCTTCTCTTCCCCCCATATGGGGAGTGAAAACATTTAAATTTGTTCTGTATTTCAAGAATAATTATGTGCTATTGTTGCACGTGTAATTTCTGAAGTTGCAGATTTTCTAGAGGTCATTTAATTCTTGATGCAATGACAGGTATGTTGCCGTGGGAAATGAACCCTTCCTTACAAGTTACTCAGGTCAATTTCAGTCATATGTTGTTCCTGCTCTGCTTAATGTGCAGCAGTCTTTGGCCAAAGCAAATCTTGCAGGATATGTGAAGTTAGTGGTTCCTTGTAATGCTGATGCCTATGAGTCTGACGTTCCTTCCCAAGGGGCATTTCGACCTGAACTAACTCAGATTATGACTCAGCTTGTTTCATTCCTTAACTCAAATGGTTCCCCATTTGTAGTTAACATCTATCCATTTCTAAGCCTCTATGGGAACTCAGATTTTCCACAAGACTATGCATTCTTTGAGGGCTCTACACATCCTGTGATAGATGGGCCCAATACTTACTACAACGCATTTGATGGAAACTTTGACACCTTAGTCGCTGCTCTCAGCAAAATTGGATATGGCCAGATGCCCATAGTCATTGGGGAGGTTGGTTGGCCCACAGATGGAGCATTTGGTGCAAATCTCACAGCTGCCAGAGTTTTCAACCAAGGTCTCATAAATCATGTGCTAAGTAACAAAGGAACCCCACTTAGGCCTGGAATTCCACCAATGGATATCTACCTTTTCAGTCTACTAGATGAAGAAGCAAAGGACATACTTCCTGGAAACTTTGAAAGGCATTGGGGGATTTTCTCTTTTGATGGCCAGGCTAAATATGCACTGGACCTTGGTCTTGGTAACAGGAGGCTGAAGAATGCCAAGAATGTTCAGTATCTACCAGCCAGATGGTGTGTTGCAAATCCATCAACAGATCTTTCTAGTGTTGTGAATCACATGAAACTTGCCTGCAACATTGCAGATTGCACAACACTCTCCTATGGTGGATCATGCAATGGAATTGGGGCAAAGGGAAACATCTCATATGCATTCAATAGTTACTATCAGCTGCAAATGCAGGATGCACAAAGTTGTGACTTTGATGGGCTTGGAATGGTTACTTTCATAGATCCTTCCATCGGTGACTGTAGGTTTCTTGTTGGTGTCACGGATACTAGTAGCTCTTCTGCGTTTGGACTATATCAGAGGTGGGTCATTATTTGGGTTTGGATTTTTGTGTGGTTCTTTAGGATGTGAGAAACAGGTTTCATGGGGGGATTTTAATGCTTCCCTCCTCTGAAACTATTATAGACTTAGATACAGAGCCAACAGGGGGCTAGAATAGTAGAGTTACAGTGTAGGATTGTATTATATCATGTATGAAAGATAAGCCACCAAATGTTAAATTAAATTATCCCAATCTTTGTCTTTAATTTCTAGGATTACAGGGTTTTCTTCTTAATACAGAATATCATGTTCGATGTGAATATCCTTGCTTAGACATCAAACTAGAAGAAACAAACATTATTCCTGAATTCAGAAGGTGAAATATTTCAAGACAAATAAACATAAAGGATATCCTGGACTAAGAAGAAGAACAGGGAAACTGCTAAAGTCTCTGCTTTTCTTAGAGCTGCTCAGAGTTAGAGATTGCAGCAACCGTCACTGCAGCAGGCTTTCCCACATCGGATCTGTGGCTTCCAAATAAAGTAGCAGCAGCGACAGCCTGCAACTAACTTCGGCCATTTAAACAAGCTGAAGCAGTCTCAAAAATGGAAAAGAACTGGATGAACATTATGGATCAAGAAGGGGACTTTACCCTGTGGATAAACCATATTCTCAGATGCCTGCACACGCGCATTTACGCAGATAATAAAGGATGCCACCACCAGGAGCCATGCCAAAGCAAGCAACATTGTTTCTTTTCAACCCATTTTTCCGAGTCTGAGCTTGAGTATCCAATTAGCATAATAGCCCTTGCTCCCTTGGATCCTATTTATAAGCAGTTTGTAGTTCTTTGTGCTTTTCAAAATAAATATAGATCAACTTGATTCACTGTCACTGGGGCATGAGCTAGTCATTTATCTTGACATGCATAGACTTTGGCATCTTTATGCGACTCTGGTTGTCAATATTGACTTAGCCTCACCTCATTTTTTTGAATATAATTCCTTTTTCTCTCTTGTATGAACAGATAAACATTATCTTCTGCATACTGGCTTCCAATCACGGGAAGAGCCATGGGAAAGGAATAGAGTAAAAGGGGCATTAAAGAAGCTAACAAACATGGAAAACACTGAAATTGCAAGAAGCCATAGATCTGCAACAAACACTGAATCACGCTCAAGTCACACTTCGCCATCTTATAGATTTTAGTCTTCAAAAATGAATTTCGCCGTATTGTTTAAGAAAAAGGAATTCATAGAAATCTCGAAATTAACACAGTACTTTCTATTCAGCTATTAATCCAAGTTAACATGCTGATCATTCAAGTACAGCAATTAGAAAGTCTTTGCAGTAATGGTTTAATTACATCTTTGCTTATCAGAATCATGGGGCAAGCGAGCACCAGTTACATTCGCACAAAAACTATAAGGATTTTCCACCCATCTTGCAGGGCAAATCTGCAAAAAGTGTCATTGTAACTGTTGTCACTGGCATCTCACAACCCCAACAGAAGAGACACCTGCACCAAATTTAGCAGCTGAAAATCTATGATCATGATCAACCCCAGCAGGAGTGTAGTAAAATCCCAGCAAAGCAAAAAGAAACATCTTACCTACAATATTGATATGCTGTGGACTCAGCTTCACTTCTTAAGTTTAGCAAGTTCGTCCAATGCTTCTTTGAGAGGTTCACTGAGCTTGCTTCTCTTACCCTAGGTTAAACCATAAGCTATAAATTAGCATTTCACTTATATTACAAGTAATAATAAATTTCATCGCCTTGGACGATTCAAATCAAGCAGACAAGAATAACAAGTTATATTATCATTTAAAAGGTACTAGACTGGTCATGCCTTTAGAGATGGCACAAGAGCAAAAACTTCATCCATGGATTCTGGACAGACATTTGCGATGACACATATCTGCAGCCAAAACTTTGCAACTAAGAAAGAAGCATGATTAATTAGAAATAAACTCAGGTTGAGACCAATACCTCGCTATTTGAGACACCATGTTTTGCGAGAGTTCTGAGATTTGAGTTAATGGTCCAAAAACAGATGGAACACAAAATTAATTCATGTAATTAGATTACACGTAAGAGGTCATCCATAAATAAAGTGCAAGACAAAAAAGTAAATAAAGGATACTCAAGAACTCGTCTGACAGATGGGGGATCGGTGTATTTGCTATGAGTCTCGGCATACTGCTGTCCTCTGTCAAATGATCTGAAAATAGATGATACATTAGAGCATGGCAAATAATCCTTCATTTCCACAATGGAAGTTGAGAACATATTACTCACTCAGGGAGTTTAATGGAAGGATCAGCAGAAAGTAGAACCATCTGTCCCTGGATGCCTTGTAATATATTTGTGGCCTCACAGTCCATCAAGCATTTCACATTTTCTGGTAGTTCTGCATATGATAGTGGGGATATTCCAAGTAAAATCTTTTTAAATGGATCTCAAAACCAAGAGAATATTTTACTAGCCAAATGATGAGCAGTTGAGAGAAACCAAAAAAAGTAATAAGCCTGATATTGCTTTAAGACTACAATAGAATATAAGTAAATAATACCTCTAAAACATACAGGGAGAAAAGAAAGCCAAACATATTTAAAGACTTGCAATAAAACTATAGTTCATTAAGACAAAGGAGCATAAAGTTAATAATAAGAGAGGGAGAGAGAGAGAATGAAATGTCAACAATAAGAAACATCTAGCAATCTCATACATACACTAAAGAAGTCTTTGAAACAAAATCACTTCTAGCTGAGGCAAGTACAAACCTTTCTCAACTTTGAGCTCTAATGGCTGTGCCTCTTTTGCCACAGGAGTCTTTCCACGATTTCCAGCCTTCCCATCAGATTTTGACGATGGCAAACTAAATCCCCTTCCATCAGATTTTGATGATGAAAAATTAAATGCAGGTTCAGGTGAACCTATATATAGAGATAGAACCATTAAGGAAGGAAAGCAACGATGGTAGCATTCAAAAAATTGATACCTTAAAGCTTTTCAACATTGTAGCATCATAGAATAATAAAAACTTAAAAACAAAAAAACCTTGAGAATCGAACTGAACTTTCCTTCCCCTCTTTGACTTTGCTGCACCGTCACCATTTCCTAGTTATACACAAGAAAGCAATTGGCTTTTTACAAACAACATTAAAATCAAAAAACGGGGAAACAAATCTAAATTGAGAATTAAGCGTAGCATCATTGCCACTGCATTACAAGTTATCAAAAGTGCAAAGTAGAGATCATTAGATGGTATGGTAAAGCAGCAACCTTTATCACACAAGCAGTACCTTAAATTGAACTGAAAATCCATAAAATCCAAACAGAAAAAAAGGAGAAACAAGAAAAGAAGCACAACCAAACCATCATGGGCTTTGGCTGCGGTGAACATGATAGATTGTTTGGTGGTTCTGATGAGCAGAGAAACCCATATTGGAATTTTGGTATGGCATTTTATTGAGGAAATGGTAAAGCATCAAAGTTCAATTCACGAGTAATAATGCCTCAAAGGGAACTCAAAATGCATACATCCAAACAAAAAGGAAAACAAAACACGAAAATATGGAAAATAAAACAAGATAAGAAGCAGAACCAAACCATCCTTGGCTTTGATAGAGGATTTGGGGGTTGTGGTGGGAAGGGAGAACCCTTTTCCTCCTTTTTCAGACATGGGTACACCTGTGTCGCCCTGCTACTCAAAATGAACAATGCTGCATGTGTGTATTAATATATCATCAAAACTTAAGTCAGTCAGTAAGTGAGTGAAGCCGTAGAAGGAAAACTATAAAAACAAAACACAGAAACCCAGATACGCAGTGGCCAAAAACACCCAAAAAAGAAAAAAAGAAAAAAAAAAAACCCAGATAGGCCCTGAAGAAACTAAACGAGAAAAAGAAAAGAGAAAACCCCAAAACAATTTTTCTTGAAAAAAAAGGAAGAAACTTGGAACAGGAGAAGAAAGCATTACCAGCGGAGGGAGGGCAGGAGAAGTTCGAGGGCGTTTGACTGTGAGTGCTTTTGATGAGTGCTCTTGTTTAATCTATGGACTTGGGGAAGATGCTCTCCTGGGCCTACCAGGGACTTAGGCCCACATTTCCAGACTGGGCCGAGTAATTCCTGCTGTGTTTTCCCACACTCCCACTAGTTCTCATGCAATAATTTTTCTTCCCTTTTTCTTCATTTGAGGGTCTGTTTGGTTGACGCCTGAAAACTGCTGCAGGGTGGGCTGTTCTACTAGTAAAATGGCTGGAAACTCCATCCAGGGAAGATGTTGCGGATGCTTGGTATGATTGCAGGGAATCCCTGGAAACCTAGCATGTTTAGTCAACTACAATCGACAATTTCTTTTTAAGTACTCAAAAAATGCTTTCACATATCAATTATGAATTGTGATGCAAGTAGCTGAGTACATTACGGGCTTCCAATTAGTGTTCACAAAACCGACAAGAGCTTCCAATTAACGTCCATGAAACCAACAAAAACTTGACCAATTTAGTATTTACCAACTTAAAAACCTTGATTTAGAGTTTATATTAAAAATTCAAACTTCTGTACCGTCAATAACTAATTGTCCGACGTACTAAAAAGTAATTAGTGTCCATAAAATGTTATGCATGACATTGCGAGTTGCATGCTGTAAATCACATTAAAAATTTGTGCTTCCTTGGAGTATCAGGTATCTTGCTTTCACAAGTGCCATTAAGCAAAACCAAACATTCCATCATTTCCATGCTTCTGTCTGTACATATTAATTTCCCTCTCTTTTCTTCAAATGAAGCAAACAAAAACAAACAAATAAATATTCTAAAAAAAAATACCCATTTTTTTCAAACTACAAAACTTTACCTATCCAAATTTCAAAAAAGAAAACTAACACATGGTCCGGTCTTTGAAACTGTAAACAGAAACTTAACATTCTGGCTAGCTTTGATTCTTTGCACACAGAAACGAAACAAGAACACATTGTCCATTGATCAAACATTGAAGCTCCAAACTCAGGTATCATCAACTTGTGAGTGAAATACAAAACTTGGGAAAGTTGTTGTGATGTCTCTGTTTCAACAAATCATCAAATCATATATTAGCAAGAAATTGAAAAGAATCAACTGGACGACGAGAAAGCTGAATTATTAACTCACTTGAGATATTGAAGAGTCATGTTCTTCAAGAGAGATGGATGCCGCAGGACAAGGTTTCGCCACTCTTCCTTGTCGATCTTCCCATCATGCTTGGTATCAGCTTCCTCAAAAGTCTAGCAAAAACAGCGACTCATGTGATAAATATACATTTCCAAAAGCACTTTTGATGGGTTCGATAATAAATTACCAATTCAATATTACCAACCACAGAAACAAGTAAACTGAAATAAAAAAATAACTGCATTGTAGTAACTGACATTACAAACTGACTGAATAAGCAATCTGTAAGTAATGTGTTAAGAAATCAGATAAAAAATAATGCAGAGGTATGGCTAGAACATATAGAGAAGACAGCCTCAATTGGTTAAAATACTGTTTAAGGACAGACCGAATACAATCCAGTTTGATGATGACTCAACAAACATCTTGAACCTATCAAATTAAGGAAGCACCTTGTCGATGATACTCTCAATTACATCATCCGAAAGATTCATACCAGATTCAGCTAGCGTGGCCACCACCATCTGCTTTACCTATACATTAAAAGTTGAATGGTCACAATTCTACAGAAAATAGAAATAGTGAACTTCTAAGAAATGTAGAAAGTTTTTGAAGTTGCTCTTTTCAAATTTGAGGTCAGCAAGCAATACAGGACAATATGATGTGGTTAGGCAGTGGGCAAGAGACACACATGTCATGAAAAGTGTGAATCTTGGTCTAGTATATATATATATTTTATCAAGACAGGACAGAGATCACATTAGGTTGATAACACTCCTCTGAGATAAATAAGAAAGGTCCTGAGACCTAGGCATCAAGGAAAACAGTGAGATAGCACAAATTAAATGATATGTTAAATGGAACTACAAGGTAGAAGCTACAAAGTTAAATAAGATACCTCCTGTCTCTCAATGAAACCCTGCTGTTTGAGATCATATAGCTGAAACGAAACTGCACAAACATCACAATTGGAAATACAGGTCAAAACATGATGAAGAGCAAAGAATAATAAAACAACAGTCAGGAGCTGATTCTTAAGAACATTGTCCACAATGGTGTCTATCATGATAGATACTGCATATATATTAAGGGTTTCTTCCTTTGGGCAAGTAAAAACAAAGAGAAACCATCACTATAGATACTGACTGCACTTACAATCAATTTTATCATCAATTGGAGCATTGGGGTGAAAGACAGAGAGAGCACGAGCAAACTCTTCAAAATCTAATATCCCATTATGCTTGGTGTCAAACAAGTCAAATACCTAGAAAAATTGAACAACAAAAGGGAATGTATCATGCAATTTCCTTAAATACATTAAGTTATGGGAATACATATTTGTAATCATAAATATACTGATGAGCAACTATCAAAAGTGCAAGGAAAATTGAGAAAGAAACCAACTGATGCTAAACAGTTAACAAAAAAAAAAAAAGATACCCGATCTGCGAATAAGCTTTCCTTTTTATTTGTCTTAAACAACGCCAATTGAAATTCGTCCTATACATTATTTGAATGACCAAATGTAAGCAATGGAATAAGTTACACCACATTTAGAGGCATAGCAAATTAAGAAAGATATTCTCTTTAAAAAGATATCCGCAATAAGAAATTGTTTAATTATTAAATCAAAGACTACAACATCCATTACCTTGTTGATGAGCCCATCATCAATTACTGCACTGCTGATCTTCTTAAACAGCTCGTAGAGAGCTTCAATTTCACTTACACTAACTGCACTTCAAGGAAAAAGGTAAATCATTACGTGTTAAATAAATGTCTAATCATTACATAAGCAAAATTCAAAGCAAATATGGAAAAATGCAACTTGTACTGAAATATTGTTCACAATTAATTAGCACAGTTAAGGCTTTCACTAATAAGTAAATACATTAAATTGGTTATAGAGAAAATAAGTCTAATGATTATTTTGAGAATTTTATTTTGCAGTGATTGTACATTAAGGAAACAACTACATTGATGCATTTTAGGTCACAAATTGTTCTTAAGCAGGAAATATATCAAAGAAAATAAACGTACACACTGTCTCTCTTGCAAGAGATTCAGGATCTTCAAGACCCTTGGGTTGCTTATATAAATCAGCATCACAACAATTAAAAAATGTAGCACACAAATGCTTTAATCCGTCTAGGCACTGCACCATGATCTTTTCCAGACATCAAAATAATCCATACCTGTACACAAGAAACACGGTTTAGAAACACAAGAACTTAATTTTAAGGTAAACCAGAGTAGTTCATCAGGCATAAACAGTAAAACTCTGTAACTTCCATGGCAGATCCAAGTAGCCTTGCAAAAGTTCTCAGAACTGAAATATTCAAAGACCCCAAGATCCTCTTTTTGATAAAATACTTAATATTATAGCATTATAACTTATTCCACATGCTTCACTAGAGAATTAGGAATAAAGCATACAAAAATATGCAATGAGCATTAAATTGTAAAGATTGTCCAAAAATTGAAGTAAAGAGCACCGACAATAAATCGACATCATGACAAAATGCAAAAAACAAATTGAACTCTAATAATACCATAGGAACTCTACAACTTCTTCTCAAACGCTTCTCAAACATGGCTGCTAGTGAGAGTCTGGTACTTCTCCACATTTTACCCATTTATTATCAAAAGCCGACAAAACAAGTGTCACTATTAATGTGGGCATGCAACCCTTATTCGATTATATTCCAACAAGCAATAGAGAGACCAAAACCAAATATCCTTTGTCGCGACGCACATTAATGAAAAAAGAAACACATTCGAATATTACAACATCATTCTGATACTCAGTTGCTGAGCAAATCCAATAAATCATTTGCTTCCCTGTCTCCACCAGAACGAAGAAGGTATAATGTAATGCAAAAATAGTAGTCAGTGGAAAAATAATACATGCATGCATGCAGCTTTTAACTTTACATTATTATGCTCCTTGCACGCTTAATGAAAATTAAAAAGCAACTACAGGGTACTTTTTTTTCATGTCAACAGTATGTCATAATTCTCTTAGAGTAACCAATTGAAACACTATTGCTTTACCTATAAAAGTAAACAACATCCCACGGAACTTAACATCTATATCTTAGGTAACTTCATTAGAATTAAACCCAGTCGTTTTTTTTATTACCCACTTAAAATGGGACCCGGAGTCCTGATAGCTAATGCAAACCTCCTACCACCCACATGTAACTCATCAATGACAGTTCAATTTCAGTATTGGGTTACAAGCTTTAGACTGAATGATCTCATTCCACTCAAATTCTTGGACATCACCATCATAACTACATCTTAATCAAAGGAACCAAACAGAAAGCCACCAGAACCAATGCATACAAAATCTAAAGAGAACCAGAAATTCCAATTATACAACACAACTACAAGTATACAAAATGGAACTTGACATGCAAGGTAAAACATAAACAGCTTCAGGCAGCAGCAAATTGATCAATGCATTATACATAAGGATCCATAAAACTTAAGTTTGTGATCAGAAAACCCAAATGCCACAGAGAAAAACTAAAATTGGGGCAAAAATCGTGCAATTGAAACAGATCAAGAGAAAAATTAGGGCTTTGAATGAAAACAAACAAATCTCCAACTGCAAAACAATACCCATCAACTGAAAGACTCATTCTATAAATCAGAGGAAAAAAAGAGAAAATGGGTAGCAGAAAGATTTTACCTTTCAGAAGAACAACAGAGGGGAAGATGAAGAAAACAAATGAAGGTTCTGAGACATTTTCTGACTGTTTTTTTTTTTTTTTTTCCTTTTGTACTTATACCTAGGGAAGTTGGGTTTTATTTGCCTACGGAAGTGAATGATTGTTTACCCAAAGAAAAAAAAAAAGAAACAAGAGAGATAAAACCTTGAGATAGAGAAGGGGAAAAGAAAAGGAGAAAGCTTTTATGGAGATAAGAGTTTAAAGAGAGAAGGAAACAGAGGCGTAAAAGAGAGAAATAGAGAGAGCATGGGAAATTACGAAACCAGGCAGTTGAAGATCTGTCCGGCCAATTTTGTAACGGAAACTCAACTCTGACATCAGTGTCTCACGCACGTGGCAGTTGCTAGCTTGGTTGTTATTGGTGGAATTGCTGACCCCATCTTCCGAGTTAGATAATTGTCACATTCTCAACTGTTAATATCACTGTTTTTTTAGTTATGATCATATATATTATTTAATTTATTAAGATTATTAATAATTATTAAATTTTTATTTTAATTTATTAATTAAAAATAATTTATAATTAATGTATTATTTAATATATTAAAATTATTTTATAAATAAATATATTTGAATGTCATGCTAATTATTTAAGAAAAAATCATAAATAAATCGGTATCCTTAACAATTTAGATGATAAAAGTAACCTAATCTCCTTTATGTGTAACTGATTGTTATGTTTTTACACTAAATCTTTCTTAAGTTAATTTTGAATTTATCTCAAACTAATTTTTAAAAAAATTTTAAGATAGATAAATATACTATTTTTTCATACTTTAATCATATTATTATCTATTTGCTTTAATTATTT
>BPVZ01000051.1:1260753-1285856 GCA_020521535.1 Rubroshorea leprosula | reverse complement strand
AAAAAAAAAAAAAAAAAAAAAAACAAACAAACAAACAAACAAACAAACAAACACGTCAAGCTGATTCAGATTAAATCCTATCTACTAAAATTTGGGATTAGGATTGGTGAGTTTTAACTTTTTTTGGGCCCATAATTGACCATACTAATAGTCTATCAGGAATTGGAGTTGGTCGTTGGTAGAACTGGGATTATGATTTGAATTGAGGATGGAATAGAATTGTGATCAAATATGAGCCAAGACCAAACTAACCCTTGCCCCTTGATTTTGCAAGAGACTAAGACCATTGTTTTGGTCTTGAATCGAGCTCAATTCAGCTTGCAAGTCGAACAAATATAAAATGTAAATAAAATCTTGACACATAAATAAAATAAAAATTAAAGTTCCTTCTCGCTTACTCAATGTTATTGGATTCTGAGTTAAAACTGTTCACCTCTGTAAGTAATGTGTTCGAGCCCTATGAAATTCATTTTCTCCCTATCCTATATATACCTATAAATAATGCCAAAATTGTTTTAAAAAAATAAACAGTGCTATGGGCACTCGCCTCTTGCACTCTCCCGCCGACACTTCCCCTTTCATTGGGCCACGTAAGCTTTTTTAAGCCCTCAATGCAACTTCTTACGACCGAAAGTAACGTGGTCCAATAAAAGTGAAAGTGTCTGCCGGAGAGTGCATAAGGCGAGTGCCCCTAGCATTGCTCTTTTACAATATATTTTGATTGAGGGGAAAAGAGGTGGAGAGGACGAAAAAGGAAAAAAATGATTTTCATTCAAACAAATGATGCTATAGATGAAAATCATTTTCCTTATTTCCCTTTTCCTCCAAGGAGCAAACACCTGTTAATTGAGCAAATCTTGAAAGTAGAAAGATGCCTTTCTTCTTCTTCTTTTTTTTTTTTTTCACCTTCGTGTGTCTTTAGGTTAATATTTGTATATATTAAAATTAAATTTTTTTAACAATATTAAAAGACACACTCTCACATCAATTTTATGTTTTTTTTTTAACCATTTAAAATTTAAAGATGAGAGAATTTTTCACAATGTTGACAGAGTTTGAAATCTCAACCAACTAATTTAAGTGTCTTGAAAATTGAAGTAAACCCCTTGAATTTGAAATTTGGTTCTATTAATTTTATGTATTTAAAATTTAATTTTTTTAAAGTAATAATTTTAAAATTTAGACTCAAATTAAAAAAAAAAAAAAACTTATATATTGATGAATCGGGTCCCATAACGTTGAAAATGCAGTGCTTCGAACATTAAAATCATTGAACCTGAGTACTTTGGATCTTAAAAAACAGCTTTTCAACTTTGCACTAATCACAATATTTCAAGGAGGAAAAAAAAAAAAAAAAGGGAAACTTTGTAGTTTGCACTAACCACAAATTTATGCTGCACATCTAACAAACTGAAGTGAAACTTAATATGCAAAGAGCAGAGTAACATCTTCATTCCACTACCTGTCTCTACTTATTCTTTGTAGCATTTTCCGAGGATCCTGCCCTTTCCTGGAATTCTCTTCACCTCTTGTTTCTATGCCCTTCCCTGATGACTCTACTTCCTCTATTTCACCTCTCAACATCTTTCTCTCCAATCTCTTCATTTTTTGCTCATCTGTTTCTGAAGCTTTGACCCTTCTGGTGGCTTCATCTCTGCTGCTCTTTTCATCTCCCCCCAAATGTAGCTTGTTCATGTCATGTTCAGGTACTGCTATCTGTTTTTCTCTGGACATTGTCTCTGTGGCACCCGGTTGTATGTTACCCCTTGTCCTGGAACTGCCTTCCTGTTCAAAGAACAGGACTTGCACCACTGTTCTCAGTGGTAGCCTCTCATTCTTCACGGCATGGGCACGGACCTCAGGGGACAGTTTCCGGCAGTCTAAGATTCTGCAGAGGCGTTTCTTCTCTGCTTTGCTTATATCTGGATGCTCCTGCCCAACCCATATAGGAATTAGGAAACTGAAATCAGTTATTCAAGACTCCATAGATTAGACATTGAGAAAATATGGGATTCAACAGGTTACTCATACCTTGAGGTAGATATTAATTGCCTTGTAAAGGCTGTCATGATCTTGTCTTGCAATATCTGGTAAAGCCTCAGCTAAAGAAACTAGTTTTTGCACTGGCAACTCAGCATCCTTTGCAACCACTTGAAGGTAGGAATCTATGAGCTTTCCCACATTTCTGATTGATTTAAGAAAGGGACTGCTTTCTAGAGGCGCAGGGGACTGTCTCCTCCATACTATTGAATAGCCCTCTAGTACTGCTGCCACTAAGTCAGTGTCATATATGTGCTGACCAGAGGAGGATTGTGAAGGCAACAGCAAGTCCCCAACGGTTGCCTCCTCCAATTTCAGACCAGCTCTCCTTACAAGCTCAGTCTTTACTACTGTGGATGCTCCTAGATAGTTGGCGATGCTAAGGAGTCTTAACAAGAACCCAACTGAGACTGATCCCCTGTCTGATGGAATCATGTTGAGAATGGACTCTAGAATCCTTAGCTTCCTTGCCAGATATGTGCCAGTCTGAGCCTCTGAACTCTCAGGAGCTCCACCTTTTGTGGTATCAGGTAACCAGCGACAGGCGTAAACGTGCAAAGCTTCCCCGATGAGCTGTGGTGGATGAATGTATGTTGATTTGACAGCGTTAACTATGCAGCGGAACAGGTCTATATCTAGATCAGAAATGTCCTCCGTCCACCAATCCTTTGGAACAGACTGGTGGCGTTTTTTGTACCCTGGTCTGGTATAAGTGAAGGACCATGATACCTGCATCAAGTTATCATTTTTAAAGCAAACAAAGATTTGAGAAAGAAGATGTATGTCATAAAAGTTCCTAACAGAAGAAGAAAAATAGATGTGCAACCTGTGCTGGAGATGTGAGGATTTTCTCCACAATTGAATCTATGCACTTTTTAGTAATTCCAAGGTTCTCTGACCACTCAGGTAACTTAACAGTGGTTTGTAGTGTGGCAATGGAGTCTTTCCAACCCTCCAGAACACATGAATTGAAGAAAGCTTCAAGTTTTAAAACAAAATTTCCCTTCTCAATTGATTCAGTCATTCTAAGGAACTTAGCAGCACAAAATGCAGGCACAACGTTATGGGCACTAAGGTTGATAGTTATCCCGTAGCAAAATTTAGCACAAAGTTCAAAAGCTTCTTCACCACCGGGGATGTCATGAAGGTTTATTGTTATATTGTCAGAATCATCAGAACAAAGCTGTTGAAGCATGCCACATTTTGGAAGAAGTGAAAACTGCAACTAAGATAGCAAAATTAAGAACAGTCCTTTAAGTCATCTCTACAAAGTACAAATTAAAAATAATCCCAACTGTCATCCTAGAGCTAGCATATTTTTCGAGTGCAGCAACTAGCAAGTAAAATGATTTCCTGGTTCTTATTGTGTTCTACATACGTGAAACATGGATGCTGAATCTGCATCTCTCTGGATCTGTACTATGTATCAATTTTTCTGAAATGGTGCTAAATCCTAGATCTAAATGCAAACTATGCCTGAAATTAACCATTCGAGGCAAATTGGTTTGCTATCAAATCATACCTTATGCAGAAGATATGTGATGTTGTTGATGTTTATTGTAAGATCACTTGGCAAATCTGAAATCACAGTCCTGCGTATCCATTACCAACTCTATTAGACAAAACTTGTATGCCAACTAATCAGCAAAATGAGGTTGATGACATATCCCATACCTTGTAGCCTCTTCTGTGTAGAATGTATCTGGCTTAGTCCCAATTTTCATAAATTTCATTTTTGCTTGCTCAATTCAGTAACTGATCTTTACTTTGGCACACAGAAGAAGACGGTTCCAGGTATTATCTAAACAAATTCATGATGTATTCATTATATTAGTACAGCACCTCCAAAAATAAAATCAAAGATGCCATGCCCTGAACTAGAATTGCCCATAGCACAAACAACTAATCACCTGATTCTAAGGAAAAGAGAGGCACATGCATCCAAAATCAACTCAGAAAAACACTTACTTTCCTGTTTTTGCTCTGAAATTAGCTGGTGGATGGTCGAACGTTACAGAATATTTGACCCAGTTGGCTCCTTCGTTTAAATATTAAATAAATTAGATTATCAGAAATTCAGAAAAAAAAATAATATTTATGCTAAGAAAAAGAAAATATTTTCACTCACCAATAAGTTTTAAAAATAATTATTTCTTAACATCCATGTATTTTTTCAATTCTGATGGAGAGAATTAAAAGGAAAAAAAAATGAAAAATGAAAAGAGAGAGAACTGTTAAGAAGCTGCAAGAACCCAGGTCGGAAAATAAATAAATAAATAAATAGACTAAAAAAAGAGGAGTTTTGAGGAGATGTACACTTACAGGTGAAGGATCTCTGAGGCAAAAGGGTGTTCAAGTAGCTGCGAGAGTAGAATTAAAATGTTTGAATGAATGAAGTGCACGGTCATGTAGTTCAGTATCACAGATGTTGAAGAAAAAAAATAAACTATAAACAAAAAAGGTGGAAAAAAGAAATTGTAAGGGGAGGGGAGGAGAAGGCTGAATGGTCAAAGGGTGATGATCCAGCATCATTCTACAGCCTGAGTTTGTGAAAGAACAATGGAAAATGCAATGCATTGTTCAGGTCAAATTGAGAAGTAGGCCTATAATCACCTCAACTTTTCTCCAGCAAGGGGCCCCATCGTATTCAGTGTTTCCTGTACATAAACCAACCCTACAAGCCCTTTATCAAGGATGAAGATGTCTTCAACTGCAAAACGAAAAGGAAAAATTAAACTTTTTGCTGTCAAGCACTGCTAGAGATCCAGAGAGGGGCCCCAAGAAGGGTCTTGACTCTTGTAAAAACAGAAGCTCTCTCCAACTTTTACAGTTTCTGGTAAAGCCGGAGACGAAGCAACTATGTTTCTTAACTCTCTTAAACATACCTTGGTTAGTTTAACTATAACATAGACACCCTCACTGACTTACATGCGGCTTGAGTTTATGCACGTCCTGACACATGTTAACAGCAAGAAAATCAGCATCCTGAGTTGCAGTTACTGATTACCTCACCCTCTTCGTCATCACCTGCTGTGGAGACAAACTTTTTGCCTCTACTACATAAATATCTCTCTCTTTGTGTTGGATTTTCATATATTTCATTTTCAAGGAAAATTAAACCAATAGATAGGCATCTCTTTGGATTTATTCCGATATCATTATCTAACATAACATCCTAATTGTTCTCTTAAGAGATAAAAATAATAGGAGTAGGCCATTTTGAAAATTAAGCTGTATAAAATCTCATACACAAATGAAAAGGCCTGTGTATGGCTTTTGTTCTTATGTAAGTTAATTACTTAATTAATTATTGACTCAAGTATATAAACTCAATGAAAGAAAGTTGATCATGGAATAAACTTTTACGTATCTAACTAATTCGGTCATGTTTGTCGTGTTTCAAATGATTAATTTTCTTCTCCAGAAAGCAGGGACGACGAGGTATTTCTATATTCATGATTGTTTGTTTGTCGGTTTAGGCAGCAAAGGTGATTAATTCGATTAAAAAGATCCAATAGTTGAATTAAGTTTTAGAAAATAATGTTGCAATAGTTTAGAGTTGCCAAATTTCTAGTAATAAGAAATATGTCCATGCATCTGTTTGAAAAAGATGCATCATATCAGGAAAAGGCAATCTGAATTCAACAATACTAGAAGAGGATGAATAGGAAGTGAAATGCAGCCGTAAAGGAGGATAAAGTGTTTAAAAATGAGAAGAAAGTTTAGACACTAATGCTCTGTGGACGTCATAGAGGATCCCACATTAGTGCTAACAACCGTCCTATAATTTGGAGCTAATGGATATACTTAAAGTTGTGAATTAATATAAGGTTTCCTAATTAATTAGGAGTGATTAGGTTTAGAAATTTCTATTAATGAAGAGAAACAAACATAGTGGTAACCAAAGGGAAAGTGATTATGCATTGATAGAAAGGATATGCACATGCAACCAGTGGCTAAGGTTTTTTCTGACGTTGCTATCACACATGCTTTAAAATTAGAATGGCAAGGTGTAGACTTTTGATTTTTGACAAAATGGGAAAAACATAAAAATAAAAACAAAAATGGCAGTATCATTATTTATTTATGTAAATGCAGGTGGCAGTAACTTTTTCCATATGCTGATCAGTGATTGGCAGAAACATTACCTAGTGTCTGTGCTTTGGCAGGCAAATGGAGGTGCTGATGAAGCTGAGCATCCAATACTTGAAGAAAGGGGTCCTTGGAGTATCTCTTCCAAACTGGAAAATGAAAACAACCTTTTAAAAAGAGATCCTAACATCATGAACATCAACAATCGCAATATATGTTGCTTTTGAACAGCCTTACTCTGCCTTCACATATATCAAATGCGTCTCAGAATTAGATAGCTTGATGCCATCTGCTGTGGCAGTTAGCTGCTTTCTTTAACATTCCTTTCTGAAATTGATAAAGAGGTGTTCAGTAAGCCCACTTACATATGTGTGCGACTATTTTCCTGTTGTCCTTATTCTCTGAGGAATTTTTTCAAACAAGAAGCCTACACTATTTACTGTGAAGTTTCTCATTCACATTTTCTTACCTCTCTGGCAGCATATAACAGTGTATGTGTGAAAAAGCAGGTTAAAGGGTTTTGGTTTTGGGTGGGAAACAACAATAACAAGCCAAAGGAGATTCCTATCAATCAAATCATCTGAACTAATTAACATAATCCCACTATGCAGCATTAATGGATCGATAGTCGTGGCTCCTATCAACTCAACTAATGCAATTAAAAGATGCAAAAGAAATTAGAACAGAAACAGTTGTTTTATAACATCACTAATATCGAGAAAAAGAACCATACTTACATGTAGCTGAAATGAGCAAGCTTGACTGGAACACCTGAAAGCTGCAAGAATGAAAAGGCACCACTTTCTGAACCCAGAAAGAATAAATATATGTATAAATTATCAATGAATATGAATTATAGATGGAATGGTTTTATGCATGTATGTGTAAATTGGAATGAAAGTGAAGGAGGGAAGAAGAAAGAGAGAAAGATGGTGATGGCTTTTGAGTTAGAGTGAAGTGAATTAGCCAGGGAGACACCGCCACCAACTAAAGAAAAAGGTGAGAGCAAAGAAGACTTTAGGTTAGGAGAAAGAGAGAAAGTGGTTGGATGGGATTAGTCAACATAGTAATGTAATCAAAAGCAAGCCATGATATGCTGCTTCAAGAGAAAAGAGCAGAATAAAGCGAAATTAAGGAGGAGTCCCATCTTTGTTTATGAATTATGAATTATGATCCCACAGCCACAGCCTACAGGCTACAGGCTACAGGGCAGAGGAGAGGCTCAATTCAAGTGCTGCAAGGGAGAGCGGAGTCTGGACATGGTGGCGTAATGCAATGTAATGTAATGCGTGTGATTTTTGACTTAATGGGCCAAAAAGTATGCAATGGCTAGTGCAAGTGGACTCAAATGAAATAAAAGAGGAAGCTTGGGACCATGGAGACTGTATTAAAGGAAAGATCCCCATTGCTCATGATGCTAACCCCCACTATATGTAGTATGTAGGTATATTCTGATTTGCATGTCGGCCACGTGTCTCGTCGGCTACCGTTGGCTCTCCTGTGCCTCTATCAGATTTTCTTCAGATTGTGATTCCTTTGCCCTGCTTTCGGAGGCCAAACACAGACAACCATCTCTCTCTCAGTCACTCTGTGTTCTGTCCTGAAATTTGATGCGTCTGAGGCTACCCTTCGTCATATTTCTGGTGATATTGCTGTTCTTCAATTTGCTGCAATGTAATCGTGCTATTATCAACCGTCCCCTTTGACACACACGCTCTTGGGTTGGGTCCACCCCTATCCCTTTCCCTATCCCTTCAATCCCTTCTATGCTTGCTTTGTTATCCTTTTACATGCATTTTTCAAATTAAGAAAACCCAACCCATGTCCTATAATCTACCCTTGATCATGATCATTATAACATGATCATCGTGATGGGTATCATTCTGATCCACTACTACTACTTTTTTAAGTTTCTAATTGGATTTTGTTATAATTGTGAGGAACCTACACCTAAATCCATCTATGTGCCTTTTATGTGATTATGCTGATCCGATTATCTTTCCTTATCCTATCATCTCCCACCTCATTAATTATTCTGGAACATAAGGCTCTGATAAATTGCCTTGTCCCTTTCGCATTTAAGTCTTCATTGACAGTTCCATTAGAATAACTAACAGATTAAAAGAGGAAGTAATCTGCATGAGAAGACTCATCTTCACCATAGACATGATAGAATATGCAATACATAGCACAATCAATGAACAGAAGACCTAGATTTCAATGCTGGGAAACCCAAAGCCTAAGGGCTAGGATTGTGGCAATAGTCAATCTTCCACTCAATGCACTTGGGCCTACAACGCTTCCACCTGCAGTCAATTTTAAAGTTGCTTCCACCACACTGGTTCTGTTTCATTTTCATGCTTCTGCCTTTGCATCTGGCATGCACACATGTTTCTTTGTTTAGGTAATGAATCTTTTCAGGGAATCCCTAAATCCTTGTCATGGAAATAGAAGTTCAAGCTGAGAATTATTGCAAGCTCCACTTTACTAAGAAGAGGAAAAGGGTCCACCATTTGGTTTGGAACCTGTCTGGTCTAAGCCTACTCTGGATTCTGGAAATCTAACTTCTACCACTACATATACCATAATTTCATGATCGACATATGAATAAACTAAACAGTGAATATCGTCCCTTCTCAGTCCCAGTTAAAAAATGATATGGTATAAAAAGGCCCATAAAACTTGCAATCGAAACCAAAGTTCTTGGTTTTTCTAAAGTGAACCAGATTTAATATTTCTTAGAGATTGAAGCGGTGAAGCTTACTCATGACAGACGCTATCTCTTCACAAATTTTCCCTGCAGGTCCATGGTGAGAACACACCACCGCTAGACCTTAGAGGCACAGCAAAACATCTTTAAACAATTACTTCTCAAGTACCAAAATCAAACCCCTGAAAGAATGGAGGAAAAAAAAAAAAAAAACATAAAACTTGCAAGAAACAAGAAGCATGATCAGAGATGCTTACAGGCGCCTACCATATCTAACTGATTCATTACGAGCTCCACAACTTGTAAGCAATCAAACAGTTAAATTAAAGGCCAAGACACTAATAGATCTATGTTATCAGCTATAAATCCTTTCTATTCCTTCCAGGATGAACATGAGTTTAAAAACCATAAATCTCAGGTTACCTTCAGTTTTACAAAAAAGAAAAAAAAGAAAAAAAAGAAAAAAAAAAGCACTAAATTACAACAAAAATTTCCCAAACCCGAAGGAAACAACAGCTTGTTATGTCCAGAAAAGATTCGCCCCTCTCTGATTTTCTGTCATTTTGTCCAACCCAAGCAAAAGGTCTAATGCATGTTGCACGACCTGTTTAGTGCATTTTGATTGATTAGTCACCAAATAAATCGTCATCATTTTCATCCTCACGGTAGGTGGAAATATTTCCAGATTTTCCAGTTGATGGGCTTTCAGTCTTCCCTGGGGAATCTCTAGTTGGAGATGGTGGTTTACCAGTAGAAGTAGGAGAGACAGATGCCCAGGAAGTACCCACTTTACCAGAAAAAGATTCTCCATACAGATCATCATAAATCCCGCCTTTTGGAGCATTTTTGACCTTATTAAAGACCTCTTTTAGTTTGTCAGTAACATCTTTCTGGAAAGCCTTTTCTTCCTTAACAGATGACTGCTCCTTACCCTTGGGAATAATTGTTGTTTGTACAAGAGATTCATATTTTCCAACAAGACTTCCTTCTTTCACACCTATGGGTCCAGGTTCGGTTTCCACATCTGCACCATCTGAAACCCCTACAACCTCAACCAGCTCTCCACCAGCATGATCCTTGAATGTCACTCTTAGTTTCCTCGTTCTCTTTCTCGCTCTTTCAGAGTGATTGGTGTCATCTCTGCCTGATGAACTGCCAGACTCACTTGATTTTGACAGGTCAGACTTGCCAAGACCATAACGATTTAGAAGTGTGTTATATGCCACAACAGCCTCTTCATCAGAAGGATCAGGAGGGGAAGGTAGAGTTATCTCTGTGGGGGGTGGAGGGCGAGGAAACAAAGCTGCATTGTTCTTCCTCAATATGTAAGTTCTTGTTGATGCAGCAAACCGCAAAGACTGCCCCACTTCAAGCTCAACAGGAGTGTCTTTTGTCAACCTCTCGTTTGCAACAAATGTTCCGTGTGCTGATCCCAAATCAATCACATATATGCTGTCCAAGTAATATGAACTTGTAAACTTCAAGAACGTTTGAGCTAGAAAATTCCAAATCAAACCAATAAAAAAAAAACAAAACGAAAAAAAGAAAGAAAAGAAAAGGAAAAAAAGAAAAGAAAAGAAAAGAAGAAAAAAGGGATCATGTTGCCTTTAAAACTAACACATAGCAGAATAAGATCATCAATTTGGACCCAAGATCATCAATTTGGACCCAATTCTGCTAATGACTCAACTCCAAATTGAAATCCATGACTTAAAATAAAACAAATTATCTTAAATGTCAAATAGCAAATCAATTCAACCAACATAATCCAGAGCAGCAACACTGAGAGTATGGCAGAAGTTCTTTTTAATGTTTATCTTTTCTAAAACTAATCAATATATACCTGATGCTCCTAACCTACACAATCATCAGCCAACACAAAAACAAGTAGAATAATTAAAGTACAAGAAAGTAAAGCTCCAGTTAAAGATTAATAGAAACAGAAGTTGCCAGAAGTCTAACCTCCCATTCTTGTGGGGAATGACAGCTGCATGCTGGCGTGAAACAGATTGATGATCAAGAACAAAATCACAAGTATGGAATTGCCTTCCAAAGATGTTCCTACGTCTATCAATATTAATCCGATCAAGCACCTCACCATCCTTCAAAACTTCAAGGTAAAAAACACCTACACGAGGCTCAATAGCCCAATCAGGCGGCTGCCAAGTAGACTGCCCTTCTCCAACCTGGGTCACCTGCTGAGTCTGCCCCTGCCCCACTACTGATGGTGCCGCCTCGTGCGCCAAGGGCTTTTGAGAAACATGGGGTTGGGTTTGCGGGTGAAAGTTTTTAGATTGAGAATGCTGAATCGGAGAATTCACAACTACTGCTTTGGGAGCATTCTGGGTACTCGTTTTCGAAGCAGAATTAGTGGAGACCGAGAATGGTTCCAACGATTGGGCTTTCTTGAATCTATCAAGACCGGCTCTGCCGTACATTTGAAAGTCGATATGAACTCTCTTACCTGATTGCGAAAACAACAGCACCACAACCGAGCATCAGTCCATCACAAATCCTGATTTCGCGTTACTTTTGCTGGATGCAATCAGAAACTCACACAACACAATCCTTCAACAAAAACCCTAAATTCTACTGACAAAATTACAAATTTGAGCAAATTTGAACTTGTACAAGAATCTAACAATAATAATAAAAAAAAAAAATCGAACTGACTTAAACCGATTAGATAGAGAACCGGCGATTGCAAGCTCGTTTAGATGGTTGTCGAGAAAATAAATCGCAAGAAGATCTCCGTAACCTGAAATCTAAGAAAAATCGCAGAGACTGACTGACCTGAGGTTTCTTCCTTTTAGGTTAGGGTTCAGTCTGGACGGAGGGGCAATCTGTTGAAGAATGAAATTCAGGGGCCAAAGGATACCTCAAACTCGCGTTTCCTTTTCTCTTTCGCATTCCGGCATTCGCTAGTTTTCTTTTTCATTTTCGCACGAAATAAAATAATACTTGCAATTGAGTCCTTATAATTTTCTACTCCCTCCTGGCTTGGTTTTTTCTGTTGAATAAAATAAAGATATAACCATTAATTAATAAAATTTTATATTTATATTTAATTAAGTACAATTTAAGACTTCATATTTAGTCCTATCTGTTATAATTGTCTTTTTAAAATAAGAATAAAATAAAAATAAATATATTAAATAATATTTTACAAGTAAAAAAATAAATTCTGTTTACTATAATTCTGATATTTGGTTTTTGTTTTTTACAAATAAGATATTTTAATTTTTTTTCAATAAGTGTTTATTAAAATAACTTAATTTTGAAATAATATTTCTTATAATATTTAAAAAGTAAAGCAAATAAATATCATTCCCTATATATATTTGATAAAGATAACTATATTTTGAAATCAAACTTTTTTAAAAAAACTTAAAATTTAATTAATTTAATCTAAATATAATACTAATTACTAGATATATAAAAAAATAAAAATAAAAACCTTAAAATTACATCAAGAATATCTGCAAATCTTTTTTTCACTTTTAAACACCAAATTCAATTGATTAAGATTCACTTTACAGGAATAGTAACTTAACCACTGATATCATGGGAAATTCACTTCATGGGCTGTGTTCAACTCCCACCAATCCCTTCTCGTTTCCCATCCCCACCTCCACCTTGGTTATAACAAATTGCCTAAGTTTTAAAAAAAAAAGGAAATTCAATCAATTGTGCTACGCTACTTATTCAACAGAAACATGAATCACAAATGTACAAAAAGAATACAGCATTTGTTGCAAGATTCAGGAATGAATGATGGTCTGCCGAAGTCTTGGATTTACATAACTTGGATTATAATTTATACATACAAAATTGAAATCCAAGAGGCATGAGGCTGGAAAAAATGCGTCTAGCAAGAGACCCTCTAAAGAATATCTGTATCAAGTATCAACCACTACAAATTTCCTCGGCTCCTATTTGAGTGGCTTACATCCCTACAAGCAAATTGAAGGAAACAACCAACACCTCAATGACCAGGACTGATATGGATGGGATGGTACTGCATCACTACATGCATACTATGGCTATAAATCAGCATTTCCGGAAAGATCTCAAAGCCAGTGCCTGAGGCCTGCTGCACTCTGCTAAAGATAATGGACTGAGAGGATGCTAAGTTGATGCTTCACGTGTATTAGCTCTTGGCAATAAATCAAGTCCCTATTGTTGGCAACAACAAATATGTACAACTCGCCAACTATCTTGCAATGAACTCTTTCTCGACAACTGCTAATGTTACCTTCAAGCGGTCTAGTACATTTACGAGGATATTTTTTGTAATTCTTTTCTGATTTCGTGTGCTTTTAAGCCATGCAATTCCAAAGTACACCCGTACCTGACAACAATTTGGCCTTGAGGGTAAGTCCTCGACCTGGTATCTGAGATGAAGCTGCAAATGATGGAAAGTCAATGGTCAATTATAAGTAAATAAATAATTTCTAGACCAACCCAAAAAAGAAGCTAAAGCCACACACTGAAAGGATACATTTGAGTACAGGTATACATACATTAAAATAATCCCCAATAGGAATACCATGGAGAGTCACAACTTCCTCAATAAGCCAACCATTTCTATCAGACAAGGGCAATTTTTGCTGAGTGCTTGTCACCTCTCCTCTATACCTTGAGATGCGTCTATCAAATCTATAATATGTTTGCCTCTCGTGTACATCAGCCTTCTCTGATTCCCATGGGCTGGAGGAGTAACTCAGACAACCAGCTCTGTCCATGGCTTTACGCTCCAATTCACCCCCACCAAATAGTTCCATGAAGAAACTAGTCTAAATGATCGAGAAGTAATTATAATTACTCTCACCATATGGAAAGATATGCTACAGAATATACATCTTCAAACAATAGAAAGAAATAGTATAAATGGATGAGCATGCACCTTTACATGTTAAATAAGGCAGTAAAAGATTGGAACTAAGAATGCCACTAGTAGGCAAAAGGCGCATATGTCCATCCGTTCATACAGACAGCATTCTCCCAGACAGAGAAAAAGAGAACTTACAGGAACAGGAAGAGCAGCAGAATAGACCTCAGACATGCTGACATCCTCAAGGCCTAAGAAGGACCCACTTTCTTCAGGTTGGAGGCTTTTGCCTTCTGATTCTTCTTCAACTATTTGCACTTTCTGCTCTGGTGTCAAGGATCTTGCTTTCCACAAAGCCATGATTGTCCTATTTAGCATAGAAATCTCTACGTCAACATATAGAGCAGGCTATTCTTTCGTTATTTCCCCCCTAATTTAAAGGCAAATTAGTGCTAGATTTTATATTTTTCTAATTTCAAAGCATGAACAACAATGGTTTCCTTAGTTTCCTATGTTTCTCACCCTAATCTCTCACCATGACAAGATTCCCTATCCTTGGCACT
The DNA here is from genome assembly GCA_020521535.1 of Rubroshorea leprosula. Lineage (NCBI taxonomy): Eukaryota > Viridiplantae > Streptophyta > Magnoliopsida > Malvales > Dipterocarpaceae > Rubroshorea > Rubroshorea leprosula. The sequence goes on along the minus strand of BPVZ01000051.1, from coordinate 1,271,620 downwards.
GCTTTCATCATTTGATGGCTTATGGATATAACATCAAGTACTTTGGGATGATGTCAGAGGAGAAGATGGGGGGAGGAAGTACCTTTTTTTTTTTTTTTTGAACTAGTACAAATTTGTGGGAGGGGGATTTGAACCCATCACCTGCAAAGGCTTATTGCCAATTGGCCTTCTAGGCCAAGTGCGATGGGGGGAGGGAGTTAGTAAAGAGAAAAAATGTATATCACATCTTTAGCAATAAAACACCAATTTTCTTTTCTGTTGCTTGTTAAAGTTGCTCATGTGTTAGTGCAGGATCAAACTCTTGCTAGGTGTTGGGTAATCACAATGGAAATCTTCTGAGAAAATAGTAATTTTTAGGCTGGACAAAAGAATAAAATGGGCAAATACGGGATTGTGGTGGCTTAGAAATTACATGCCCATGAAAATAACGTATCATAATGATGATTTGAAACCAAGCTGTTAAATAGATATCATAGGGAAGTTGTAAGGGCATCTTGTTTGCAATAATCACAAGGAACAATACAAGGGTTTAGTATAAATGAAGAAACATATAGAAAGATAGGGTAAGACATGATGGAAAAGAAAATTCAGAACTCAGATAAACTTCACAAATTAAATATAAGGGTTATATGATGCTTGTCACATACCGATGTGCAACACCAAAAGAAACAAAAGACTGGAAATGGAACTTCAGCCTGCCTTCTTCATCTTGTGTCTTAGCTCCGTGCCTTGCATCCATACCTCTGCCTGGACGGAGAGTCATAACAATAATTGGACTACCCATTGATGACAGAGTAGGGGCAACAACTTGAATGTCTTCTATGTCCTCCCAAAGAAAGAAGAACTTCGTCTTGTGTCCAAATAAATTTGCATGGAACCCAATTATTCTTGCTGACAGGAATAAACGACCCTAGATGGATACAAAAAAATATTATCAAGATAGAAAGCATGCATAAATGGAACTTGAATGGTTAAAATGTCATATGCAGCTTAGATAAACAAAATGATTGTCACAAAAAGTGAAATCAAAATGAAGCAAATTACATAACTAGATAAACCAAACCTGCAGTGGCATTTTTCTTTTCAAGTGACAAGTGAAGTCATTGATGAGAAATTCCTCTGGTGGCAGCCCAAAGAGCTTCTGAAAGGCTGAATTTGTTTGAGGAGACCTCACATTTATCTGCATATAATCCAATTGAACATAAGAAAATTCATTGGAATGAACAGAAGAGAACCATAACTATTAGATGGATTTCCAATGCGAAATTCCGGAGACCACCAAGCTACTTACCTTCCTTCCTACTTCTTTTTCCATCTTACTTAAATACTCTCTGACAACATTTCCACCTCTTGTATTGTCCAAGAACACTCTCAAGTGCAGCTTAGACTGGCATGCAAGTGCTAACTTTCCTTGTAGAGGAACCCAAACATCAGCTAGATCGGATACATTAGATCTTACAAAGTTAATCTCAGCATGTCCAAGAGATGTAGCTTCGTCAAAAGGTCCATCAAAATCATAAACTTCCACATCCAGCACAGAAGGGGGCTCATCCATTGCATCAAATTCAAATATTTCTGCAAAAGCCCAACAGTATCTATGAATACATTTCATTAAACTAAGACTTGGACCATTTCTGAGATAACTTTTGAAGGCAATAAAATCATGCACGACGATACTCAAATAGTGATTAAGAAAAACCATATAAAATTTACCATTCCACTGTGGATCTGATTTCTGGAACTTGATTGAGCTTGTTCTAGTTTGCCCATTGCAAGTGAATACCACATATGGATCACAGAATCCACTTGAATCAACTGCAGCTAAATTAGTTCCTTCAATCAAGGCAGCTGTTAGCAACCACCCATCTCCTTGTGCTTTCACTCCATGATCACTGCCTGTTCTCAGAAACACAGTAGAATAAAACCAAATTCGGATTGTGAGAAAGGAACATACAACTTGAAAAGCAGAAAAAATGCAAACTATAGGCTTAAAATAAAAGTGAAAAGACAACTGAAAGCATAAAATAGAATAGCAATGCCCCTGAAGGCTATCTGCGAATTCATTCCCAGACACAACTGAAGGAATATATGAATCATCATATGTACACCTTAAGTTTTCATTTGGAGGCAAATGGTATGGTAGCCACTGTGTTTACTAGCACTCATCACAAGTTGAGAAGAAAAATTATTAGTTGTGAGTATTACCTTTCTGTGCTCTAGCCTGCATGAAGCGTGAAATCAAACGCATTACTCTTTCCCCTTGAAGAACAAGTACACCACACACGATAAATTCACCAATTGAATCTGGCAAATCAAGCCCAACAAACTCTAATCCTTGAATTACGCTGGGTGCCACCAGCCATATGTGGACAAGCACATAAATGCCCATAAAGACTGTCAAGATCACACTAAAATTAGCAAAATATTGTGCTGCCAGTTTCCAATCTGACTGGGGCTCTGCCTGCAATGAAGCTAAAAGCTGCTCCTTATTTAACCCCATATCCTTTGAATCAACTCGTTTGACAGTCTCATCAAGTAGAGAGGCAAACTGCTCAAAACTATCCTTTAGACCTTGTCGTGCTCCATTTTCTATCATACCTTTCATCATGGTGCTCTGCAAAAAGTTCATTCGCCAGGAAATCACTAGATGTGAACATTGTTCTCCAGACTGCAGCTCAGGCCCAGAACTGATGCAGTAGAGTACTTCACACTTGAAGGTGCTTCCGTACATGACATCCGGAGTACTCACACTTGAGAAAACAGCAAAGGTCTTTCCATCAGCTTTTAGATATGTGTGCTCTTCAGTGGCTTTCACAGCCTTGAGTAATTTTGTTGCAGCCTTGACAAAACTAAATATCCTTTTCAAGGTCTTGCCATCATTCTCAAATTTCCATTGTCCGACTTGGAGATCTGTAGATCCCTGGGCATCCGCCAATGACCTTGGAAAAGTTGAATCAGGAGCAAAGAGCAAATAGTTGAGCTCTGCTGGCGCTATAACATACAATTGATCTATGAGGATTCCTCCTGGTAAATTACTAGGAGTTTCAATTCCCTGATCTTTAGACTCCATCAGCTTCATTGCCTCTTCAAAAGAAAGAGACGACGACTGCTCCTCAGACTTGTCATCAGAAACCTCAGATCTTGAAGTTTCAGGTATTTCCAAAGAATCAGTATATTTAGAGGAGGCATTTGATGATGAATCTGAATTTTTATTAAAAATTTGCGCAATTCGACATGCTAAGGATTTTTGTTGAGAAAACTTCTCTTCCTTGGAGAAAACACTATCTTCCTGCCGGAGAGGAGAAGGGAAGGTTGATGGAACACTAGAAGTCCTAGAAGGTGGATCGGGAGTAATGTCTCCACTCTTCGTTGAATATGCATCGTCATTACAAAAGATGTCCATGGATGAGTAGTTCTGAGAAAAATTCATACTCAGAAGAATTTCACCTGTAGGGATAGTCCAAAAAACGCAGCTTTAATTAGCATATACTCCACAGTAGTTAAATCATGAATCATGCAAACTGTAATCCTAAATTCCAACCAAGAGACATTAGAAAATAAAAGTACAATAACCAAAACGGGCCAAGAAGAGAAAGCATATAAATTGAATACCATATTGGCATGTTCCAAATAAGAAAATTTAAGTATGATCATCCATATGGGATAAGGAAATCTAGACGCAGAGATTGGAAATACATTACTGACAGAAATAATAAAACCCAGAAAACATATTGAACTTACAACATAGTTTAACGTACCACATTCTTTGTTCTTGGACCTCTTATTCCTTGGTTGCAGTGAATACCAGGCAGACGGAAGGGACTTATTCTCAGCCTCAAAAACCTTCGAAACAGGAATTTTGACCTGGCCTACAAAGTCATCACTGAAGTACTTATCCTCATCTAATATACAGATTACAAGCTCGTCATTCATGTCGTCCACCTTGAAACTGAATTCCTCTCCCCAGCTTGGATTCAGGGTCTTCTTCTCCACTTTGGTCTTGAACTTCTGTTTTCCTAATTGCAGCCTCACGTATGGATCACTTAACCCGTTTGGATCCGTGGGGGGTATGTTTTTGGCTTCTATCACACGAACCAACAACTTCATTCTCGATCAAACAACACAATAATTTCCTCCACAGAACCGTACAAAAGAATCCCAAAAAAAAAAAATCAAAACTTGAACGTGATCGTGGAAAATGACATTGTAATCAATGAAGGAGAGAACTGAATATGGGATTAGATTTACATAAATAAAATAAGAAATCTTCGGTGTTCATAATGTTGAAATTAGGAAAAAAAAATTGCAAAAAAAAAAATGTAGAGAAAATGGTTTTCGCGATCCGATAAAAAGAGGGATTGATTCAGAGAGACGAAATTTTAAAGAAAAAGAGATCGATTGATGCATGAAATCACGAGGGAGATTGAAAAACCCTAGATCATAAGAATGAAATCGAATTTGGGAAGAAAATAATTTGTGTGCAAAAGTACGTCGAGAATGGAAAAGCGGGGACGCTTTTCGCCCGCTTTTTCAACTCTGCAACTGCGCGTACCGTGCTTGACTTTTTGACTTTTTTTACGGAATATTGTAAATTTCCCCTTTTAACACTACTAATCTATCATCGTGTTACATCATTTGTGGATATATAACGTATATAAAAACGAAAAATGATTTTGAAATAATTTTTTATATGATTTAATGTGTTATTTAAATATTTAATTTTTTTATTTATGTTAAATTTATAATATTAAATATATTTATTTATTTAATAATATATAAAAATTAAATAAAAATTATATAAAAAAATTATCACTATAGTGTAATCTTATTAAAAGTATATATATATATTATATAGATATTATTTCTTGCTTTGAAGGAAACAAAAGAATACATTAATTTTATTTAATGGTTTAAATTTTATAATTTAATATAATTTTAATTATATAATATTTTTTATGATATAAAAACAAAGAGTTTTATATTTTGTAATTTAAATTATATCATATTGTAAAATATCATTGAATGGGAAAAAGCTATTAAGGTACCTATATTTATTTAATAATTATAATTGTATAATTTAATATAATTCAAATTACATAAAACTTATTGCATTAATAAAACACATATTTTGGTGGAGTAACCACTATTTTTCGGTGTTAATGGCAAAAGGGAACCCCCGAACTCTCAAAAAGTTTGGATAAAATGTTCAGATTTAATTTTTGAAATAAGAAATTTAAAAAAAAAAAAAAAAAAGATGGTTCAAATCATAAATCCAGATTTATTTGGGGAGAGACCTACTCTTTTCAGTTAAAAAACTACCACCAGTTTCGACTTGATTGACTATTAAATTAATGAAAAAAAAATTGAAAATCAAAAAGTCTTACTATTAGATTAATCAGAATGTTATTAATATTTTTAATGTCAATATTACTTAGTTTTTCGCATTATTATTTTTTTTTTTATGTTAGTTGCACAACAGAAAGGCAACTTTCTCTCATCATTTACCTCATTTCACTCATATATCATGCCATTCGAATTTAAAATCTTTTATTTTCAATAAAAAATTATCATTAAATTATTTAGATAATTTTTCATATTATTTAAATTAATAAAGTTGTACATAATAATTTTTTTTTGAATAAGGGAAAGACAGAGGTGATATCATTAACTTAAAGTTAATGTCATTAAATTAGGCCTTGAAGGATGATAATAAATTTTTGTTTGACCAGAGCAATATGAAATGAGTTAATTCTCTTGTGATCCTCAAGTTGACGCGCGGCCTTATTTGAATCTGATTGTCTCGTATTGGTTGATTTGGTTAATGCTTTGCCGTCTTTCTCCCGCACCAAGGAAAATCTCCTCAATCACATATATCCAAATTTATACGCTATTGACTTAAAATAATTTAGTAATTTTTTGTTTCAATAGAGCAAAAGATCCTATTTTGAGTAATAGATATGCATGTGGGGTGAGTGAATGGATGAATAAAATAGTATTAGGTCAGCCTGGTTTTTCTGTAGAATTTGTCTAACATTCAGCGAATAGAGTTGCAGATTGGGTCATTAAGGCTTCCCATTACTGGAAATGTCGGTCACTCACTAATTTGTGCAAATTGTTGATTTAGGACTTCCTCCACCTAATGTTGTAGAGTATCTTGTGCACCGAAGAGATATATGTGTGTATATATATATATATAAAAGAATTAATTATATTAATTTTGTGTTTGATTATGATTTTATATATAAAATGTAATATTAGGATGCAAAATATCCAGAAGGAAAATGAAAAAAAAAAAAAAAACCAGAAATTAGCCTTTGTTATTTAGGATTGTGTTTTTAACCCAAGAGAGGGTCGTTGTCCATTCCAATCATATAGTTATTATTCTTTATTGCATTTCCATGTGTTGACTAGAGAAACATTGCATGTTTTAAAACCCGACCCGATCTGTCAAATATCCGAGAAAAATCTGAAAGATTATTTAATTTAAGTCTTGCATTTCGGCCTAACGTGACTTTGACATTCACATACGAAATTTACAAGGCTCCTTTTCATCTAATAAAGTGATTGTATGTGATGTGCCTAGATACTGAGAAATAACTGAAAATGTCTTATCTAGTTAGAGCTTGAGATTCACCTTGAATCTTGAAATTAGTAGAAAGCTAGAACTATTTTTTAGGGGAAAAAAAACCTTGACTAAGAAATAAAGTGTTTGTGGTAAATTAAAAAATCAAAAAAAATTTTAAAAAAATTATTATGAACAAAATTTATTAGTCTTTAACAATAATTTAATAGTGATCATTGAAGTAACATAAATGTTATCAATTAAAGGACAAAATAAAGCTATATAATGAGTAAAACAATATATATATATATATATATATAAGAGTAAAGCAAATAGTTATTAATAAACACTTTGTGAAATGATGATATTAAATAATTTTTATTCAATTAATGTTTTTTTTTATCTTTCTAATTATTTGTTGTAAAATTAAGTGTAAACAAGTTTCCTTTAATTTAATCAAATGATGTCAACACTAATTATCTATATTTTCCTTGTCTTTCTCACTATCACTTGAAAGTAATCTTCAATAATAAGAAAAACAACTAAAATGATAATAAAACTATTTAGGATATAACACTAAAAAATTAAATAAAATTTAGGGACTAAACTTCCAATTTTACAAAAGCTTAGAAGAGGTCTAGGCCCCTCAGCCCCCCCCCTAGCTCCGCCAGTGCTTTAAACAGATTTGAGAAAGAAGCGAAAGATAGTCTTACTCCATAACATATCATCTGATGCGCCAAAATAAATTAATTAAGTTATATGGTACCTGCATTATTCAGAAGCAGTTTAGGCATTTGCTTAGAAAACCAGGAGAGCTGATGTCTGTGGCACCTAATGCATCAGTTAATCAATATCGCAAATTCAGATATAAATGAACTCTATTTATTCAATTCCAGAAAGCAAAAACTAAGAGCACCAGAACGTTAGTGATGCAATACAAGAAGATCGTCTTCGTAGTGAATCAGAAAAATAGACTACAAATCAGGACACAAGACTCAGAATACCTAACAAGATCCCACTTCCTGCAGCATGGAAATCAGCCATCTATTTCTGCCTCTTGTATATCTTGGCCAAGAAGGACTTCAGCACTGCTTGGACTGGCTTGCTAGGATGAGCTTCAATTGAGGTTATTAACTTCTCATAACTCTTGCTTTCAAAATCGGCAAAAACACCCTATTAAATCAGGATCAAATGTAAAAGAGATTAAGATCTACCAAAGAAACATGTAAAAGAGATGTAAGGAATGAATGCATAACATCCATAATGTTCCAAGGAAAAAACCAATATGCACTTTCTTTTTGATATTAAAGATTTTCAAGATCAATGTCAACCTCGAGATTAAGCTCATTGTAGAGAGCCTTCACGTTAGCAACATTAGATGGGTCTGGTTTCCCATAATTCTCCTGGATACAAACAACAATACCAATGAGCAAATCTCTCAATTTTTACACCAATAAGAGACTCAACATCAAAAGAAAAAAGAAGAATCCCAGTCTTACATATAATGCTTTCTTCTGATCTTCATTGCAGACTTCCAATGCTTTGACCACCAACCAAGAGCACTTGAAATCTTCTATATCCGTTCCAATCTGAAAGTTTAAAGAGCTGTAGTAAGAACTCCCAAAAAAATAACAGACAAATGGATACCTTTATTTTGAAATTCCACAATCAAACATCATCTATCCATCATGATAGATTCTGGACCTCACCTTGCCAATGGTTTCAGGAGCACCAAAGCAATCCAAATAATCATCCTACAGAAGAAAGGAAAAGCAGAAAGTTAAAGTCAACAATTTAATTCCATGGGTGAAGGAAGAATTAATTCTATACATTAAGGCAAGGAATTGATCTCAAATCAAAAAATTTGCGCTAAGACTCAATGATAAGAACTTAAATTACCAGAGCGTAGAACTTGCAGTTCTCACCTATCTTCTTCACGCAGAAAATGTTAATAGTTTGTCATGTTTAAGAAAATATTACCTGTACTTGGAAGTAGATTCCCATATCAACAAGAATGTTCTTCACATCAATATGGTTCTCCAGATTCTCACCCGACATAAGTAGTGCACATGCAACCTGAGCAGATATAAGCAATATAAGAAGCAAATAGTCAATATGATTCACAAACTTCTTATGGATATAAAGAAGAAACGCAATGCAATCATATTAGTTCAGTGTAGGTGTATGTGGTCATTGAGCAAGATAATCACTCAAATCAGAGCACTGAAGTTACAACTGTTAAAAGTTTTCTTAAGAAGACAGCATAATGAAAAGGATTTAACAGAGGCCAAGGTTTCTACTCACAGGAAGATAAAAAGAGTAGTAGGCAGTTTTGTACTGAACAATACGGCGGTGCCTGCATTAAGCTACCATTATATATAGATAAAAATATCATATAGAAGAGTTGATAACATGAAAATAAATTAAGAGATTAAGTGTAGAGCTGAGCAAAATAGACTGATGGCAATAATGACAGTTATTTATCCTGGTAACAGGGGCAGACTATGATTTCCTGCACCCCTTGCCACAAGGAATGATAGAAATGTTAATGGCTTGGACAATCTTTATAACCTTCAGATATTAGTTTCCACAATTCTTTCCTTCAAGTTTCATGGAATAACTATTTGCTAAAGCTAAACTCACTTTGACAATGAGTATTTGGATAAATCTTTTTCTCCTTCAAGAGTTGTAATCAAATCTATCATCTGCCCTGAAGCTGTTTGGAACTCCACCTAGGTAAAGAAAATATCAACAAGATTTAGCTTGGTTTTAAAATGAGGATTAAGTAATATCTATCCCCGTAAGTTACCTCGTTAAACAGATCCAGCAGATCTACATAGTAAGGCTTCCCTCGAAAGTGTTTCCTGAGAATCCTCCCAATGTGATTGCGAAGCAGAATTCCATCATTGACAGCAATCAAACCAACCTAGAACAAAAAATTTTAACAAATTATTGCTCTAATTGCAGTAGAAAACAAAAACAAATGAAAAAACAGTGCGCTCTAAACCAAAGCACGAACCTTTGGCAGTCTAAACCAACAAGGTTGGCCACGACGAGTGTGGGAGTTATCCATGATGTCATCTAGAACAAGGAAATATGCCTGAAGCTGCAGTTTTATTGTGACAAAACCATAAGATAAGAGTTTTAACTAATGGAAGCACTATTTGAATGACAAAAAAACAAAAGTTAGAACAGCAGCATAGGCTTTCATTGGCATATACCCATTCAACACACCAACCAAGAGCACTTGCAAGGAAAAGCTCTTCTTCAGACAGTTCTTTTCCTTCTTTCAACAATTTGTAGCTATCAATCACAGAGAGTCCACGGTTGAGCTTACCTAATTTTATTTTTTTAAAAAAAAAAAACAGAACCATTAATAAGATTTTCTACTCCATGACATGGGAAAATCCCACTTTAATAAAAAATGAAAATTAAAAAAAAAAAAAAAAAAGGATGTTCAATTACCTCCAGGAACATTGTAGTTCAACATCTGCAATAGATGATGAGATAGTTAGAGAAACAAACATGTACAACATAATAATAGTATGAAATACTTGCTCATCAATGTTAATAAACAACATTAAGATGTTGACTGCTCAACTGCAACTACTAATAAAATCACAAAAGCATGTATTTTGAGTAAATATCAGTTATCTTGATTTCCCCTTTCCCTCTACATAAAACTACTACAACAAAGTATATCAATCACGACGAGCAGTACTGAGTTCTGATTTAAAAGTGAAAAAACCGTAAATCAAAACAGAGGAAGAAAGACAGCATCTTGGATTAAGATTGAGAGTGAAATTGGATTACCCGTTCGACCCACTCGCGAGAATCATCAGTAAACTCGAAGGAAGGATCCTGAAGCAGCTCCGATTTGAGGTCGGAGTAAACTTTGAGAAATGTGGACTTGAGATCCGCCATTGCAGAGACAAGATTTGGGTTGTTGGGCGGAGAAAGAGGAGCGTTTGTTTTCGGCAATGGAAAATAGATGGAGGGAGCGGCTATATATTGGTGGGATTCTATACCGTACTTATTGACCTTATAGAATGGCTGTTTTCTGAGGACTTTGAAGTTTGAATATTGATGGGCTTCCAGTTGCTAAAAATTGCAGCTGTTGCCACCATCGCTAGATTTGCACTTTACTGAACTGGAAACTAAAGTCGTCTTTGATTATAGCCACCTTTTTATCACCAAAGAAAATAATTAAAAATTTATTATAAAAATTAAAAAGTATTATAAAAAAATATTAAATTTTTTAATAATGATTTATTTAAATTTTGTTAGATTATTAATTTTATTATA
>BPVZ01000051.1:1223726-1257615 GCA_020521535.1 Rubroshorea leprosula | reverse complement strand
TAATAAAATAAATTTAAATAAAATATAAATTAAAAATATATTTATTATATTTTTTGTTATTAAATATTTAATTAAATTATTTTACTTAACATTATTGTTGAAAATAAATTTTTTTCTATAGAAAGACATTTATATTAAAACTAATAAAATAAGAGTATTGAAAATAAAATTTATTTTTAAATTTTTTATATAAATTAATGATAAAAAATATAATAAATACATTTTATTAAGACCCATATTAAAAATACTCACATAATTATAATTATTTAAATATTACTTATAAAAGTAATTTACAAATTACTATTTTCAAACACCATACCTATTGTTTTTAGATAGGAGAAAAATGAGTTTCATGGGAATCGAACACACGACCTACGGAACTAAACAGTCCTAATTCAAGATCCAATGCCATTGAGCCATAATGAAACATTAAAACACCATACCTATTGTCTAAATAATGAGATTGTGGGAAATCTTATAACAATTAAAATATTAAGATTTTTTATAAAGTTATTCAAATATCTTAAGAAATAATATATAAAAATTATTAAAGGAAATGTCCAAATAGCGTAATGACTATTATCTTTTTATTAGAGATTTTTCATATAAGTTTTGAGCAGTGAGATTCAAGTGTTATCCTTAAAGTTTAAAATATATATTTAAATAATTTTTTGAATAATTTTAATATTTTAAATATAAAACATCAAAAAAAAAAATTTTTTAATTGTAAAATAATAAAATTTAATCAAATAAAAAACACCTATTATATTATTTGTACGGTGATAATAGAATATCGTGCTGCAAATTACGTACCATTTCCCCATTTGTTCAGGGTCTCGCATACGCCCGAGGAGTGGGTCTCGCATTAAATTATGTAATGGTCTCGTTTGTTCAGGGTAAAAAAAATTCAGAACCGTTTAAACATTGGGGTTAGTCATGACAGATGGGTTGAATCACTGGATCCTCGTGCTTCATGTTGAGGTCTGGTAACTCCGGTTTGTCCAATTGGTGCACCCTCCAAATGCTGTGGCTTCTTTCACCGCAAATGAGCTATAATCGTTTTTCTCTCTTACATTCAAGGATGTTTAGAGCACGTATGACGAAGTTCAATAGTATATTTTGTTTGAAGGGAATGGAAGAGAGGACTTTTTTTGATTAAATCTCAAAACCAAATATACCATATAAGTAATTAGAGAGGTGTAAAACGAAATGAAGCACATGCACAAGCATTACAATGTACATAAACATGCCAGGGGAATTAATGGGGGATTCACTTGATAAACATTTTGTATGTTGCCTTTGTCAAATGCCCAATTGTTAATAAATCATCAACTTTATAGGACTTTTGCAACTGCCAAGTAGCCACTTGCCACCCCCAATAATTCCTTCACTTTGTGCACTGATGTGAATTAAAGAGCAGAATATCATCAATTTTTGAATGTAGGTGAGTAATACAAGCCACACGAACTGGTATAGGCAGTGAATTTAAACTGGGAAGTAACAGAGTTTAGTTCTTCTGATGTACAGCAATATGGTGGATGTCCATGTCCTTTAACATTACAGAACGCCCACAGGAATCACATGGAGCTGTCCGTGACCCACAAATGCTCTCATGCTCTGATAGCCCTCTCAATCTGTCCCTCACATCCATGGGAGAGCTGCCAGCTTGAACCATGTCTCCACAAAATCGGCATGTAATTAGGCGTAGCGCGCAATAAGAGGCTTGGTGTTTCACCTGCCAGGAAACAATGAATTAGTGAACATGCATTGAAATATTCAACTGAATATCAATTCAATTTTTATTTTTTTTAAAAGAAGGTATTTAACTTCTTGAGAAACCAGTGCTTAACTTAAAATTTCTATGTTGAGAGCATGGACTTTTAGAAAAGTTCATGTTTACTTCCATCAAATGTAAATATATCTATTCTCATGGCTAAAAACAGTTTAAAGGAGAATGAACAACCCAGGAAAGTGGTCTACAATTGTCCCCCTAGAAATATTCTGCTTATTTACATTGTTTGTATCTGAATATAATGAAATAAATATATTAAGATCAGCATGCTCTATGATTTACATGTGAAACAGCTATATGCTAAGCAAGTCTGAATGTGATATTCTGATACAAAATATGTGTACATTAGTTATTGTCCTTCCTATTCTGATGTTATAAGGAAGATTTAATTGACAAAATTTGTTAATAGATAACTTGCCAAGGTAAGTATTGTTATATACATGAGGTATAGAAAGAATTGGAGAATGAATGACATGCATATGACCCCAGAATGATATCTAGCACCTGATATGGGTATGAGTAGATTCTGCTATTAGTTAATGAATAAATGAAGTTAAAAAAAAAAAAAAAAATCAGAATGTAGCAACATGTGGAAACAATATCTGTCCAATGAAATCAGAAGTAGGAACATGCTATGTAATTAACTGCAAATACAGGCTATAATTGATGGTTAGACTGAGTATATAAATGGATGATTAATAACACACAATTGAACAAACCTAGGGATAGAAAAAAGCATGTTACAGTCTGTGTTCAGTATGCAAATGGAATCTGAATTGCATGAGAAGTCATATTGTAATATATATGCATATTGTTTTTCAAAAAGAAACTTCCAACTATTTCAAAATTTGCATATTGTTACTCAACATGTATAAAACAGCAGGCTTTCCTACACAGCACAGGTAAACATTCTACATGTGACTTTCATTTTTCTGGAATTGGTTAGAAATTCCCTTGCATTGGAAAAAATATTCTTATAAAAGCAGAGCAGAGAGGCAGTTGCCTAAATCATCTTTATACCTTATTTTTCAAACTTATTAACTAAGGAGCAAAACAACAAATTATGGAATATAATTCAAACAGAGTAAACATAAAATTATTCAGAGTAAAAAAGGGAGGTTGCTTACCATTTCTTCCTTCTCGAGGACTATTCCACAAGGGCAACTAAGTGGCTCATGAAACACTTTCATGTGCTTCTCTAACTCTCCAAGTTGCAAAGCATGGCCACATTTATCACAGTGTGCATGGTTTTTGGCCTCCTCAATCCTAAGAACAATTCCACAACCAGTATGCTGACAAACAGTATTGTGTCTGCTACAGAAGGCTTCATGCAGTGCTATACTCCTGCTTGGTATAGAATGCCTGCAATTACGACACTCCACAGTATCGATTTCCATAGTTGACAATGATCCAGCTTGTTGACCCACCTTTTGGTTGCTGTTCTCTTGAATATTCACTAATACCTGGTACTTGGTTGTTCCCTTGAAGCCATAGACAGCAATGCTATAAGTACCTGCACCCAAGCTCTTATCCTTGGAGCCAAGGATCAAGGTCTTTGAACCCACATCATGTGAAGACCATTTATGTTGGTGTCTGTTTGGGAATATAAGGGGATGCTTGGAAACATAAAGATCAGTATCTCCACCATTCATTTCTGCATCTATCTTTACTTCAATTTTTACATGATCAGAAGCGATCTTTTCAGATGTACTATCATCAATTGAGAACTTATAGTAGACATAATTTCCTTCCTCAACCAATCCAGATTCTGGAGTTCCAAAGTAAGAGGTATCAAAACATATTCACTTGAGCTCTCTGATTGTGCATCAGGACTGACTATATCCACCTCAATATCAGTTTCCAAGACAGAAATGCTTGAAGAGGGTTTTAACTCCAAAACTCGTAACCTGTATGTCAACTCCCCATATTTTACTGTGAGAATATCATCTTCTGAAAGAGTAGCATGCTGACGAAGGCTTGTTTCAAGGATAGCCTTGTGATTAGGCAAGTCAGAAAAGCCAACTCCATCGGGCTGAAGCTTTGCATATGTTCCTCTTGAGAGTCGAACATACCGAACCTCAACTAGGGGAGCTATTGGAGAATCAGTTGGGAATAAATTACTCCATACATGTGGAGGAAGCCCAACCAAACCTTCATCTGCAGTAAATTCCAAAACACCTGAATGGGTGGTCCTCATATTTCCCTTTTCACTATCTTTTACATCAGAATATCCATCTTGATGAACTACTGATAACTGAAAGTACAGAGGTCCTTTATCAAATGCACCTTGATTCGACAATTCTGTAAAACAGGGAGGAGGCAATTTGATCTTATCTCCAACACCCTGGAAATGTACAGCTTCTAGAATGCAGGAAAACATTATTCCTCCCCCTGCTAGTAAACTTTCTTGCATTTGTTCTTCAGCCTGAAAGAAAAAGTGGGGAAACATTCAGAAACTCTCATAATCATTATATCCAAAGAACCTGATATATTCAAACATGTTTGGTTTCCTTGCAACTTGCAAAGGATTTCTGCAAAACTTATACCTTTCTTTTACTTTCTTCAATTGTATTACTACCCTTTAATCTAGAACTGTGTTATCATCCTAAATTTGTTCAAAGTTCCGCCTAACACTAGAGAAATTCCAAAATCAAATTTCATGAAATCTCCAGATACCATTCTATTTCCTTCAAATAGATAGCAACTCGAGGAAACTTTAAACTAAAATAGACATAATAATCTTAATTAATTTTTTTTTTCTCAATTGCCAATTCCAGCTATTCATGGTCCAAATTGCGGTTTACAAAACGAAAAATCTTTAAATTAAAAATTATTAGCAAATCGAATGAATAAATCAGAAAATCCCAGCCGAAAGACATAAACAACGATCCATAAAATTGTAAAGGTAGGTAGAAAAGTGATACCTTGAGCTGAGCTTCAATGGCGTCGAGCCTCCTAGATCTCTGAACAGCTTCAATTGCATCTTGTTGCCTCCTCGCCTCTTCTTTGGCTTTCTTCTCCCTTTCCAGTTTCAGCCTCGCCCTCTCCTTCCTCTCTTTCTGTTCTTTCTCTAGCTTCTCCCTCGCCCGCCTAAGCTCGAAATCCATCCCCCAAAAAAATTGGAAATCCTAAGGTTTGCTTCCTTCCGATCGCCGGAGATGCCGAGAACGAAGCTATAAAGGCGTCCCAGAATTCGACTTCGTGTTGGTCAAGTTGCAGGAAAAGGGGAAGACGAAAATCAGTTTGGCTTTGGATTCCAAGTTCGAGAAGGATCTGGGTCTTTCGATCCATATCCATGACCAAACGAGGCCAGGACCCGCTTTGGGTTTTCAGGCCCAAAAGGAAGAACTTCCGAGATCCATGGACCATACGGCTAGCGCTACTTTTTAGTTTTACCCTGCGTAGAAATAAAGCCAACAAATTTGCCACCAAAAATTCAATATTTGGTGCGGCCAACGATTCAACGATGAACGGAGCCAAAAGTGCCGCCCAGCTGCTAACGGCGACCAACGTCCGAGCTCTCTTCGATTCCGTCGACGCTTTTCTCTTTGATTGCGATGGTTCTTTCCTTTTCTCCGATCATTTATCCAAATTCCGCTCCCCTTTTTTCTGATCATGATGATGATGCAGGTGTCATTTGGAAAGGCGATAAGCTCATCGATGGTGTCCTTCAAACTCTCGAAATGCTCCGATCCAAGGTTTTGTTTTCATTCTCTATCGTATACATTTGAAATCAAAGATGCTTGCTTGATGGTATTATCTCTCAAATTTAATGCACCTTATTAGGGGAAGAAGCTGGTTTTTGTCACCAACAATTCCACACAATCCAGAAGACAATTTGCTGACAAGTTCCAATCTTTCGGAGTGCCAGTTAGTCAGGTATGTTTATTCAATTATTCTTCTTTGCAATCCCACATTTTTTTTTTCAAAATTTTTTATTCCCTTTTTCTTGGCAGGATGAGATTTTTTCATCGTCTTTTGCAGCTGCTATGTACTTGAAGGTCAATAATTTTCCTCCAGAGAAGAAGGTTTGTCTTTTTTAAGAAAATGTAAAACATTGGGGTACAAATGCAATATGAATATGCATGCTAATTTTGTTGTTTTTCCAGGTTTATGCCATAGGTGGGGAAGGCATAATAGAAGAACTGCAGCTTGCTGGATATACTGGTCTTGGTGGCCCTGTAAGTTACTCAATTTTCAAACATTGTGTTTTAGGTTGTAAGTTAAAGGGTGCATGCGTGGATCTTTCAATATTTACTTTATAATAATGATGCCTTGTTCAATCTTTGCCTCATTGATCTCATAAACCCATATTTATCACTCTTACCTCAGGGATGAACCGTTTCCCCTCCCCTACGTAGAATTTGTAGTAGTTTGCCCTCTTTGTTTTAAGGATATATGCAAGTTTCGTAGTTGAGTTGTTGCCTAAAAGACTTGTTTCCGATTTTGGATGCACTGGCTGGCAGGGGCGGAGGCAGAAATTTTTTTCAGGGGGGGCAAAATACTAAAATTTTCAAAGTTCAGGGGAGACTAGATAATTTTTTATATACTAATTTGCAAGATTTTCAAATTTCAGGGGGGGTGAGCGCCCCCCCTCGCACCCCCCTGGCTCCGCCACTGCTGGCTGGTGCTCTGCTTCCTTGTCATGTGTAAATCTTTGGGTTTTTTTTTTTGTTTTTCCTAAGTGTCATTCTCTGTGTTTGTTCTGTTGCTTTATGGAATCTTAAGAGAAAGAATATAATATGTTGCAGGCAGATGGAGACAAAAGGGCTGAGTGGAAATCAAATTGCCTCTTTGAACATGATAAAAGTGTAATGTAACATATTGACCTGATTGTTCTTCATTTGACTAGACTTTCATCTGCTTGAATTTGTAACATCACAAATTATATCTCCAGGTCGGAGCAGTTGTCGTTGGATTAGACCCAAATATTAACTATTACAAGCTTCAGTAAGAAAGTCAAAATCCCATCTTCACTTCTTTCTCATGTTAATGCTGGCCCTATCCTGGTCAACTTTGGGCTTTTGAACTAATTCCTTCAGAATTCTGTGATGCTACCATGCAAATCTCTACAATGTGTTATATTTTTGTACATGAATTGAATAACTGTATAAGAAGATTCCTGTTAATAGTTTGATACTGCTTTGAAAGCTCACTTGATGAAAAGTTTAGAAACCCTTTTTTTTTTAACCGCCTTAGATTAGTAAAACGGCAGACTTGTGCAAGTCTATGTCCCTTTTTTTTAAAAAAAATCTAAGAATATCCCCTGGAACTCATGATCACACCTTGCATTACTGACTGAGATGGTCTTACTCATGATTAACTATTTTGACCTGTTGGACACTTGAGTTTCTGAAGTGCATTTTGTAAAACTTACAACTATCTAGCTTGAGTACCTTCCATAAGTTTAGGACCTTTAGGAGAGATCCTCAGTTACAATGTTTGGCAAGAAGAAACAGGCAACCTCAATAATTTTCTTACTTCTGTATAACAGGCCTAGATTAATTCCAACAAACTCTTAGTGCTGCAGGCAGCATAATTAAGATGAGTTTGCCTCTTGTGTGCCATTTTCTGAAGATAATTTTAACTGGCAGGTATGGTACTCTTTGTATTCGTGAGAACCCAGGGTGCCTTTTCATAGCAACCAATCGTGATGCAGTGGGACATATGACTGATTTACAAGAGTGGCCTGGTAATCTTGATTACATGGCTCATATGCAGTGCTTGCTTGAAAGCTGTATAAATCTGTTCTTCATTTGGGTTTGCAGGTGCGGGATGCATGGTTGCTGCCATTTGTGGGTCAACTGAAAGAGAGCCTATTGTAGTGGGAAAACCATCAACCTTCTTGATGGAATTTTTACTAAAAAAGTAAGTTAATTTAATGGAACCGTTCAGTATATTGTAATTCATGAAAAAGATAAACCTGATCCAATTGTTTTCATTTGAACTTGTGCCTATAACACAGTTTCGAGCCTCTAACTAAACTCAGTATATAAGTTTGTCTAAACTCATATCAACTAGGAACCACAGTCTGCAAGGAAACCGGAAGTGGATGTCTTAGATGCTAGGTGGGATTGTCTGTGCATTGAATGTCAAACTTAAGAATACTTGATGAAATTAATGATGAATCATGCCATCTATTGGTCTCTTGAAATTCAATTTGGATCCTCATTTAAATCCCTAAGAAGCACTGTTTCCACTTCATGTTCTTTCTCTAAATAGAGAAAAAAATGCAGATCAAAAACATACCTCACAAAAGTATGTTTTTTATATGAAAAGATGTGTTTCAACATCATTCTACTACACATATTTTGTGAATGATCATAGTTTAAAGTCACCATTTTTGTTAAAGGGAGCCATAACTTTCATTGGAATACAAACATCTATTAACTGAACCATTTTGGGTGCATCTAACTCACATTAGCACACAGCAACCTTGTTGATTGGGAGAATTTTCCTATTTTGCAGATTTCAATTAAGTACTTCTAGGATGTGCATGGTGGGTGATAGGCTAGACACAGATATTTTATTTGGACAAAATGCTGGATGTAAAACTCTGCTTGTTCTTTCAGGTAAATGAGTGTCATTTTTTTGCAATAGCAAAATAGACTCTTCCCCAGCATCCTTTCCTAATGCTTGATATCTGACACTGCCTAAATTTCAGGAGTAACAACACAATCAATCCTCGAAGATCCCTCAAACAGCATTCAACCAGATTTTTATGCCAGCAAGGTGTCTGATGTTCTTGAATTACTGGGAGAATAATCTCCTTACTGCTTATTTACTGAATCTTTCTGATCTGTTTGACAGTCCTAATAATAAATATTTATCTGGACAAATCTGCTAGAGCAGGCTATTTGTGAACTTGACTCTCATATTTTCTTGCACCATGGAGGTGCCCCACAGCCCCCATCTAAATAAAATTGTTGTTCATTTTGTTTGTTAATCATCCAAATTAGCTGGTGTGCCTGTTCAGGCACAGGAAAAATTGATGCATTCATGAAAATCTAGAATTACATGCACAAATGTACAAGTGACTGCAAAGATTTGTCTGAATCGATTTCTGTGTTGTACAACAGCTAAGATTTGTCTCAGCTTTTTCCTTCTTATCAGTATAATTAATAGCAGGCCTTTTAATGCCCATTTCACCCCAAATTGGCAACCTCTTCGTAAGATACCTGTGGTTTACCATACAGGTGTTATTCCTCCTTACTCAGTTTTGTATTTCATCATTTTTCCTTAACCATATTGTAGTGCCTTGATTTGGACAATTGATAGTACGTTCTTCTTCTAGGCGGGTTGCTGTGTTTCAACACTACTGAGAAAGCGATGCTTTGGTTTAACATGCTATATTGCGTCAATGCCCTAACGAGGTAGCGATGAGTTTCATGTGCTCTAAGCGTGGCCCGCTTGCTGTTAGGAAGATTGGCTGCAATCTGAGCGGAACTGCTCACCCTACCCCACCACCTATAGGCGGCTGTCCATCCTACAACCACCTGAAAAGGACGCGATGGATAGAGCACTTGTGGATTTGTTTTTTTGGTACATCAATGAGCACTTGTGGATTTGTAACCGGTCAAAATCTTGGCTAATTGATAGAAATGGGTAGCTCCAGTAGACCCATAGATCATAGAACAAACAGGGTGGGTGGGCTGAACAACCACACTACACGTAGAACTTTCTAATTCATCTTTCATATGGCACATTCTTGAATATGTGCCAATCTCGATTTTACATTAGCAGGAGGAATTAATATTTTCAATGAAAAACAGGATAGCCTTCAACAACAGTGCCAGGAGCAGTAGGGCAAGTGGCCAAGGGACAGTGATCACCCGCTTCAGCTGGGTCCATTGATGTTCCTGATTTGTAACGTAAAATAGCAAACGATGGTTGAGAAAGCTACTCCGGCATCTAATCCTGCTGATAGAATGTAGTTGTGGCGAGCCCACCAGCCCTTGAACTTCCGGTACACATGGTAGTTGAAGAAAATTCCCACAGCGCCCCAGCACATGTAGTTGACAGAAACGGCAGCTACAAGAGCACCTGCTCCTCCTAAAATGACGAGCATATTAACAAGCCTAATCCATTTTTGCCGAGCAGATATCTTACTGAGTGCCCACACAGGTACCGGGGCAAGTGTGCCAATGAGAAAGAAGTAGTTCATCTTAGAGTACAACCCCAGAGGCCCAAACATCCGAAGTGGCCCTACTACTCCCCAAATGATGGAGGCATTGTAGAAAACATCATCTCCAGGGCACGTCCAAGGGCTTCCTTCTGGCAAGTTTGGCAGATCACAGATGTGGTCCACCGTGGTCAGTAGCCACCAAGCAGTGCCAAGCTAGACTGAAGATGCAATTACTGTTCCTACTAACTACAGAGATATCATTATTAATCAGTATTTCATGTTTTCAAGTTATCCTTTTTTTCTGAGTTGTGAACGTGTTCAAGGAATTACCTGCACAAGGAACATCGACTTGGAGGAATTTCCATGTAATGGCCTAGTTTGAAGTCTGACAAAAACATGATGGCCTGTGAGGCACTGACATAGCCGAAGGTCTTGAAAGCAACATTTGCAAGAGGTTTGCCCGGATAAATGTAACCAATAACCAGCTCCGTGATGACGTTTAGTCCCATTTGCTGTCCAAGAAAGGTGTACAAATTAGCAAGTCAGGCATTCATTTCTTAA
The DNA here is from genome assembly GCA_020521535.1 of Rubroshorea leprosula. Classification (NCBI taxonomy): domain Eukaryota; kingdom Viridiplantae; phylum Streptophyta; class Magnoliopsida; order Malvales; family Dipterocarpaceae; genus Rubroshorea; species Rubroshorea leprosula. The sequence continues at coordinate 1,247,137 of BPVZ01000051.1, read as the reverse complement.
GCAAAGCTTGGCTGTGAGTCTGTCACTTACCTGATTGGTAGTGGCTGTGATGACTCCAATGGGAAGGGTGAAGAGCATAGCCAGCAAAGCTGCTAGTATTACTCCCCAGTAAGGCAGCAGCAATTGTCCTCCAAAGCCTTCACAAGTTAGTATGGACAATCCAATTACAATCATCAGGAGGGCGTGGAACCACCATTGTGGCACAGCTTCATAGTTTTTCTTAATGAGTCTTGTGTGGACGTTATTAAACTTATCTTGAAATGCAGATGTTGTTTGTTGCCAAATTGTCCTGCAAAATGTTCAACCATGTGAAGTACTTGGATATTGGCTGTCTGAATCGTAATTAAAACCCAAGTGCCTTCCATAGAAGAGAGCAACATGAGATTTTGTTGCGGTTAATGTTCCAAAACTGAGACCACAAGTATAGATAAAGAAGATACTCAAATTGATTTTGCCATAGCTGTCATATCCATGGAGATTGAATTCGAAGGTTGATTGATTCATAACTCTTGTAACGTTATATCTTGAACCATCTGATGCGAACACATGGGATGAGATAATGGGAAATTTTCTTGCATCATATGAATTAGTCCAGTAAGCTGTTGGGATTAATATATAGATCACTATGAAGAAACCAACCATTGTGTTAACTATAGCAAAGCAAGGGGTGGCCAAGGGAGATAAGAGGAAGCTAGAAACAGTTGACCAATCAAGGGCAAAGGAGCCAATCCCGAGACCATGACGGTCAGAACCTGTTATTTGGGCGGTAACAGAGTCCTTCCAAATCCAGCAGACAAAGGAGAGAGCAGTAATGGACGGGAACAGATAGTTGGGAACAATATAGTAGGCAAAGCTGGATATGAAGACCAGAAAGAAGAACTGCAGCCTTGTTTGGCCTCTTTTGGGCCTAACCTCAACATCATGCAATGCTTGGAAGAGTGAAACTTGAACCAGGTTTGAGGGCCACCACATGTAAGGTGAATCAACAAGAAACCTTCGGAAAATGCCAGCCCATCCATATCCAAGCATCTGTACAATGCATCAGAAACAAATGATCATGGAAAACAAGTTCCATGAGTTTACACAGTACGAATTACAAAACAAAAGTGTTACCTGTGTACTTTGAGATAACATCATAGCTGCTATGAGATTTATCCCACGGCCATAAAAGGCCTTCACTATGGTAACAATATTAACAGGATAAACAGTGTTTGAACCAGAATTTGCAAATATGGTGATGAGGACATGCTCTTTCATGTTGAAGGGTCCTGGATTTAAAGAGAATGACCATTTTGTTGCAGGAATTTGAATTGATTTGCGAGGTAGATATGCTGCCATGAGCTTCCCAGCTGGAAGGACAAGGATTTGAGCTGAAACAGAACTTATGGAGAGTGCATTTTGGCGGTAGGTGAAGAACTGATTCAAGAATGAGAGAATAGCACAGGAAACTATCCCCAAGACCCATGTTCGAAACGTCAAGCATGGCATAGTAGGATCGTCTGTGATAGGAACTGTGAGTCGGACTTGCTCGATTGGAGAATCATTTATTTCATCTGCAATTGCAAATACAAAAATAACGTGTTTCAGAAGTAAAAGAGCGCGTGCATTGTTAGGGGAAAAGACTTGCCAATTACCAGAGTTTCCCAAGTTTTCTTTGCCATTAGCATTAGATGCTCCATGCTGCTTGGTTCTCTAGATTCCGAAACCCAGAATCTGGTGAGTCCATTATAGACTTATGGTATAGAAAATTTGAATTTTTCCCTGGGGTTTTGTTTTGTTATTTCTTTCGTTGTTTAGAACAAATCTAGCATTGTCCTTATGTTTGGTTCCATTGCAGAAGATAACAGACATATCCAAAAAGAGACTGTTAAAGTGATTGATTATGGTTGGAAGATATATGGTTGATGTAAGGGAATCCATGCCAAGCTAGATAGTTACATTCCAGGGATAATCAGCTGAAGTTGCAATAAGTTGAATACTCCGCCACTTTTAATTTTGATTTTTTATTTATTATCAACATCATCAATGTCAATTTAGCATAGCCTTCCTTTGCACGGAGATTTGAGAAAATGTGATGGTGATAAATGAAGTACTATCTTTGTTTAGCCATCTTCATTCTACTTAAGTAGTTGATCCAACTCTTGGCTTTGGGCATAGAATGGGGTAACCTTCGAGTCCTACATTTGTTGGTTTTGCATGGAAATAGAAGAAATTTGAGACTCACCCTCATAATTAGTGTTTTAGGACACCATCCCTATTATTATAAATAATGTGAATAAAAATATACTAATGATTTATTTATATAATTTTTATATATTATTAAATTAATAAATATGTATAATATTATGAATTCTACTAAAATAAAAAAATTAATTATTCAACAACATATAATATTATGTAAAAAATTATACATAAAAAATATCTATTAATCATTTTGTATAAAATGTTCATTTTCTATAAGTTGTTGCGTTGAGAGTTGTTCCTTATCCATGGCACTGTTTTCTTTGTAAGAGGCTACAAAATCAAGGGCAATTATATCTTTCGAGAAGGTAGAAGCAGAAATTGAATTTGAATTTGATACCAATATTCCTTTGTTTGTTAGCACAGGCAGCGTAAGGCCCATATCTATTATCCAAGATAGGTTAGTTGATGAAATTTGTTAGACCATAGATAAGGGCCATTAAGGCAGTGGGGATATTAGGCGAAGAAAGGTCCCATCTCGTTCCCACCAAAGCCAAAACGCAGATTTGGACATATGGGCTTGAGGCCAAGCGGTCTTATCTTTTTCTTCTCTTTTAGTGATGGGGATTGATCTCTCTACCTTGCTTCCTGCCGACCTTGTTTTTTACATGATAGGAATTTTTTTTTTTTGAAAAATAATGACATTTATATATTTGTGCATTTTAAAATTAATTTTTTAAGTAACTTTTAAGGATACATTCCTTATATTAATTTAATGTATTTAAATAAATTAATTTTTAAGTGTTAATTATAAGATTTGAATCTTGAATATGACTTATTAGATAACACTCATTTATCAATAAAAAATATAACACTTGTAGTTTATATGTTAGGATTTAACCCTTTGTTTGTGGTGAAAGTAACATTGATCAGTTAAAGTACAAAATTAACATGGAATTTATGGGAAAGAAACTAAATGCATTCCTAAGCAAATAATAATGCTCAAGTTAAGGATAATTTAATACACATTTTTATATTTATTCTATATTTTTTTGTATATCAAATAATAAACGATACAACAAGTGATAATCATTCCCTTTCCTTATCCCTTCTTACCTGTCTTAAGATTTAAATTCAAGATTTTTAATTTGAAATTTCAAGTTTTTAACCACTTGGGACCCCTCACTGGTTATATTTATTTTATATAAAAATTATAAGTCGTGACAATAAATTTTATCAATTCAAAGCACATATAATGTTATCTCATAGTAAAAAAAATACCTTAATTTAGAGTTAAGTTTAGAGGTTGAAATTCTTACAATGCAAGCGAATGTGAGAATTAATATGTATTTATTCATTAATATTATGTGATTATTATAAGATTTCATTACAAAAAATAGTATACTGTGATAAATCAACTTCGAAGTGAAAAATTACAATCACATATTTAATATTTTTAAAAATGACATTATAAGTTTATAGTTATAACGTGTCATTATATGATTAATTGTTTTTATTTAGGGGAGCATGTGAAATATTATATACATTCTCTTTTAATGACATTATTATTATAAACTTATAATTCTGAATGATATTATAACTATTAAAAATGTTATCGTTATAATATTAATTACATAATATTGGAAGTTTACAATATTATGTGTCATTATATAATTAGTTCTTTTCATGCAGGAGTTCACAAGTAATATCATCTACATTTACTGATTTAACACTACGTCATATTCATCTAATGTTACGTCATAATTGTAAACTTATAATCATGATATGATATTACAACTGTAATACCACAGTTGTAACTATATTATTTTTGTTATATTTTCACTACAACATAAAAATCAAAATAATTCAATAAATACGTTTTTAACCTGAGTTCTTTGTCCACATAACATAGAAACCAAACAATAATGAAGCTAATAATCTGGATCTCCATTATCCCTAGCCTAAGTGACTGTGATTAATATACATTAAGCCAGCTTTCCTTCAGCGTGAAACAGAGAGCATCCAAAGCACCTAAACAAATTAATATATTCATATAAAAACCATTAATTACCAATCTGATATCAACTTCATTTATGTTTAGTTATTTTATTTTAATTGTCAATAATACTAGCTAGCTAGTAGTATAACCGTATAAGTAAGGTGATGGTGCGGACCCAGACTGATACTGTGAGACGTGTCTTGATGTAGTGCATCAGGACCACTTGTACTGCATCCATAAAACTGGCAGTTTAATTTTGCTGCTGCACGTGAAGTGAAGTGAAGCTCACAGCTCTATGCATCTATATAATATGCTTGGAGTTCTGTGGAATTATATGAATATTTTTTACTTTTTTAATTTATTTATTCTTCTTCATAATCTGTCATTATGTTCTCTCCCTCCCTCTCTCTCTTTTTTTAATCATCAATTCGGCAATTCCAACTCTCAAGTAGAAAAAGAAACGACAAAAAATTAGAAAAAAAAAAGTGGTGCCAGATCGATGTCATATTTCATTGGTTTAGTGTCATGGAAAACTATGTGCAATGCATAATTAACTTTTCCAGACATGGGATATGTAAATAAACAGTCGGTCATTTTATAATTTGGAGGACAGAACACTAATCATAAAAAAAATAAATGTTTTGAGAGGAACAATAATTGACTTTTTCTCGCTCTGACTTTTTCCTCTTTAACTCGTTTTCCTCCTTTTTCCCTTAACCGTTGTTGTCTCTTTTCCTCTCAGTGGTTAAGGTTGATAGTTAAAGATGAAAGTTTTCTCATCTTTTATGAAGGTTTTTTCCTTTTTTTAATAGAGGTTTCTCTTTCTTTTTTGAGAAGTTCTGCTTTGGCATTTTTAATATTTTTTACTAAGATTTATTTTTGTTAGAAGAGGATGATGACTTGAATGTAATATTTGTTAAACTCATATCAATTGTTGTACTTGTTTCAGTTATTGAAGACGTGGTTAGGGATAGAGTTCCTAGCTAAATTTTTCTAACTCAACTAATTTATCTTTTGTTTGGATAAATTATGTTGAAATATAGTTTAATTGTTGAATCTTAAGTTCGGATCAAACTGTAATATTTATATAGACATATTAGATTAAGATTTTGCATTTTCACATATTTTATGAGTGTGATACCTTTAATATATTACCTCATTTGAATTGGTCTTATAACCCTTATAATTGTTATGCATCAATCAAATTCTATTTCTCAAAAAACAAAATATTTTGTGGAAGATTTGTAAAGTAATTGATTAAACAACTAACAAAAGGTGTTTTCCTCACCTATATAATTAGGGGTTTAATCCTTCGTTCTTCCTCTATAGCCTCTTCCCCATAAGGGGTTTTAACTAGCTAACCTATCCATTAAAAAAACACACACACACAACCAAAGAGCAAATGTTCTTGCAATCTAGGAGCCCTTCTAATTATCTAAAATCTAAATAGTGCAAGGGAAAAGGGAAAATTAGAAACATCATGACATTTAAAATAATAAGGTTCTTTGCAATTGTTTAAATACATTTTAATGAACCTTTCTTATGTGTTACTTTATTAAAGATATTTAAGTATTTTCATTATTATTTGTGATATTTTAAATATCAAAATGTTTTAATTTTCTGTAATTTTACACTACAAAATGCTTTTCATATGTAAAATTTTGTCTACCGATGTTGTGCATGTACCACATGTATGTTCTTCTTAATTTTCATTTTATGTATTACAAATTGATATTGACCATATGTAAGATGCTTAATTTCTAGTTTGATGATTGATGAAGAATTAATCAATTTGATACGTTACAATCGACATGTCTATGTAAAATGAAGTTTTCCAACCATATTTACAGGGTATATATTTATTTAAAAGTGGCAGTGATAGAGGTATAGACAATTTCATCCGCATTGATATTGAAAGATGATGGGGACATTGAGTCGACATATTTATATAGCTAGTTTTAATTGATGTTGTTGGTTCGGTTGGTTTTAATTTTGTGGCATAAATCATACATGCAAGCGACAATCCGACAATCTAGATCAATATTTTTGACCCTATACTGTAACAATTGATTAATTTATTCCTTAATTTTCAAAAAGAAATACTCAAAATTAAACTCTTTCATCAAAGACTGATGTTTATTAAGTGGAAAGTAAATGATTTACAAGGGAAAAAAATGGATGACCGAATTTGATCGTGTGAAATCATAAGAAATCTGAATTTAAATCAATATATATTAATAAAAATTAAATTTATTATTTTATAGTTTAACATGGTTTGTAATGTTAATTTTTTTTTCAAGAAAAGTTTATTAACATTCATCCGATCTTTCAATATTCCAGTTATAGATCATTTTCTTTATTAAATTAAATTAATTTTTATGGTTGGCTCGACTTGCATATTGAAAGGCTAGGCCAAAATTGATGAATTTCCACCTAACTTGCTATTTTCATAATTAAATGGGATATCATATTCTCCCACTCGGGACCTCATACATACACCTCTAGCTAGCTTTTCTTCTTCCCCTCCTTTGAGTGAGTGATGCAGATCTCCTCCCTTGTCGCATCAATAACTTGAAAACATAAAATTTGGAAATGGAGTCTAATAACTTTATTCCCAAAACTAAATAAAAAAATATATTATGTTATTTAAACTGCATAATTTAATTATTAAATAAAAAATAATTTTTTAATATTAAACATTATTTTTTTATTTAATAATTTTTTATTTTACTGTACATAGAGCAAACTATTAAACATAAAACTCAACTAAATGTATTATGTCTAGAATGTGGAGTATAGGAATGGGATACAATAAAGTCTAACGTGGCTAGCTATCAACAATATAAAGTCTTGAACTGTTAAACTTAATGTATATCCCCCAACATCTTCATCAACTTTACTGTCTGGCCTAGACATCCTATGCTGCTGTCGCCATAATTTATGGGGCTACAATCATTTTGCCCCATCCATCAATACTATGATTTAATGTTCCTATTTTTCACTTTACCCTTTTCCACTTGTGAGATTATATACCCTTAGGTCTCTATTTAATATATGTGTTCTTCCCCCCCTTTTTTTTTTTGGAAATGTTTTTACCAATTTTGACATGTTTCAAGATCTTTGACTATATGGTCTTCCTTCCTTCATATATCGACTGCAATTTGTTATGATGTCCCACTTTAGGGTTTCCTCCAATTCCATGTAAACTTTAAATTTAAAGATTTCTTGCCTTATATACAATAACCAAATCATAAATACCCTATTTTATTTCTTTCCTTTTACTAGATATATTGACGATTTTGAATTCAAAATTAACTAAAATAGAAATGCTCTTGCTTTTTAGGGTAAATATCATATTTGGTTCTTAACTTTTGTCATAAATACTAAATATTGTTTTAAACTTTCATTGGAACCAAAAATAGTCCCAACTTTTTAAAATCACCAAGTCTTAATCCTACGGTTAATTACTTGTGTTAAGTTCCTGACTAAAATCCTAATTAGAATTTTAGGAACCACCGAGACCCCTATAAGCATAATCTTAATGTGTTTTATGTATCTCATATACAAATTATACTACATAATAAAATAAATAATATCAATAGATAGCACTTGAATTTTACTATTTAATGGTTATAAGTTAAGTTGTAAGGTGTACTTCCTATTTAAAGATTAAGATTTGAATCCCCCTCTTCAAATGTAAAGCCGTTTACAATAGGTGCAAATTACAACTAATGATACCACTGCAAAGGGAATTGACTTGCGGGTGGGAGATTGGCAATAACTATCGAAATCAAAGGGAGAAGCTGGGGATGAACACGATAACAAGAATATTAGGTTTTTTTTTTTTTTTTCTCACTCTCTCTCTCTCTCTCTAGCAGTTACTGATATACACTTGGTAATGTAATAGCATAAGCGGTTAAACCATCTTGATAAATTAGTAATTAGAGTTGAAGATGAAAAAATAAAATAAAATTAGGGTATTTGGATCCATTTAATTAATTGGGTTTAATGTATTTATTGATCTTTAAGGGCTTGGGTTTTTAAAGGTTTTGTTTATCAATGTTGTATTGTGTTGTGATGTAATAATAAGTTTTTCTATTCTTATTTTTTATTATTTTAAAAATATATAAAATATTAATTAAAATTAGTAAAAATACTTTATTTGTTCATTTTTAGTACATCTAGTTTCTTATTTAATATGTTCAAATTTAATTGTCTACTTTTTTTTAAGATGTTATTTAATATATTTATCTTATTTTATTCTTATTTTTAAAAAATAATTATAAAATATATTAAATAGAAAATTTTATTTAAGAATACTATATTAAGAATAAATATAAATTTTATTAATACATTATTACATCTTTATTTTATTAAATAAAAAAATTCAATTTATTAAAAATTAAGGGAGGGAGTGTAAATTTAAGAATATAAAAAGAACTATAAAGAAAGCAATTTAATTTACTCCAAGAAATGAGTCACCCATGGCTAGAGGATATCCCGGTTGTTAATGACTTGAGTTTGTATTTTAGAGGTTTCAAGTTTATACCATGGAATAAAAAGAAAAAAACGAACTCCACCAAGCGATTTGATGGGCTGTGCACCTCATTAAGGGAGGAGGGATATTTATCAGATTTGAGAATTGAATCCTTAGTTGCTGAAAACTAATAGAATTACCCTATTAACCATTGTCCGTGTCAGAAAAAAAAAAAAACTATTTCATATTATATAATTTATTAACATTCAAAAAAAGAAAGAAAATAATTAAAAGAAGATGATGAAGAAGAAGAAGAAAAAGAAGAAGAAGAAAAAGAAGAAGAAAGGAGTCAGCCTGGCAAAGAGGTGAGTAAGAAGCCTCTGAATCCTGTTTGTTTTTATTTATTTCCCAATAACCAATCAAAATTATTCAATCATATTTAATATCATTTAAATATATAAATAAAAAGCTTTGCTTTAGTCTTGCTTTGACCTCATCTTTGCCTAATAGTCCACCACAAGGGCAGGCCCAGTCCATTTCGTTGCTCTCTCTCCTGTCTTCCGCCTTCCCCTAACAAAGGAGCTTCCTTTTTCCTACCAAAGATTAGCCCCTTCCAGGGTTTGCTCCTTGATCCTTCCATGGTTTTATAGGTAAGCCTCTCTTACCCTCTTACACTCTTCCGTTTTCCTTCATGGGTTTGCATCTCTTTACCTTTATTTCTTGCTTTTCGCATCTGGGTCTCCCTTGTTGCTTGGATCTGTGTTTGGTTTTCACTTAAAAGCACTGTTTTTTGTGATCGAGATCTGGTTTCTTTGCAATTCTGTTGATCACTTTCATCTCTTTGGTTTTCATCGTTTGTAACAACGGCATTTATCTATGCATCTTACTTAACTTACTGATTCTTTACTTTTCCTGTGGTCCTCGACTCCCTTGTCTGATTTTCTTTTTGCAAGTTTTGCCTTTTCAATTTTCATTTCCCCATTTGTTTTGGCTTTATACCCTTTTCTGAGGGAAGAGCTGCATATCTGCTGGTCGATTTTTTGATATGTTGGGACATTTCTTCATTATCATCTAATCAAGCCAGCTCCTCATGCTGCTATGTCATCTAATCTTTTGTTTTCCTCAGCATATTGGATGTGATTTAGGTTACTTTAGGTATAAGGGTAGCCACTAACCCCCGCGTGTGAAGTTTGCCTTTTTCGCCTGCTATAGCTGTATTGGAAGATACAAGTATTATACTTGTCAGTTGCCTCCTCCTATAATTATGGTTGAGCTGCCTATTGATTTCTGCAGATCTAATGGTAGACTTGACCTTTGGATCTGAGTGTAGGGTAAGTGTTTTGGGTTATTTGATTCCGTCTTTGCTCAAATTAACTTAGATGTTTGGTGGATGGTCATTTTGCCCTTTTTTTGTTCTTTAGATTTCATCATTTAAACCTCCCTTTGTGGATCAGGTTACATGGTCATATCTGAGTGGATCATTATGAACTTTGTAGCTTTATATTTTTTAATTTGCTTAATGCTTATGTCTTTATGATGTAGATGGAATGTTGATGCTGCTGACTTGTAAGCAAGATATTTTGGGTTTCCATCGGAATATAGGATGCTTCTGGCAGTGGATCCTGAGTAATTGATTTTTTGGAACTGATGTGTATCTAGAACCATCACCAAATGGCCTCAAAACCAGGTGGTAAAGCTTCTGTTAAGCACCAATTGAAAACTGCTGGTGTTCAAAAACTGGAAGAGGATGATACTAAGCCTTTGCCTTTGAAGGTTTCAAAAAATAACAAAGTTGAGTTGGTCACTCCTGAGCTGCAACCAAAATCAGTGGAGAATGCACCCAAGCAGGTTGCAGCTGGAACTGCTGAAAAGAAAAAATCGCCTAATACCAGTCAGAATGGTTCCATTGAACATATGACTAATAAGTTTGAAACAAGTTGTTCTTTGCCTTCGATTGAAGAAGCAACAACAAATTTGGACTCTTCAATTAATGAAAATAGAGGTTCTCAAGATGTTTCTGCTGATCAAGAAAAGAAAATGTCGGGGCATGGAAGTGTGAAGAACAGCTCAGTGTCGGCCAAAGTTAGTGATGGGGCAAGCAGCCTTGCCAAGACCAGTGGAAGCGCCAAGATGAGTGACCGATTGGATTATGTTGAGAGTGGCAAGAGCAGCATGTGCAGAGGAAGCACAAGCAGTGATGTTAGTGATGAAAGTACATGTAGCAGCTTCAGTAGCAGCATTAACAAGCCTCACAAAGCGAACGACTTAAGATGGGAAGCCATCCAGGCAGTCAGGGCAAAGGATGGGGTTTTGGGTTTGAGTCATTTTAGACTGCTAAAGAGGTTGGGTTGTGGGGATATTGGGAGCGTATATCTTTCAGAGTTGAGTGGAACGAAGTGTGACTTTGCAATGAAAGTTATGGACAAAGCATCTTTAGCAAGTCGCAAAAAGCTGCTTCGTGCTCAAACAGAAAGGGAGATACTGCAATCTCTTGACCACCCCTTCCTTCCCACACTTTATACCCACTTTGAAACGGAGAAATTCTCTTGTTTGGTAATGGAGTTCTGCCCCGGTGGAGATCTTCACACTCTCAGGCAAAGACAGCCAGGGAAACATTTTCCAGAGCAGGCAGTAAAGTATGATAAGTGGACTTTAATATAATATTTCATAATTCTTGTCTTTGTTTTCATGCATCTGGTAACTTATATATTGTGATCTTTGTTTTTACATCTTAGTTACAAACTACTATCTGTTTTACAGTCCTTTGCAATACAGTTTACAGTACCTTTTTTCTTGTGTTCTCTCTAGTGCTTGTCTAAAATTTCTAACATCTAACTGAATGGAATATGGGAGAATGCAGCAGTTTCTGATGTGTGTGAGAAAGCAATAGCTAATGTATTATTTCACCTTTAGCTTATTCAAGAACCTTTTCTTTTTCTGAAATTCTTCTGACGGTGGCATCATGCACAAGGCAGGTAGTTCTTCCAAACATGGTAATTCATGCTGAGTTCACCTGAAATTTAATGTGATCATAGGGGAAAGGCTTGCATAGATAGCATGATTGGAATATTTTGATCTTGTGTTTCTGGGGATGGTTTTATTATTGATGTCTAACTAAAAATTGTATCTTCTTGTAAATGTCTTGGTTCTGTTTATTCTGAGACTCAGGTTTTCTCTTAATTAATCATGTCCAAATCTTGAATTAAGCTTGCCTATTTATGCTGGTCCAAATACTAAGATCCTCTTTGTTTTATTCTGATCTGCAGATTTTATGTAGCAGAAGTCCTGCTTGCTTTGGAATATCTTCACATGCTTGGGATTATCTACCGTGACCTTAAGCCAGAAAATGTGCTTGTGAGGGAGGATGGCCATATAATGCTCTCTGACTTCGATCTTTCCCTTCGTTGTGCTGTCAGCCCAACTCTGGTGAAGACATCATCTCTAGAGTCAGAGCCACTACGAAAGAACCCTGTCTACTGTGTTCAGCCTGCTTGCATTGAACCATCCTGCATTCAGCCATCTTGCATTGCTCCTACAACTTGCTTCTCTCCCCGTATCTTTTCTAGCAAGTCCAAGAAAGACCGCAAACCTAAAAATGAAATTGGAAACCAAGTGAGCCCACTACCTGAGCTCATAGCCGAGCCAACCGAGGCCCGGTCAATGTCATTTGTTGGGACCCATGAGTACTTGGCACCTGAGATCATCAAAGGCGAAGGTCATGGAAGTGCTGTTGATTGGTGGACTTTTGGCATCTTTCTGTATGAGCTCTTGTTTGGTAAAACTCCCTTTAAGGGATCTGGGAATCGAGCCACATTATTCAACGTTGTGGGGCAGCCACTACGGTTTCCAGAAGCACCTGTTGTCAGTTTTGCAGCAAGGGACCTGATAAGAGGGTTGCTTGTGAAAGAGCCGCAGCATAGACTGGCTTATAAACGAGGGGCAACTGAGATTAAGCAACATCCATTCTTCGAAGGTGTAAATTGGGCACTGATTCGCTGTGCTACCCCACCTGAGATCCCAAAACCAGTTGAGCACGAGCGAATACCAGCCCCGCCTGCATCATCAAGTGAAAAGGCAGCACCAAATGCAGCTGCTTATGACCAGAAAGGTTCTGATAACTATCTGGAGTTTGATTTCTTTTAGCAACAGTCAATACTGATTGCCATAAGCAAATTGTTTCAATTAGGAAAAAGGTATTGTGAACATGTCAGGGGTTGTTGGTGTTGGGGATAAAGTTTTCATGTTGATGGACGATGAGAACTTGTATTTTGTTTTTCCTGTCTGTTTTAAGAATTATAATCTGTATTCCATAATTTTCATGTGGACGCTTCCTTTAAAACGGTATATATGCCATCAACCATCAGGATTCAGGAGTGATGCCTTCCTGTCCAGCCAAGGTGCGTCAACTTCTGCCCTTGTGTGCCTGAAAGCAGAAACATTGATATGATTCTCGAGCTTTTGGCATTGCAAAAATGCAAATGTACAGGGATGGAGATTGATGGCAGGTGAAAAAGCCTTGTAAATGATTTTTCATTAGCAGTCTTCTATTTTTGTTTTTTGTTTTTTTTTTCCCAAGTCAATGCAAACTCATTTAGATTGAGCTGCTCAATGCTTTGTGATTATGTACTGCAATTAAAATCTCTCATTAATAGAAGGAAACATTTCAATTTCCAATATCATATTACCATTCTGTGGTGGATGCACAAATTATGTGCTTTATTTACAGGATCCCAATTTACTTTACAACAAACATGAAAAAAAGGAAAATGAGGACAAACATGAAAAAAAGGAAAATGAGGAGAGACCGTATAACTGCTCTGAGATTGAGATTATTTTGGATGCCATTAAACCAGCGGCTTTCATAGAAGCTGCAATATGGAATGGAAAGGCAGTCTTTGTTTAGGGAAAAATATAAACCATGCGGTGAGCGTGGATCAAACACGCGACCTTCAGATCTTCAGTCTGACGCTCTCCCAACTAAGCTGTATCCCCGCAGGCTGTTTCTCTATGCACGAGCAAAGGACATAGGGCGGAAACAGGTGCATTGCGGGGCAACATAGCGTTGGCCGATCTCATGTCTCCTTTATGTTGAAGATTTTGAAAGCATCGGAGAGGGATCGCAGAGATAGCTGAGACGTAAGGGATCGCTGAGACGGAGAGGGAGAGATGGATGGCGTTGCAAAAGTGGGATTCACCACTGCATTTCCTTTGCATATAAGCTTCACCTCACATGTCAGTGGTGCATTTTTAAATATCTGATGAGCTATCCCGTTCTTTCTGAACTTTAATTTCTTGGTTTTGGAGGAGCCAAGGACGAGCTTCGTGATGTTGAGAAAAGGAATGAGGTTGAGGATGGTCTTCGCAACCTCGTCGCTCTCTACAAGCACGGCATCCACCTTATTCTGTGTCTTGAAATAATGGCAGGCATCCAAAAACTTTTGCAGGAGTGCTCTCCTTTTCTCTCTTTCCTGAGCCATGTACTTCTGCACCATCGATGGTTTCACGTTGTCCCTTGGCAACAATCCCACTGCCATCCAAAACCATAACAGAGCAAAAACAGATCAACCATGAGTAAATAAATTAACAAGAAACAGGGCAAAAACAGGGCAGGGAGATATATAGGGTTTACATGGAGAAGGAATGTAGCGTATCTCGGGGAAGACATGAATTAGATAGATATTGGTGGATAGATTGACATAGTGGGCGAGCGTCCAGGCGAGCGCATCTATGCTTGACTCGCTGTTCCCAACCGCAACGTACACGCTGTCCTCTGTTGCGCGGTTAACATCCAGCGAGAACACGCTGCTTTGATATTCGCTATTGTTCACCGAAGAAAATTCATCAGCACTCTCTGCATCTTCTATCTCGTAATTGGCCGTGATATAAGATTTAACTGAGTAAGAAGCATCTTCTTCTTCTTCTTCTTCTTCTTCTGTTCCGCTGGAGATGGAGCGATGAACCTCACCAGTCACGTTCGAATGTTCATCAGTGAAGGCCTCCCCCTCGTATTCAGAGCCACTGGAAATGGACTGTTGAGTACCATAACCACCTGTGTGAGATGGACCGGAATCATCCTCTTCTTCAATCTCACTGGTGGTGGACCTTAGCATGTAAGGCGCTTTTACTGGAGGGCTGAAGATAGACCGGTTAACCTCTATACAAATATAAGAGGCGTCGGAATCCTCCTCATCTTCAATCTCACCGGAAGAAATGAAACGCTTAGGGTCACCAGACTCCGCGTCTGTTATATCAGTCAGGGCACTGAAAAACCGCTGGTGACCCTTAGCTTCCATGTTAGATTCCCCCAACGAAACTCAGAAAAACGAGCCTGATTCGTGCTTGGTTTCTTATTACTGCCACTGCATGCAGCTCCTGAAAAACAAAGAAACAAAAGATTATATTTTCTCTGAAACGCGATTTTCTGAGGGGTCATATTTAATACTAGAGGTGCTGCACCCCGTGATGCAACGTCAATAATTTAATTAATGAAATACATTTCATCTGGAAAAAAACAGTAACGAACCTTATGTATTAAAAAAAAAATAAAATCAGAATTAAACATGAACGGGTGGAAATTAGAAAGAGGAATTTTGAGCCGTGGCCGTCTCTCTCTTGAATCATGCAAGGAGCATGCATTCGTGTTAGAATTTGGACCTTCAATTTTTTAAAACTCGGGTTATATAGATAATTTTTTAATATTATTTTTATATAATTTTTACATATCATTAAATCAATAAATATATTTAATATCACGAATCTTAATAATTAATTTTTTTTTGTATGAACCATCCGACATCTGAAAACTTATTAGACTACTGACTAATTCAGATTCGAGTCGGGTAGAACCCAATGGACGGTAAAATTTTCTCTTACGAATTTTAACGTAACTACATTATCAGGATTTGAAATCAAGACCTTTAGTTAAATTAGAAGAATTCATTGACAACTCATCCACCGCTTTTAAGTACAAATCTTAATAATTAATGATTTAAATAATATATTAAATTATACTTAAAAAATAATATATAAAGATTATTTTAAAATCATTTTTTTAAATATATATACATAAACTATGAAACCGCGTTTGTTACTTATTAGGATAATTTAATGCAACTGTAGCCCTGGGTTGGCTTTGCATACGAATTAAAAATGGAATATGTTAAGGAATCAGTGGCCTGTTTCAACAGAAGCGTCATTTGTTTTACTTGTAAACTAAAAATTTGTGATTTATTTATTTATTTATTTTTGTAGGTATAAAATGTGGGGTTGATAGCATGATGCAAGATGCATGCATTATTTATTTATTTATTTTTTAATAGGTTGACTGCATCTAGTTTCTAAATGGACTGAGCCCACAATCTACTGGATAAGTCCCGGTGCGTTGATGGACTGAGGTCACAGTTTACTGGACTAAGCCCAATGTGATGTGTGATAAAATTGGGCCATTCATGGACTGGAAAGTTACCAAATTAGAATTCAACTGAAAAGCCCAAAAACTCAAGTTAGACTCAGCGGTCAGTTCCAACATTCCCTGATGGTAACAAGAATGAAAAGAGTTTTTAAGGAAAACAGAGTCTATTTAATTATCTCAAAAGAATGAAAATGAGCATTTTATGGAAGGAAAAAAAAGACAAGAAGTTTTTTAGAATAATGATAATTGAAACGATAAAATGAGACGAAAACAAAGGACAAACATGAGGTAGCAACCAACTCAATAAGGTATTGCTTTAAAGAGAATTTTACATAATAGACAATCAGCAAATCATGTCATCAATCCCATAAAATCATCTCATATATTCATCTTTCATATCATCATTCAATTGTTTCTTGTCTTGAATATTCGGAGGTGGTCCTTAAAGCTAAAGTGATATATATTAAGAAGAGATAGCCACCACATATTTACTTTTATTAATATTTTTCATGACAAAGAAGGCGACTATAAAAGGGGCAATAGCAATATGATGAGTCATTGGACACTATATATTGGCATCAATTCTTCCAAGCGGCTTCTCTATGTGCGCGTAAAAGTCAATGCCTACTAAAACTTTATTCATATTCAGAATGGTTGTATTATATATGCTTCTTCGAGTTTAAGATTTCAAATTTAACTTTTTAATATGGGAAAAAAAATTTTATTCGTGATAAAGAAGGCAACTATAAAAGGGACAATAGCAATATGATGAGTCATTCAATACTATTGGCATAAGTTCTTCCAAAGTGGCTTCTCTATGTGCGTGTAAAAACCAATGCCTATTAAAACTTTATTCATATTCAGAATGGTTGTGTTATATATGCTTCTTTAAGCTTAAGATTTCAAATTTACTTTTTTAATATGAGAAAAAATATTTTTATTTCACAATTTAAATTATATTAAATTATAAAATAAAAATTATATATTAAAAAAGAGATACCTAAAAACTCATCTTTATTTAATAATATAAAATATATAAAATGATATGACTCAAATTATATAATATTTTTTTGTACAAAAAATGTAGAAGTTGAACCAATAGATTCCCTAATGATATAGATGCACAAGGGCACATCTGTTGAGATCAAGGCTGGGCAGAGATCCAACAAACTTTGGTCCCATCCAATATGCTCACCGAATTCTGCTCCCATGTCCAACATCACACCAACTTTTTTCTAATGATTTTCTTTTTATAGTGTGTATGAGTTGACGAAAATAAAAAGAAGAGAAGAGATAATTTTTTTTAATGAATCAACATATAAGAATGATTTTACTTGAACAATATTACATAAAGTTAAACACCATGAAAATCTGATTTTTATTTTTTTTTTGAATATTATAATTTAATTGACTAAAAAAGTTTTCATCCTCAAAAAAAGAGGAGAGCAGAACCCTAACCGCGGCTTCCCTTCTTCTTGTTCTCATTTTCTTCCTTTCTTCTCCTTTTGACTCTTTGTTTTTCTCTTCTTTTATCATGATTTAATTTTATCTTTTAGGTTTTTTTTTTGGCAAGGGTTCTTGCCTCCCCTTTAAGGTTGGCTCATGTGGGAGCTCATTCTTCCAAATATAGTTCATATGAGTTTTATCATTATTTAATATCCTTCTCACTGAAAATTTAGAATTAAAGATATGGTCGATATGTGTTATGTTTCATTAGAATGCTTTTTGCAGTAAATTATCTCAACAATTACCTTTTCATCTTTTGGTGTTAGTAAATTATACTGATTTGCAGCTTCACTATAAGATCAAGAACTAAGTTTGATTATAATATCTATATATCTATTAGATTATTATATTATCATATACTTAACAAAGTATTTTATGCTTTTAGGGTTAGGTTCTAAGTGCTTTTAGGGTTAGGTTCTAAGTGCTTTTAGTGTGTTACATTGAATTGGTTTGTAACCCTTGCACGTTTTTATTATTGATGAATTAATTTATTTTTACTCAACAGAGAAAAAAACCATCATCCCCTCTATTTTTTGAAACCAAACATACTCTTAATTCTTGATAAAAAAAATTTAAGAAAATTAGATAAATTTCTATCATTGATAAAATTCAAAGGTGACAAAAGATAAACAGAAGCATGCATTAAAGCTTCTACCTTTTTCAGATTCTGAAGCTTCTATCATTCTCCATCATTCTTCTGGTATTTTTTAAAATTAAAAATAATGTAATTTCTCATAGAAAAGAAAAGAAAAAAGGAAGTCTGGTATTGTTGGGCTTTGATTGTAGGCCAGGCAGTTCGGCCTGCCTTTCTTGACCCTCCTGGCACCGGCACCGCTGACTGTATTTTACAAAGTATAAAGTCTAAACCAGACCCGTCCAACATTTTAACAAATTTTTAACTCCTTTTATTTATATATTTTTGTTTCTAAATTCTACATCACGTTCGAGTGATTCAGAAGAAAAAGAGTCAAAAATTACTGGTAAAATTTGTCCCTTTTTGGCGTCTCTCTGCCAAAATTTCCTCGAAGACTTCAGGGTCAGGGCTGTTGGGAGGAGGAAGAGCACCAAGAAATGGTGGTCGTTTCTCAAGAAGCGATCCATCACCTCCGGGCATTGATGGATCAAGGTTTGTTTTCTTCACCCTTAATTTCACCTTTAATAAAGTTTGATTCTTGGGTTCAGAAAAGATCTTATTTTTATATTATTTTGTTGCAGTTGATGAGTCTTTGAGGAGAACATTTCAGGTACCCGTTTTCAGCCTTCTTGTTTTTCCTTTTTTAGTTTGGTTTATCTGATGCTTAACGTCAGTCAACCGTCTTCAACCATGTTTTCCTTTTTCTTTTGGGTTAAGGGAAATGCTTGAATTATATATTTCTAGTGCTGTTATTATTATCTAATGTTGAGGATAATGTCAACCACATGTCGCTTTTTTGAATGTGATCCTAAAAATTCTGGTGAAATACTGAAATGTATCATCTCTGGAGCTTATTTCAAATTTGGATACTAATTTAGCTTCTGGGTATCTCAAACTTGGCGGTGGTACCATATTCTTTTTGTTGGTTTGCTTGGTATAATTTGGAATTTTTTTCTTTTTGAGAAAAGCCAATTGTATTCATTAAAATATTGTCCAAGGTATAATTTGGGATTGGTTGGAAGTTTTGATCTAATGTGATATAAGTTTACATTAGGCACTCAGGTCAGCTAAGAGAGTGAATGGAATTTGAGAGAATTGGAGTGAATAAAGATATTATATCTGGCTTCTTGCCAAAAAAATTATCATTTGATGTGAAATGTGGGATATTTGATGAATATTTGATAGTTTGGACATAATGCGTTGCCAAGTTATGTTTTTTATGCTATTCAACAATAATTGTTTTGACATGCAGAATGTTCATCAAGGTTATCTACCTGAAACATTGTTTCGTTTTCTAAAAGCAAGAGAGGGGAATGTTTCCAAAGCCCACAAAATGGTTAGTTACAATTGGAGTTGTTTAAATTCCAAATGAAAAAAAATGAAGAGAATGTCAGTTTCTGTGATGAAAGCATTTCGAACATAATCTCTTCTTTTATGTATGAATTGACACCTGTGTCACATTTCAGTTGGTGGACTGCTTGAATTGGAGGGTGCAGAACGAGATTGACAACATTTTGGCAGTAAGTTTGTGGTATTCTGGATTGCAATGTCTTTTTTTCAATTAGTTACTTCTCCAGTAGTGAACTATCATGTCGGTGCTTGTCCATGCCACTTTATGTGCAGGCAAGCCATTGAAATTGAAGAATTTGGAGCTTGCTTTTTTGTGACTACATGTTTCGTTGTTGAGCCTTGAAGTGGACTGAAACTTGTTCCTTGAAGTGGACTGAAATTTGTTCCTTGAAGTGGACTGAAATTTGTTCCTTGAAGTGGACTGAAATTTGTTCCTTGAAGTGGACTGAAACTTGTTCCTTGAAGTGGACTGAAACTTGTTCTCATGTTTTTGTTTTGTGTGTTTCGTGATGCCTTGTGTAATGCTGGGTGCTTGCATGCAGATAAGGAATTACCCCAGTCATGCATTCCTTGCTTTTGTACTATTGATTTTATTCTTTTGGTCTTAGACTGAGCCATGTGGTGGTTTATGGCAAATATAACACCATGTATAGTTAGAGCCATAAGCATTAATGCTTTTCTTGTTTGCTACATTGTGTCAACAGAAACCCATAAATCCTACCGAGTGTTACAGAGCAGTGCGCGATTCTCAGCTAATAGGGATGTCTGGC
This sequence comes from Rubroshorea leprosula, assembly GCA_020521535.1. Classification (NCBI taxonomy): domain Eukaryota; kingdom Viridiplantae; phylum Streptophyta; class Magnoliopsida; order Malvales; family Dipterocarpaceae; genus Rubroshorea; species Rubroshorea leprosula. Next base: position 1,226,809 of record BPVZ01000051.1, on the reverse strand, counting down.
TACTCAAGAGAGGTGTTTACCTTTTTTCAGAACAGTTATCTGTTATGGTGCTTTTATTTTCATTCCTGCCATGTTGTGCTTCGTGGGAACACAAAAGATGATTGAATATATCTATTGAAACTATATATTTTTTTATGGGCATGGCATCCCCCTCACCTTATGTTCTTTACCTATCTCCATTCTCTTCAGGGCCTTCCTATCTTTGCTCTTGGTGTTGGGCATAGCACCTTTGACAAAGCATCTGTAAGCTTTATGACAACTAAGACGAATGCCGTCATTTTATTTTCCTTAAAAGTCAAATTTTGATTGGTCTTTATTTACCTTTCCTCCTCTTTTCTTTTAGGTCCATTGCTATGTACAATCACACATTCAAATCAATGAATATCGGGATCAAGTAGTTCTGGTGAGTAATAAAATGTGCAAAATTTTAGCTTTCTGGGTTATTGCTCTGACCTTTATACACTCCACTGTAGCCCTCTGCATCAAAGAAGTATGGGCGGCCTATAACCACCTGCATAAAGGTGTTGGATATGACTGGTTTGAAGCTTTCTGCGCTAAGCCAAATAAAGGTATTGCCCTGAAATTAGCTCATATGTTTATGCCTTCATGTATCCACAATTAATGGTTTCTAGTTTTCATCTCTAATTGACAGATTCTAGGGAGGGTAAATACCTACAAAGCTTGATAAATGTGATTAAAATTAAAAAGATGATATTAAACTAAGAGCATGTTTGGTTTAGCTTTCAAGTGTTTTAGCTTTTTGACACTATTCAGGTTTCATAAGTTTAAATTTCCCTCTTAAAAACTTATATTTTTAAACTTTTTTTTAACTTTAAAAAGATCTCAAACAGTAAAAGTTCAAAAGTTTCAAATCTAAGCATTTCATAAACTCCTTTTTTACTTCCTTTTACTCATTTTTTATTATTTCTAAAAGCAGCTTTTAAATTTTTCCTCCAATAAAAATTTAAACTTATCACTCATGAATAGTACAAAAAAAGTAAAAGTTCTTACAAGCTAACTCAAACATGCTCTAAAACTATTTGTCGCTGTGGAGGTTGTACCATTCAGAAATTTAAATGGTTGTTGTGCATTAATGAATTTATTTTGTGACAAACAAGTTATTCTGCCCGTGCAGTTATTGACAATCATCTCAACCATAGATGATTTGAACTACCCAGAAAGGACAAATACATATTACATTGTAAATGCCCCATACGTATTCTCAGCTTGTTGGAAAGTAAGCCCCATTTGTTCCTTGCTGTTGAATCTCCTGATGTGCTATCTCACTGAATGCCCCACTCCTTTTTGGAATGGATGAAAGTAACCTTTGAACTCTTAGCAGGTTGTCAAGCCCCTTTTGCAGGAAAGGACAAGGAGAAAAATTCAGGTCTTGCCAGGTTCCGGCCGAGATGAACTGTTGAAGGTGAGGTGGTTTTCTCATAACATGTTAAAATATTGAAGACATGAACGAGAAGAATCCAGTCTCTAAAAATATTTGGTTGATTTATAGTCCTCAGAATATTCATTCCTTTTCCTTTCCTTCCCCTTTCAAAGACTGAAGGGGATCAATCCACCAACCTAAAATTTCCCATTTGTTGATTTTACCTTCTTCATCTGCTTTTTGGAACTAGGAAAGCTCATTACTTCCTAATAACTAACCTTGTGATTTTTGTATTGTTGTAGATAATGGATCTTGCATCACTTCCTCATTTTTGTAAAAAAGAAGGGTCGGGATCATCACACAATTCAGAGATTGACAATTGCTTCTCGTTGGACCACCCTTTCCATCAACAACTTTACAACTACATAAAGCAGCAATCATCGATCACTAAGCCGGTTCAACCTACCAAACAAGGTTCTTTTCATGTGGATCTGCCTGAGCCGGCTGCTGAAGGGACAGAGATTGTTAAAACCCTAGAGTCCGAATTCCACAAGTTTGAGAATCGGAATGGAAAGTCCACATCCCTTGAGAACCTCAAAATTAGCGATGACTAAACCTATTTGGCTGACCGGCGACTGCATTTTCTATGGCTCCTAGCCATTATTCTGTTCTCATATGTTACAATCATAATCTCTTACTTTCTCTAGAAAACGAATGTGTTTCTCCTAATTCTATCGTTACTTGTTATACAATATGAACAAATGTAGTAGTGACAACGTGCAATCTCTCCAGGTGAGTCTCTCTGGAAATGGTAGCTGGTACAAGTGTATGTTATGACATATCGGCTGGGTTATGAGCTAGAAGTTGAGCCCGCATGTCCCAGGAATACTGTTATGCTGTAGATGATTAGCATGGTTACCTGGTTCATTTGAAGGGAAATTATGGTGTCTAGCATGGATTTTAGGTTAAAACCCCATTTTGGGGTTCTTGAATTATTGTATGGACCATTGATTTAGTTATCAGACTAAAAAAATCTTTGATTTAGTTTATATTGTTTATCATTTTCACCTTGATTCAATCTTTCTGTTAAAAATCTTGGGACGTGGCTTGTTACTTCATGGTTACAAGATAACATGTCAAATATCAACACACATGAAAGACAATATAACAAAAAAGTGATGACATAAAAATAATAATAATATAAAAAATATTATGAAAAAAAAAACTTTAAAAATTCTTTTTTTTATTCTTTTTTTTTTTTCCCCTTCTCTTTCCCCTTGGATCCCAGGCGTGCTAGGTTCAAACGAACCTAGTGCCTGGGTTTGGTGGAACCCAGCATGCCTGGGTTCGAACGAACCCAGACGCTGGGTTCGGTGGAACCCAGGTGAAAATTTTTTTTTTTTTTCTACTTTTGTTTTTTGGATTTTGTTGTTTGATGGTGATGAAAAATTGATTGATGAAAATGAAGAAGGCAAGGTAAGGCAGTTGCTGGGTTTTTGCAAGTGCTGGGTTCGAAGCAAGTGCCTGTTGGGTTTAGTTTCAAACCTAGTAGTTGCTAGGTCGGTGGAACCCAACGGCTGCTAGGTTCAAGCAGTCGTTAGGTTCTGCAAGTGAGGTGTTGGGTTTCATTTTGAACCCTGCAACCGTTGGGTCAATGGATCTGTTGAGTTTGATTTGGTTATCGATTTGTTGTCTATGTGTT
>BPVZ01000051.1:1202188-1223626 GCA_020521535.1 Rubroshorea leprosula | reverse complement strand
CATTTTTTTAAATATATATACATAAACTATGAAACCGCGTTTGTTACTTATTAGGATAATTTAATGCAACTGTAGCCCTGGGTTGGCTTTGCATACGAATTAAAAATGGAATATGTTAAGGAATCAGTGGCCTGTTTCAACAGAAGCGTCATTTGTTTTACTTGTAAACTAAAAATTTGTGATTTATTTATTTATTTATTTTTGTAGGTATAAAATGTGGGGTTGATAGCATGATGCAAGATGCATGCATTATTTATTTATTTATTTTTTAATAGGTTGACTGCATCTAGTTTCTAAATGGACTGAGCCCACAATCTACTGGATAAGTCCCGGTGCGTTGATGGACTGAGGTCACAGTTTACTGGACTAAGCCCAATGTGATGTGTGATAAAATTGGGCCATTCATGGACTGGAAAGTTACCAAATTAGAATTCAACTGAAAAGCCCAAAAACTCAAGTTAGACTCAGCGGTCAGTTCCAACATTCCCTGATGGTAACAAGAATGAAAAGAGTTTTTAAGGAAAACAGAGTCTATTTAATTATCTCAAAAGAATGAAAATGAGCATTTTATGGAAGGAAAAAAAAGACAAGAAGTTTTTTAGAATAATGATAATTGAAACGATAAAATGAGACGAAAACAAAGGACAAACATGAGGTAGCAACCAACTCAATAAGGTATTGCTTTAAAGAGAATTTTACATAATAGACAATCAGCAAATCATGTCATCAATCCCATAAAATCATCCCATATATTCATCTTTCATATCATCACTCAATTGTTTCTTGTCTTGAATATTCGGAGGTGGTCCTTAAAGCTAAAGTGATATATATTAAGAAGAGATAGCCACCACATATTTACTTTTATTAATATTTTTCATGACAAAGAAGGCGACTATAAAAGGGGCAATAGCAATATGATGAGTCATTGGACACTATATATTGGCATCAATTCTTCCAAGCGGCTTCTCTATGTGCGCGTAAAAGTCAATGCCTACTAAAACTTTATTCATATTCAGAATGGTTGTATTATATATGCTTCTTCGAGTTTAAGATTTCAAATTTAACTTTTTAATATGGGAAAAAAAATTTTATTCGTGATAAAGAAGGCAACTATAAAAGGGACAATAGCAATATGATGAGTCATTCAATACTATTGGCATAAGTTCTTCCAAAGTGGCTTCTCTATGTGCGTGTAAAAACCAATGCCTATTAAAACTTTATTCATATTCAGAATGGTTGTGTTATATATGCTTCTTTAAGCTTAAGATTTCAAATTTACTTTTTTAATATGAGAAAAAATATTTTTATTTCACAATTTAAATTATATTAAATTATAAAATAAAAATTATATATTAAAAAAGAGATACCTAAAAACTCATCTTTATTTAATAATATAAAATATATAAAATGATATGACTCAAATTATATAATATTTTTTTGTACAAAAAATGTAGAAGTTGAACCAATAGATTCCCTAATGATATAGATGCACAAGGGCACATCTGTTGAGATCAAGGCTGGGCAGAGATCCAACAAACTTTGGTCCCATCCAATATGCTCACCGAATTCTGCTCCCATGTCCAACATCACACCAACTTTTTTCTAATGATTTTCTTTTTATAGTGTGTATGAGTTGACGAAAATAAAAAGAAGAGAAGAGATAATTTTTTTTAATGAATCAACATATAAGAATGATTTTACTTGAACAATATTACATAAAGTTAAACACCATGAAAATCTGATTTTTATTTTTTTTAAATATTATAATTTAATTGATTAAAAAAGTTTTCATCCTCAAAAAAGGAGGAGAGCAGAACCCTAACCGCGGCTTCCCTTCTTCTTGTTCTCATTTTCTTCCTTTCTTCTCCTTTTGACTCTTTGTTTTTCTCTTCTTTTATCATGATTTAATTTTATCTTTTAGGTTTTTTTTTTGGCAAGGGTTCTTGCCTCCCCTTTAAGGTTGGCTCATGTGGGAGATCATTCTTCCAAATATAGTTCATATGAGTTTTATCATTATTTAATATCCTTCTCACTGAAAATTTAGAATTAAAGATATGGTCGATATGTGTTATGTTTCATTAAAATGCTTTTTGCAGTAAATTATCTCAACAATTACCTTTTCATCTTTTGGTGTTAGTAAATTATACTGATTTGCAGCTTCACTATAAGATCAAGAACTAAGTTTGATTATAATATCTATATATCTATTAGATTATTATATTATCATATACTTAACAAAGTATTTTATGCTTTTAGGGTTAGGTTCTAAGTGCTTTTAGGGTTAGGTTCTAAGTGCTTTTAGTGTGTTACATTGAATTGGTTTGTAACCCTTGCACGTTTTTATTATTGATGAATTAATTTATTTTTACTCAACAGAGAAAAAAACCATCATCCCCTCTATTTTTTGAAACCAAACATACTCTTAATTCTTGATAAAAAAAAAATTTAAGAAAATTAGATAAATTTCTATCATTGATAAAATTCAAAGGTGACAAAAGATAAACAGAAGCATGCATTAAAGCTTCTACCTTTTTCAGATTCTGAAGCTTCTATCATTCTCCATCATTCTTCTGGTATTTTTTAAAATTAAAAATAATGTAATTTCTCATAGAAAAGAAAAGAAAAAAGGAAGTCTGGTATTGTTGGGCTTTGATTGTAGGCCAGGCAGTTCGGCCTGCCTTTCTTGACCCTCCTGGCACCGGCACCGCTGACTGTATTTTACAAAGTATAAAGTCTAAACCAGACCCGTCCAACATTTTAACAAATTTTTAACTCCTTTTATTTATATATTTTTGTTTCTAAATTCTACATCACGTTCGAGTGATTCAGAAGAAAAAGAGTCAAAAATTACTGGTAAAATTTGTCCCTTTTTGGCGTCTCTCTGCCAAATTTTCCTCGAAGACTTCAGGGTCAGGGCTGTTGGGAGGAGGAAGAGCACCAAGAAATGGTGGTCGTTTCTCAAGAAGCGATCCATCACCTCCGGGCATTGATGGATCAAGGTTTGTTTTCTTCACCCTTAATTTCACCTTTAATAAAGTTTGATTCTTGGGTTCAGAAAAGATCTTATTTTTAAATTATTTTGTTGCAGTTGATGAGTCTTTGAGGAGAACATTTCAGGTACCCGTTTTCAGCCTTCTTGTTTTTCCTTTTTTAGTTTGGTTTATCTGATGCTTAACGTCAGTCAACCGTCTTCAACCATGTTTTCCTTTTTCTTTTGGGTTAAGGGAAATGCTTGAATTATATATTTCTAGTGCTGTTATTATTATCTAATGTTGAGGATAATGTCAACCACATGTCGCTTTTTTGAATGTGATCCTAAAAATTCTGGTGAAATACTGAAATGTATCATCTCTGGAGCTTATTTCAAATTTGGATACTAATTTAGCTTCTGGGTATCTCAAACTTGGCGGTGGTACCATATTCTTTTTGTTGGTTTGCTTGGTATAATTTGGAATTTTTTTCTTTTTGAGAAAAGCCAATTGTATTCATTAAAATATTGTCCAAGGTATAATTTGGGATTGGTTGGAAGTTTTGATCTAATGTGATATAAGTTTACATTAGGCACTCAGGTCAGCTAAGAGAGTGAATGGAATTTGAGAGAATTGGAGTGAATAAAGATATTATATCTGGCTTCTTGCCAAAAAAATTATCATTTGATGTGAAATGTGGGATATTTGATGAATATTTGATAGTTTGGACATAATGCGTTGCCAAGTTATGTTTTTTATGCTATTCAACAATAATTGTTTTGACATGCAGAATGTTCATCAAGGTTATCTACCTGAAACATTGTTTCGTTTTCTAAAAGCAAGAGAGGGGAATGTTTCCAAAGCCCACAAAATGGTTAGTTACAATTGGAGTTGTTTAAATTCCAAATGAAAAAAAATGAAGAGAATGTCAGTTTCTGTGATGAAAGCATTTCGAACATAATCTCTTCTTTTATGTATGAATTGACACCTGTGTCACATTTCAGTTGGTGGACTGCTTGAATTGGAGGGTGCAGAACGAGATTGACAACATTTTGGCAGTAAGTTTGTGGTATTCTGGATTGCAATGTCTTTTTTTCAATTAGTTACTTCTCCAGTAGTGAACTATCATGTCGGTGCTTGTCCATGCCACTTTATGTGCAGGCAAGCCATTGAAATTGAAGAATTTGGAGCTTGCTTTTTTGTGACTACATGTTTCGTTGTTGAGCCTTGAAGTGGACTGAAACTTGTTCCTTGAAGTGGACTGAAATTTGTTCCTTGAAGTGGACTGAAATTTGTTCCTTGAAGTGGACTGAAATTTGTTCCTTGAAGTGGACTGAAACTTGTTCCTTGAAGTGGACTGAAACTTGTTCTCATGTTTTTGTTTTGTGTGTTTCGTGATGCCTTGTGTAATGCTGGGTGCTTGCATGCAGATAAGGAATTACCCCAGTCATGCATTCCTTGCTTTTGTACTATTGATTTTATTCTTTTGGTCTTAGACTGAGCCATGTGGTGGTTTATGGCAAATATAACACCATGTATAGTTAGAGCCATAAGCATTAATGCTTTTCTTGTTTGCTACATTGTGTCAACAGAAACCCATAAATCCTACCGAGTGTTACAGAGCAGTGCGCGATTCTCAGCTAATAGGGATGTCTGGCTACTCAAGAGAGGTGTTTACCTTTTTTCAGAACAGTTATCTGTTATGGTGCTTTTATTTTCATTCCTGCCATGTTGTGCTTCGTGGGAACACAAAAGATGATTGAATATATCTATTGAAACTATATATTTTTTTATGGGCATGGCATCCCCCTCACCTTATGTTCTTTACCTATCTCCATTCTCTTCAGGGCCTTCCTATCTTTGCTCTTGGTGTTGGGCATAGCACCTTTGACAAAGCATCTGTAAGCTTTATGACAACTAAGACGAATGCCGTCATTTTATTTTCCTTAAAAGTCAAATTTTGATTGGTCTTTATTTACCTTTCCTCCTCTTTTCTTTTAGGTCCATTGCTATGTACAATCACACATTCAAATCAATGAATATCGGGATCAAGTAGTTCTGGTGAGTAATAAAATGTGCAAAATTTTAGCTTTCTGGGTTATTGCTCTGACCTTTATACACTCCACTGTAGCCCTCTGCATCAAAGAAGTATGGGCGGCCTATAACCACCTGCATAAAGGTGTTGGATATGACTGGTTTGAAGCTTTCTGCGCTAAGCCAAATAAAGGTATTGCCCTGAAATTAGCTCATATGTTTATGCCTTCATGTATCCACAATTAATGGTTTCTAGTTTTCATCTCTAATTGACAGATTCTAGGGAGGGTAAATACCTACAAAGCTTGATAAATGTGATTAAAATTAAAAAGATGATATTAAACTAAGAGCATGTTTGGTTTAGCTTTCAAGTGTTTTAGCTTTTTGACACTATTCAGGTTTCATAAGTTTAAATTTCCCTCTTAAAAACTTGTATTTTTAAACTTTTTTTTTAACTTTAAAAAGATCTCAAACAGTAAAAGTTCAAAAGTTTCAAATCTAAGCATTTCATAAACTCCCTTTTTACTCACTTTTTATTATTTCTAAAAGTAGCTTTTAAATTTTTCCTCCAATAAAAATTTAAACTTATCACTCATGAATAGTACAAAAAAAGTAAAAGTTCTTACAAGCTAACTCAAACATGCTCTAAAACTATTTGTCGCTGTGGAGGTTGTACCATTCAGAAATTTAAATGGTTGTTGTGCATTAATGAATTTATTTTGTGACAAACAAGTTATTCTGCCCGTGCAGTTATTGACAATCATCTCAACCATAGATGATTTGAACTACCCAGAAAGGACAAATACATATTACATTGTAAATGCCCCATACGTATTCTCAGCTTGTTGGAAAGTAAGCCCCATTTGTTCCTTGCTGTTGAATCTCCTGATGTGCTATCTCACTGAATGCCCCACTCCTTTTTGGAATGGATGAAAGTAACCTTTGAACTCTTAGCAGGTTGTCAAGCCCCTTTTGCAGGAAAGGACAAGGAGAAAAATTCAGGTCTTGCCAGGTTCCGGCCGAGATGAACTGTTGAAGGTGAGGTGGTTTTCTCATAACATGTTAAAATATTGAAGACATGAACGAGAAGAATCCAGTCTCTAAAAATATTTGGTTGATTTATAGTCCTCAGAATATTCATTCCTTTTCCTTTCCTTCCCCTTTCAAAGACTGAAGGGGATCAATCCACCAACCTAAAATTTCCCATTTGTTGATTTTACCTTCTTCATCTGCTTTTTGGAACTAGGAAAGCTCATTACTTCCTAATAACTAACCTTGTGATTTTTGTATTGTTGTAGATAATGGATCTTGCATCACTTCCTCATTTTTGTAAAAAAGAAGGGTCGGGATCATCACACAATTCAGAGATTGACAATTGCTTCTCGTTGGACCACCCTTTCCATCAACAACTTTACAACTACATAAAGCAGCAATCATCGATCACTAAGCCGGTTCAACCTACCAAACAAGGTTCTTTTCATGTGGATCTGCCTGAGCCGGCTGCTGAAGGGACAGAGATTGTTAAAACCCTAGAGTCCGAATTCCACAAGTTTGAGAATCGGAATGGAAAGTCCACATCCCTTGAGAACCTCAAAATTAGCGATGACTAAACCTATTTGGCTGACCGGCGACTGCATTTTCTATGGCTCCTAGCCATTATTCTGTTCTCATATGTTACAATCATAATCTCTTACTTTCTCTAGAAAACGAATGTGTTTCTCCTAATTCTATCGTTACTTGTTATACAATATGAACAAATGTAGTAGTGACAACGTGCAATCTCTCCAGGTGAGTCTCTCTGGAAATGGTAGCTGGTACAAGTGTATGTTATGACATATCGGCTGGGTTATGAGCTAGAAGTTGAGCCCGCATGTCCCAGGAATACTGTCATGCTGTAGATGATTATTAGCATGGTTACCTGGTTCATTTGAAGGGAAATTATGGTGTCTAGCATGGATTTTAGGTTAAAACCCCATTTTGGGGTTCTTGAATTATTGTATGGACCATTGATTTAGTTATCAGACTAAAAAAATCTTTGATTTAGTTTATATTGTTTATCATTTTTACCTTGATTTGATCTTTTTGTTAAAAATCTTGGGACGTGGCTTGTTACTTCATGGTTACAAGATAACATGTCAAATATCAACACACATGAAAGACAATATAACAAAAAAGTGATGACATAAAAATAATAATAATATAAAAAATATTATGAAAAAAAAAACTTTAAAAATTCTTTTTTTTATTCTTTTTTTTTTTTCCCCTTCTCTTTCCCCTTGGATCCCAGGCGTGCTAGGTTCAAACGAACCTAGTGCCTGGGTTTGGTGGAACCCAGCATGCCTGGGTTCGAACGAACCCAGACGCTGGGTTCGGTGGAACCCAGGTGAAAATTTTTTTTTTTTTTCTACTTTTGTTTTTTGGATTTTGTTGTTTGATGGTGATGAAAAATTGATTGATGAAAATGAAGAAGGCAAGGTAAGGCAGTTGCTGGGTTTTTGCAAGTGTTGGGTTCGAAGCAAGTGCCTGTTGGGTTTAGTTTCAAACCTAGTAGTTGCTAGGTCGGTGGAACCCAACGGCTGCTAGGTTCAAGCAGTCGTTAGGTTCTGCAAGTGAGGTGTTGGGTTTCATTTTGAACCCTGCAACCGTTGGGTCAATGGATCTGTTGAGTTTGATTTGGTTATCGATTTGTTGTCTATGTGTTATCATTCTTGAGGTGTTGGGTTTGATTTTGAACCTAGCAGGTGATCAAACCCAACAAGCACTCGGTTTTGTTTCGAACCTAGTAGCTGTTGGGTCAAAGGATCCATTGAGTTCAATCTATTGATTTGTTGTGTTATCCTTGAATTTAATATTAAGAGATGTTAGGGTTTGCAAAAGGTGAAAGGAAAGGGAGAGGAAGAAGAAAGGGAAAAAGGAAAAACAAAGGAAAAAAAAACAAAAGAAAAAAGGAAAAAGAAATTTTTTAAGGTTTTTTCTTGCCATCTCATTTTTTTGCCATGTTGTACGTTGTACATCTTAGGTGTCAAAATGCTTTTACATGTCATCATTTTCTTGTCAAGTAATGGGACACATAGGTTGATATTTAAGGGAAGAATCAAATCGGGGTAAAATTGGTAAATAGTAAGGATCAAATCAGGGATTTTTTTAGTTTAGTGACTAAATTGGAGGTCTGTAAATAGTTTAGGGACCAAAATAAAGTTTTAACCTGAATTTTATTATGTTGTTGTCAGTTCAGATCGGTATGTCCGAATATCCTTTCATTCATTTTAACTAACAACAATCTTTTATTTCAGGACACAGCTGATGTCTCGTGTGTTTTCATATACATATGCTTTCTGGGTGGCCCCATCATCTGGTTTTGAGGCAGCCCTTAAATCTACATAGCAAATCCTCTCACTGGTGCAAGAATGGAAATCAGAATCCATGAATTCAAGACAGAATCACAGCACAAGAGGTAAATCCTCTCAAACTCTTTCCTCCAACAAGTGATTTAAGAAAATGGAAACTGCATCTACTCTTTCGTAAAATACAAAATCAGGCCTGGCCAAATCTGAAGAAAGTTTTCAGAAAGAGACAGATGACACAAGTAGCAAACTTTATAAATTTCAAGAAGAGTTCCTGAAGTGGCTCAAGCTACCACTTCTTGTTGACGCCACCTTCTAAGTTCGCCCTCGACTACCCTCTCCACTGCCTGTGCCATCTCCGCTGACTTCACAGCCATCTCTATTGCTTCATTGATCTCCTCTACTGCTTCCAAATTTGCCTCCAATTTTTTAGCCAGTTCTTCTGTGGTTCCATTGATTGCTTCCAGCTCTGCCATGGCAGTTTCAACTTTCTTGTTAGCTTCAGGCCCAGATTCATCGACTTTCTTCTTCAAAGACTCAAATTCCTCCACTGATATCCTAATCTTCCCACCAGATTCTTTGTTGGCACTCCTCTCTCTCTCCGATAAAGCCTTCATTTCGTCTACAGCCTTCTTCTCCATTTCTTTTCCCTCTACCACCTCTTTCAAAGCAATTTCAAGCTTTTTCTCAGCTTCCTCTGCCACTCTTTGCGCAGTCTCAGCTTCTTGCTTTAGCTCTTGAACTTTTTTGTTCATCTTTTCTGTTTCCCGTTTTGTTTTTCCAATTTCTGAAAATAGCTTCTCAAGTTTCATGGTGTCCTCTTGCGTCTTTTTCTTTTGTTCTTCTTCCAAAATGGAGTCTCTTTCTGCTTCCTTCTTGACTTCAGCTTGCTCCCTCTTAACATCTTCCAATTCCATCCTGAGGGAACATACCAAGGTCCGAAGAGAGCATTCTTCCTCTGCAATGTGTTGCAATGTCCTGGTAGCTTCATTCAGCTCCGTGGTTATAATCCTTACGGAATCCATTTCAGAAGCATGAGCCTTCTTCATCTCTACTTGTAAAAACTCAACCTCTTCCGTTGTTGTTGCTAGTTTGAGCTCCAGATTTCTAATCAGCTCTGAATCGTATTCTTTCTTCAAGGCTAGCAATTTTTCGTTCGCGTCCTCCGTAACATTCTTATAAGATTGTTCCATGGCATTTTTAGCTTCCAGGATTTCTGCCTGCTGTTGCAGTGCTTCCTGAGTGACAAACTTCAGTTGTTCTATTGCTTCTTTCATAGCTGAGATTTCCTTCGAAAGCTCTGCAGCCCTATCAGAATGTACTTTGGCAGCGCGCTGCGCTTCTATTGCCTGCTGGAATGCGGTCAATTTGGCCTCCAAGGCTGCATCAAAATCCTGCCTGATCTTGTTGAGTTCTTGCTTTCCAGCATCGAGGTTGGTTGCACTATTGATGTACAACTCTCTTGCATCCTCCAGCTCCTGTTTCCGAACACTGCATTCTAAATGTTTCTTGGATTTGGCCTTTTCAAGTTGTTTGGCCTGTTCCTTGACAGCTTCTGTGGCTTTAATTGCCATTTCCTTGGCTTCCCTTACGGTTTTGAGTTTAGCGGTAAGATCCTGCAGAGTTCTCTTAGACCTTTCTAGCTCGGTCCGTACTTTAGTTTTTGTAGTTTCAGCACCCTCCAGCTTCTGCTTGATATGGTTGAGCTCCTTCTGCGCCAACAGAAGCTGTGTTTCCTTGTCAATCACATTCTGTCCAAAAACAGAAACAGGGTTAGCATTGCATTATTTTTATCACGGGCAGGTACCGCTTTGATGTTGATTAAATGAAAATACCTCTGAGGAGAGTTTGGATTTCCTAAGAGTAGGTTTCTCCCTGGAAACAGCCACTTCACCGAACAAACTAACAGCAGCTTTAACAGATTGAAAGGGTGCTCTAGTATCAATCTCTCCTACCTCAACCTTTGGAGAAGTGCCAGGCATGCGATCACTGTTTGCACGCCTGATGTTCACCATCTTCATCGAAATTCACCTGTAACGTTGAAGTTAATTATTTCAATTAGAATCCATGTAAATGGTACTAACGTAAATGACATCAAATCCCAGGCCAATCAGGACACACAAATAAATAAAATTCGTGATAAAATATGATAAACCTGTAGTAGTGAATACGTTTGTAAAAAATGATCCAGAAGCTGAAGGGAGAGGAGACGACGAATTCAGAGATGAAGCAGCAGAACAAAAAAAAGGGGGCTGGCTTTTGTAATGCTTCTTGTAATGTATTGAATTTTGAATAAGAATAAGAATAGCCCCAAATGAAATGTTAGTTTTGTGTGCTAATTTGAAGGGGGAGACACCAACATTTGCGGGAATTTTAACGGTCAAATATGCACAAAGCACCCTCACAGGAAAATACCACTCAAATTGGCCGGCCCATTGGACTTCATTTTTTTTTTTTCTTTTCTTTTTCTCCTCTTGGTGTCCATCCAAAATTTAGCTAACAATCTAAATTTGGCTGTTAGATAGTTCTGGTCGTTGAGTATCGGTACGTCTCTATTTGTAACCACAAGTCACATTATGTACATCTATATCATGCAAATGAAGGGGAAATCGAACTACCATGCTGACATTTTTATTATCATTTAATATCAGCAGGATCGATCGGTAGCTCAATGGTGGGGCCTTGGAGGTTCATCATCACAAGATTAGGAATTGAATTACGAGGATGAAACTCACTCCTCAATCATTTTCGCGTAGGAAAAATTCTGAAACAGTTTGTGAGACGACTTTTTTTTGTTCGAATTATTAGCTTCTCATATTTGGGGTTAGTGAGGTTTATATAAATATAAATATATATATATCTTGAATTATATAATAAAAAAAAATTATTTTTCATATCTTAAGTCATTTTACTCACATGCTATATGACCCAAATTTAACACCTCTTGTTGACAAGAGTTACTTCCAAAGAAATAAATATTGAATATTAATGCATTAACTAGGGACAGAGCTAGAAAATATCTTAGGGCGGTGAAGTGTTATTTGAAAGATATATGCTAAAAATAAATTTCTTGACATGTAATTTTAAATAAGATTAAGGTCTAAAATATACAAAAATTAAAAATTAAAAAACCTTAAATATAGAAAAATTTGTTAAAATTTATGTGTATTTAAATTTCAATTTAAAATACAACTTCTATTACAAAATATTATTAATATGATCCGAATGGTAAAACTAAATGTTCTAAAGAATTGATAATATTAATTTTAAATCAATTTTATTTTGTTATTTGATACAAATAGTCATTCATTATATATATATATATATATTACAATGACAAATATGTCAAATAAATAAAAATATTTTATTAAATTTATTTTACTTGTCAAATGGTTAGTAATTTATCATAAGATTTATAAAAAAAATAAAAATTAGAATACCACATTTTATTTTATTTTTCAAAAATGGCTTATTTAATTTTTTTTTTAAAAGTCTAAGACATATTTACTTTTTTTCAAAAGTGTAGGGGGGGCGAGGGCCCCCCTTGCACCCCCTGCCCCGTCCCTGACATTAACATCACTTCATTAAATGCATTAGTCATGCAAAATAATATAATGATGAGAATGGTGTAAAACTCATGAGAATTATGATTAATTAAACACAAAAAATAATTAATCTTAATTATTTGAACAATCTTAAAGAAAGAAACTTTGATTAAAAATACTAAAAATAAAATTACAAGTAAAATAAATGTAGCAAAGATATGAGGTATTAAGGCATCTGACTTCACCATAATTAATCAACATAAATTTTAGATTATTATACTTTTAAGATGTTACTATTTATATGACGGTAAAATTTCTTTTCCAATTTGATATACTTATGTAATACTGAAGGACGCTGATACGGACACATTTCGGACCAACACCCATATCAACACATTCTGGTTCAATTTTTAAAATATAATTTTGTCGTTGGAGTTTACATATCCATGGCTTATCTTGGATACCTTATGTTGAAATCCCTATGATTTCATGAAAATCAACCCAGATCCAGGCGCTCTTGAATCGGCTTTCGTTTAACCCTGCATCATCCTAATTTGGATTTATATTTTATTTTCCCTGTAATTTGATTATTTACCCAAACATCATCTATATTAGCATCCGGTTCCTCACCCAGATTAGCACAGTAGAAATAACAAAACACCAAAGCCATAACTTTAACAAAATAGTCTAAATCCCAAAGCACCAAAGCCATAACTTTAACAATAACAAAAGCTAAAAGGGTGAACCTGGATCTGGGTTCTTCTAGAGAACCTGGAACTGGGTTCCCCAGGGGAATGTCGAAACTAGGTTCCCCAGGAGAACCCCAAAATTGGGTTCCCCAGGAGAACCTCGAAATTGGGTTCTCAAGAGAACCCAAACTTGGGTTGTCCAAAATGGGGAAGAGAAGGAAGAAGGGGGAAGGTGAGGGAAAGAAGAAGAAAAAGAAAGGAGGAGAAGGGAAAAGAAGGAAGAAACCATGGGCAAAACAAAGTCTTCTCATTCCCAATCTCAGAGTGCTTTCTTCCTCACCTTTCCTTTCATTTGTTTGTTTAATTTCATATTACGAACATTTTATTAGAGCAGAGGAGATGTTTGGAAACAAATTTTAGTTGTTCGCTTTTAATTCAAACTGTTGAATATTAATATTTTAAGGTTGTGTGTTGATTTGGGTGAATGAACCGAGTGTGTCCATGTCATTACCCAATACTGAAACTATCTTCACCAATTAACATTTTATATCTCTTCATGAATTTAAATAGATAAAAATACATTATATTTTTTGAATTTCTTAGTTTACATAGAAAATTTAATTCATTTATCACTAATGCTGCATAAATCACATTAATCTACATATGGCTTTTGTTCAATTATACTGTCTAAATCAATTTTAATGATAACCAAGCATTAAACTTTATTAAGAATAATAATAGACATTCATCATAAGATAATAATCTCAAAAACATAAAAACCATGAAAACCTAGATCAAATTGATTAGGTTGCATTGTAGCCTTAATTGGTTAAATTAGCCAATAATAAAATATTAAAACTTGAAATCATAGTCATAAAATTAAGTAAAATCTTATAAAAACTCATCTAGTTATCAATAATATCAAGGAAAAAATTCCATAAAAATATATATAAAATTTCAACTAATCAAATACACTAGCATAAGTTAAACAAAGAATTAAAACAACAAATAAAGATAAGTAGGAAATATTGGAAGAATTGAAAGTTATTATTATTAATGTTTTACATATTTTTGAGATGTCAAAGAAATAACTTGAAATATTCTTAATTATATGTAATAAAGATTCTTAATTAAAATAGATTATAATAAATCATTATATATGATTTTGTACAATCTCTCTCTCTCTCTCTCTTTTTTAATTATATATTATATAACGGCCAGTTGCCATCATCATCCTACTTTTGCATATGTCTTCACGCTCATGGTGCAGCTGTTTAGGAAGGAAAATGATATATAAGAGAGAATCATATGAGGGAGGCACCATATAGGGTAGCAGAAGAGAGATCAATGATTTTCTCAATCTTAAGCCTGTTTGATTTTATTATTAAGAACAATTAATTAAGAACGGATTCTTACGATCATAGGGCTAGTCCCCTTAAAGTTTTGGGAAAAATTAATATATATGATATATGATATATTTTGTTTTTAAGTATAGTTTTCATATTTATTTCATTACCAAAGAAAGAAACAATTACTGTTTTCTTTGTAACGATCACTGTTTTCTTTGCAGTACTATAATTAGTTTGTCTTCTTTGTAGTACTAAAATTAATTAATTTGTATTTAGATCATAATTTAGTAATTAATAGCAGCATGATTGAAAGAGGTTTGAATTTCTAAGTCTTGGGATAAATGAGTTATAGAATATTAGCGCGCAGCAAAGTTACAGTAACATGGGCTGCACGAAATGGAGCTGCACATGGGCTGCAAGAATGTTGATTATTATTATTATTATTTTAAGAGTAGAGAGAGGGCTTGGGGGAGAAGGAGAGACACACGGAGTTCCTTCTCTGATTGAGGTGAAAACCAACGATTCCTTGTATTGATGTTCTGCTATTAATATATAGCAGAAAAACAGTACAACATCAAATAGTATTTTTCGATCACTTAATGTTCACTTAATGCATGCTCTGAGTTTAAATTTAGGAAAAATAATATAACGGAGGCAAGTCCACTTTAGCTTGACTTGTAATATACAGTAAGCAGTACAGCATCGGCATGGCCCATCGCTAGTATATACCCGTATTTAATAGTAGGAATCAGAGCTGATCGTAGAAAGAGGGGGAAGAGATAGGCAAGGGGAAAAGATGGAAAAGCATGATTATCTTCCCCTTTTTGAAACAAAACCGATGAAGGGGCGTCTCCTCTTTCGGCTATATACAGCCTCGGTCTTCCTTGGTATTTGCTTCATCTGTGCTTTCAGAGTGACTCACTTTCCAACGGAAGGTAAAGTTGAAAGATGGGGTTGGATTGGATTGATTGTGGCAGAGCTATGGTTCTCTTTTTACGGCTTTCTCACTATTGTTGTAAGATGGAATCCTGTCAGCCGTCGAACTTTCAAAGATAGGCTCTCCCACAGGTACGCAGACATAATATATATATCTGTGCTCTTCAGATTTTTCCTTTATAACGTTTGACCATGGATTATATAACAAAAAATATATAGTTTTTGATCCCTTTCCCGAACCCCTTGTTACTCTTTTAAGATTCAATTAATTATATAAATTGGAGTTCATCTCAAGATTTTAACTATTGAAATGTCACCTAACTAAGGGATAATGGAAATCTTTCTTATCATTAACAATGGATTAAATAAAAGTTTAAAATTAGTGAATAGGTTGAATTTAACGACTCTCTTGCTGGAATGTGTGTATAGGTATGAGAAGAATTTGCCAGGCGTTGACATATTCATATGCACGGCTGATCCTACGGCAGAACCACCAAGTTTGGTGATCAACACAGCTTTATCACTGATGGCTTATGACTATCCACCAGACAAACTGAATATATATTTGTCAGATGATGGTGGATCGGAGTTAACGTTTTACGCCATGCTAGAGGCTTCAAGGTTCTGCAAGATATGGTTACCCTTTTGCAGGAAGTTCAAGGTAGAGCCAAGATCACCGGAGGTTTATTTTGGGTCTGCCGTTGAGCCGCTGGATGATCCTCTCAACTACAAGGAGTGGCTGTCCGTCAAAGTAAGTTATGCTTTCTTTGCTAGATTATTCATCCCGAAAAAGTGAAAATGTATTTTAGTCAGGAATTTTCTTTTTATGGAGATATTTGGCATTAATCCTAAATCTATAATTTGGGCATAGATTATACAATTTACACTACTATCACTAAAGTACATTAATTGATTGTTAAGAATTAATTTCATACTTCTCTCTTTACTAAAGTCTCAAATTAGTTGTTGTGATTTTATATTTTAAGATAAATATTTTTTCTTTAACCTATTTATTTATTTATTTTTAGAGTAATATATAAATAAATATATAAATTATTATTAAAATTTTAATTTCTAAAAAACTAAATAAAAACAATTATTTTACAACACAAAAAATAATACCATTGTTTGACCAGTAGGTTGGCCTTTCTCCCCTGCAGTGATTAGACTCAAAAAGTCCTTATCACCTTTTACTCTATTTTCCAACCACTCATAATTCATCACTTGAAGGACATTTCGGGTATGTTTGAAAGTTACGTTGTAGTATCCGGCGAAAACCTGCCTTTTAAGCCTCTCATCCTATTAAATTTAAAAGTTTTAATTTTATTTTATATTATAATATTTTTAATTTATCATCTTATTAAATTTATAAATTTTAGTTCATCATTTTATATTATGATACTTTTAATCTTTTATTTATTAAAATTAAAAAAAATAATCATTATTTTATAATATTTTATTAATTCTGTTAATTAACGGTTAACTCTATTAGTTAATTATTAATTTTATTAATTGACTGTTAACTTACAAAATCTTTTTTCAGCTTACAGAATTAATAGAATTAATTTTATAATATTTCGTTATTTCTATTAACTAACTATTAATTTACTATTAGTTGACAAAAACTTATTTTTAACTAACAGAGTTAACAATTGTATAAAGTGTGGGTTGTTTTTTTAGATTTTAATAGGTGAGGAGCTAAAGCTTTTATATTTAGTAAGGTGAAAGATAAAAAATATAATAATATAAAATGAAAAACTAAAATCTTTAAACTTAATAAAGTGAAAGACTAAAAATAAGTTTTTATCGTAATTATAAGGACTTTTTTCATCTTTTAATATAATAAAAACATATAAAATGCGTTTAATATATATTTTATTTAATATTTTATATATTCTTTAGATAGTTAAAAGAGAAATAAACCAAAAGCATCTAATGAGTGTTTCCAATCGAAGTCATTATGTTAGCCAACAAGACAAAGAAAGATACTTATTTGTTTTTGTCTTTTTCCAAAATAGCCCCGGTAAGGAAACGAATGGCCATCATGCTATGGAAATAGGTATTTTTCGGAACAATTTGCACAAAAATTATGTGTTTTGGTTTCTCAAACTATCAAAATACTATTAGTAACCATAAAGGGTAATTTTATTAAGGATGTTTTTAGTAATTTTAGTTTTTAAACAGCATAAAAAATACAATACAGACTAAAGAATGCATACTTTATATGTTACATATATAGTATTTTATATAATATATTATGATATTAAACATATAGATATATATTACTTCATTTGTGATTATTATTGAATAAAAAAGTCAGTTATAAAATATTTGTTATATTATTATACATCATTGTAAAACAAATAGTGTAAAGTATCATTGTTGTTTTTACGTAGATATTAAAATATTAAAATTTTAATTTGAAGATATTTATTGAATCTTAATTAAGAAAATATATAATATTACTTTTCTCAATTTCAGAAATCATTTGAAGACATGATGATGCGGATCCATACCACCACAAAGTTAGGCGAAATTTCCAAAGATATTCGTAAACAACACAAGGGATTTCGTGAATGGGTTGTTGTATCAAGCCGGCGTGACCATCAAACCATTCTCCAAGTACTTGCTTCTTTTTTGTTTTCTTTTTTGCTTATTTACGTCTTAATTTTGTTTTTTCAACACATGAGCATCTCATTAATAACCAACCAATTTAATGGTAGAGAATATTGTAGTGTAACTTGTTAAATTATATTATTTTTAAATAAAGTAAAAATTTACTTATATACAAATCTTACATATTATAGTTATACAAAATTTAAATAATTTATTTTTTTATTTTCAATGATTGAGATTTATTTATATTTATTAAAAACCAACCAATTTAATGGTAGAGAATATTGTAGTGTAACTTGTTAAATTATATTATTTTTAAATAAAGTAAAAATTTACTTATATATAAATCTTACACATTATAGTTATACAAAATTTAAATAATTTATTTTTTTATTTTCAATGATTGAGATTTATTTATATTTATTAAAGATGATTATTTTTTTTTAATCTAAACATAGTGATAAATTTTGACCATTGAAAATAAAAAAGATAAATAATCAAAATTTTGTGTAAATGTAATATATAAGATTTTGTGCAAATAAAATATTATCTTCTAAATATTGATAGGGAGGTGGACCTCCAATATTAAAGAGTCCACCCCTCCATTAAGGGTAAAGTGAAGTGGATTGCACTTGACCTTCTATCAATAGTATATATATGTTGACTAAATTAGTTTGTGTAGATCTTAATTGATGGGAGAGACCCTGGAGCTGTGGATGTTGAAGGGGAACATTTGCCTACTTTGGTATATCTAGCACGCGAGAAAAGACCTCATTATCACCACAATTTCAAAGCTGGAGCCATGAATGCGCTAGTAAGCCAATCAAGTACTTGAAGAATTTTCCATCAATTAATTGAAATATGTACGTATATTATGCTTATTAATTCTTGATGATGAGTATAGATCAGGGTGTCATCAAAGATAAGCAACAGTCCAATTATTATGAATGTGGACTGCGACATGTATTCCAACAACTCGGGGTGCGTAAGAGATGCCATGTGCTTTTTCATGGACGAAGAAAAGGGCCATGAAATTGCTTATGTACAGTATCCACAGCACTTTCATAACCTCAAGAAGAATGATATTTACGCCAGTTCCTTCCTAGTAGAACTGGAGGTATATATGTAGGCATATCATCCTTCTTTATCTTTAAGATAATACTTCTTCTGGTTTATTTTAGTTGTCGCTTTGGCTTTTGCACATAATTTTAGATAATGTTGAGGTAATTATCAATTAACACCAAATTATATTTGCGTGACAATTCTCTGTGGTGGTTATATATATGAAGCTGGAAATGTTAGGAGTTGATGGAAATGGAGGACCTTGCTACCTCGGCACTGGCTGCTTTCATAGGAGAGACGCCCTTTGTGGGAAAAAGTACTGTAAAGAACTAAAAATTAACAGGGCGGAAGTGAATGATAAGACTAAGATTGAAGAAAGTGCAGTTGTCATAGAAGAAACTTGCAAAGTCCTTGCAAGTTGCACCTACGAACAAAACAAGCAATGGGGAAAAGAGATGGGTTTGAAATATGGGTTTCCTGTAGAGGATGGAATTACAGGACTATCCATTCAGTGCCAAGGTTGGAGATCCGTCTACACCAATCCAGAAAGGAAAGGCTTCACAGGTCTTGGTCCAACAACGTTATTGCAGACACTTATACAACAGAAGAGATGGTCTGAAGGTCATTTACAAGCCTTCCTTTCCAAGTACTGTCCCCTACTGTATGGACACAAAAAGATTCCCCTAAAACTCCAACTTTCATATTGTCCTCACAATATGTGGGCCGCAAACAGCTTGCCTACCTTGTACATTGTAGCTGTCCCATCACTTTGCTTGCTCAGAGGAATCTCCTTGTTTCCTAAGGTATGAATTACCCGATCAAATATTTTTTATAGCCAGTCGGAATTGGAAATACATTTTCTCATATATTAATTTAGAATTGTAATGCTCAATATCTTTGATATATAATTAATCAGATATCAAGTCCATGGGTGATACCATTTGTCTACGTGGCATTTGCTCACCGTGCATATAGCCTTGGAGAATTTTTATGGCTTGGAGGCACATTGAAGGGCTGGTGTAACCTGCAAAGGATATGGGTGTTCAAAAGAACAACATCCTACTTGTTTGGCTTCTTTGACACAATCCTGAAGCTGTTTGGGTTTTCTGAGCAAGTCTTTGCCTTGACAGCCAAGGTAGCTGATGAGGATGTTTCAGAGAGATACGAGCGAGAGGTGATGGAGTTTGGTGCTTCTTCACCCATGTTTAGCATCATAGCAACACTTGCATTGCTCAACCTCTTCTGCTTGGTGGGGACTCCACTTAAGAAGGTTATTGTAAAGGATACCAATATGGTAGAGGTTCTGGATCAATTTGGGTTGCAAATCCTTGGTTGTTGTCTTTTGGTAATGATCAATCTGCCTGTATACCAAGCTCTCTTCTTCCGGAGGGACAATGGAAGACTGCCTCCATCAACGACATACCAGTCAATGATTATTGCTCTATTAGCTTGTGCAATAGCCATATATTGAACTCCATTCAAGAGCCAAGCAACTCTATCTCTACATTTCCAAGACAGAATAATTCACTTGTTGTTAGTTTTTTCTTCCTCTTTTTTTTTTTTTCAGTTTGTATAATGAGAGGTGATTATTTTTCATTTTATAAAACAACTCACTCTTAAACTCAAAATCAATCTCTTATTTTTATTGAAAAAGAAATTATCATCAAATTATTTAGATAGTTAGCATAATTCACTTGTTAGATTTTAGGGATGTCTTACAAATTGGTAAATAAATTATCTTTGTATAGCTATGGTACTACGAAAAGAATATAAATGATTTTCTTAGCACATTGGCCTTGGCAATTATTGTTGTTTATACTATTTTATATGAAAAAATTATATCAATGCCGAGACTAAATATATATATTTATTATGCTTGATAAATCATTATATATGTTTAATCGGATATATATAATCTTTTCTTTCTATTACATATTATATAACGGCCACAGTTGCTATCATCATCCTACTTTTGCATATGATATTCACACTCATGGTGCAGCCGTTTACAAAGGAAAATGATATATGAGAGAGAATCACATGAGGGGAGGCACCATAGCGAGTAGGAGAAGAGATCAATGGTTTTCTCAATCTTAAGCCTGTTTGGATTAACTATTAGAAACAATCAAGGATGGATCATTAGGGTCAAAGGTCTAGTCCCCTTAAGGTTTTGGGAAAAAATTAGTATATATGATGGGAAAAGGAAAAATCACAATGTCGTCCAAGTGATAAAAATGTCAAAACGTACAATAATAATTATATGATAAATTTAATATATTAAGATTCACATTATACTCTATATGTTTATTTGTTCTTATTAGATATTTTGATATTTTTAATATTTTTAATATTAAGATGTTTTGATTTTTTTCTTTTCTCACATATGATATATGATAAATTTTGTTTTTGGTAGTTCTCATATTTAATTCATTGTCAAAGAAACAAACCATCACTGTTTTCTTTGTAGTGCTAAAATTAATTTGTCTTCTTTGTAATACTAGAATTAATTTGCATTTAGATCATGATTTAGTGTTTGATACCCCACAATTGAAAAAGTGTGAATTTTCCTAAAAACGAACAGCAAAGTGACAGCAACATGGGCTGCAAGAATGTTGAATTTTCTTGGGGATTTTTTTTTTTTAAGTAGAGAGAGAAGTTCGAGGAGAGAGACACCCAAAGTTCCGTTTTTTTGATTGAGGTAAAAGCCAAGTTTTCTTCTGTTGATGTTATGCCATTTATAGCAAAAACAATATAAAATGATAAAGTATCAATTATCGAATAAAAAAATCAATTATAAAATATCATTGTTATATATTGTTATAAATCATTGTAAAACAAATATTATAAAGTATCATTTAGGGTTGTTCGTGATGTGATTTGGTTTTGATTTTAAT
>BPVZ01000051.1:1190266-1202088 GCA_020521535.1 Rubroshorea leprosula | reverse complement strand
TAAAATAAAAAAAAAGAAAATTTAAAATATTACAAAAAATATATTATATTATTTAATTAAGTTATCTTGTAATTATATTTTATTTTGTAATCGGACAGTTCGGGTGGTTTGAAGGTAAAATCACAAACCAAACCAATTATATCAGTTTTAAAATTTTATAATTTAAATCAACCCAATTTTATATCGATTTGGATCGGTTTTTAATTGGATTGAATCAGTTTAGATTGAATCAATCGGATTAGATCGAATATAAACACCCCTAGGATCATTATTGTTTTTATTTAGATATTAAAATATTAAAACTTTAATTTGAAGATATTTATTAAATCTTAATTAAGAAAATGTACAATGTTACTTTCTCAATTTCAGAAATCATTTGAAGACATGATGATGCGGATCCATACCACCACAAAGTTAGGCAAAATTTCCAAAGATATTCGTAAAAAACAAAAGGGATTTCGTGAATGGGATCTTGCATCTAACCGGCGTGACCATCAAACCATTCTCCAGGTACTTGCTTCATTTTTTTTTTTTTTATTTACGTCTTAATTTTGTTTTTTCAACACATGAGCATCTCGTTAACAACCAACCAATTTGATAGTAAAGAATATTGTAGTGCAACTTCTTAAATTATACTATATTTTTAAATAAAATAAAAATTTATTTACATATAAATTTTATATATTATAATTATATAAAATATAAATTATTCATCATTTTACTTTCAATTATTGAGATTTATTCACATTTATAAAAAGTGATTAATTTTTTCATTTAAACATAATGATAAATTTCAATCATTGAAAGTAAAAAGGTAAATAATTAAAATTTTATGTAAGTGTAATATATAAAATTTGTGTGAAAGTAAATTATCATCTTTTAAATATTGATAGATACGTGGAACTCCAATATTAAAAGAGTCCACCCCTCCATTAAGAATAAAGTGAAGCGGATTGCACTTCACCTTCTATCAATGGTATATATATGTTGACTAAATTAGTTTGTAGATCTTAATTGATGAGAGAGACCCTGGAGCTGTGGATGTTGAAGGGGAACGTTTGCCTACTTTGGTATATCGAGCACGCGAGAAAAGACATCAGTATCACCACAATTTCAAAGCTGGAACCATGAATGCGCTAGTAAGCCAACCAAGTACTTGAAGAATTTTCCATCTCAATTAATTGAAATATGTATGTATATTATGCTTATTAATTATGCATCTTGACGATGAGTATAGATTAGGGTGTCATCAAAGATAAGCAACAGTTCAATTATTAATGTGGACTGCGACATGTATCCCAACAACTCGGAGTGCGTAAGAGATGCCATGTGCTTTTTCATGGACGAAGAAAGGGGCCATGAAATTGCTTATGTACAGTATCCACTGCATTTTCATAACCTCAAGAAGAATGATATTTACGCCAGTTCCTTCCTAGTAGAACAGGAGGTATATATGTAGGCATATCATCCTTTTTTATCTTAAGATAATACTACTTGTTTATTTTAGTTATCGCTTTGACTTTTGCACATAATTTTAGATAATGTAGAGGTAATTATCAATAAACACCAAATTATATTTGCGTGACAATTCTCTGTGGTGGTTATATATATGAAGCTGGAGATGTTAGGAATTGATGGAAATGGAGGACCTTGCTACCTTGGCACTGGCTGCTTTCATTGGAGAGACGCCCTTTGTGGGAAAAAGTACTGTAAAGAACTAAAAATTAACTGGGAGGAAGTGAATGATAAGACTAAGATTGAAGAAAGTGCAGTTGTCCTAGAAGAAACTTGCAAAGTCCTTGCAAATTGCACCTACGAACAAAACAAGCAATGGGGAGATGGGTTTGAAATATGGGTTCCCTGTGGAGGATGGAATTACAGGACTATGTATTCAGTGCAAAGGTTGGAGATCCGTCTACACCAATCCAGAAAGGAAAGGCTTCACAGGTCTTGGTCCAACAACGTTATTGCAGTCACTTATACAACAGAAGAGATGGTCTGAAGGTCATTTACAAGCCTTCCTTTCCAAGTACTGTCCCCTACTGTATGGACACAAAAAGATTCCCCTAAAACTCCAACTTTCATATTGTCCTTACAATATGTGGGCCGTAAACAGCTTGCCTACCCTGTACATTGTAGCTGTCCCATCACTTTGCTTGCTCAGAGGTATCTCCTTGTTTCCTAAGGTACGAATTACCCTGAGGAGAGTTTGGATTTCCTAAGAGTAGGTTTCTCCCTGGAAACAGCCACTTCACTGAAAAAACTAACAGCAGCTTTGACAGATTGAAAGGGTGCTCTAGTATCAATCTCTCCTACCTCAGCCCTTGGAGAAGTGCCAGGCATGCGATCACTGTTTGCACGCCTGATGTTCACCATCTTTATCGAAATTCACCTTTAACGTTGAAGTTAATTATTTCAATTAGAATCCATGTAAATGGTACTAACATAAATGACATCAAATCCCAGGCCAATCAGGACACACAAATAAATAAAATTCATAATAAAAAATGATAAACCTGTAGTAGTGAATACGTTTGTAAAAAATGATCCAGAAGCTGAAGGGAGAGGAGACGACGAATTCAGAGATGAAGCAGCAGAACACAAAAAAGGGGGCTGGCTTTTGTAATGCTTCTTGTTATGTATTAAATTTTGGATAAGAATAAGAATAACCCCAAATGAAATGTTAGTTTTGTGTGCTAATTTGAAGGGGGAGACACCAACCTTTGCGGGAATTTTAATGGTCAAATATGCACAAAGCACCCTCACAGGAAAATACCACTCAAATTGGCCGGTCCATTGGACTTCATTTTTTCTCCTTTTCTTTTTCTCCTCTTGGTGTCCATCCAAAATTTAGCTAACAATCTAAATTTGGCTGTTAGATAGTTCTGGTCGTTGAGTATAGGTACTTCTCTATTTGTAACCACGAGTCACATTATGTACATCTCTATCGTGAAAATGAAAGGGAAATTGAAATACGATACTGACATTTTTATCATCATTTAATATCAGCAGGATCGATCGGTAGCTCAATGGTGGGACCTTGGAGGCTCATCATCACATTATTAGGAATTGAATTACAAGGATGAAACTCACTTGTCAATCATCTTCGCGCTGGAAAATTTCTGAAACAGTTTGTGAGACGACTTTTTTTTTGGTTCAAATTATTAGCTTTCTCATATTTGGTGTTAGTGAGGTTTATATAAACATGTATATCTTAAATTACATAATAAAAAATAATTATTTCTCACTTTTTAACTCATTCTATTTTTATGTTATATAATTCAAATTTAACACATTTTATTTATAAGAGTTATTTTCAAAGAAATAAATATTGAATATTAATGTGTTAAAATTACTTTATTAAATGCACTAGTCACTCAAAATAATATAAAGATATGAATAGTATTGACCTCAAAAGAATTATGATTAATTAAGTATTAAAAATAATTAATCTTAATTATTTAAATAATAAAAAAATTTAATTAAAAATAATAAAAATAAAATAATAAATAAAATAAATGTAACTAAGATATGAGATACTAAATTATGGGTGATGGGTCATCTAGAGGAGGAGCAAAGGAGGTAAAGAAAAGTCAAAAGAAAACTTGAGTGTCATCTCAATTGAACCGGCAACTCTCCGGCGTCCAAGTTCTCTCTCCACTCTTCTTTGTTAAAAACAAAGAAAGGGAAAGCCCAACACTTTTGTTCAAATTATTAGCAATTTGAATGTAATTTGAATATTTCTCAGTTCTTATCTCCTTCTAAATGGAAGCGGCAAAAAACAATATCATATTGATATTATGGTATTTTGGAGTGGGTAAATGTGTAAATAAAAATATAAATTTTGTTATTTTTTATTTAAAAACGTAAATTTTGTTAGGTTTTAAATAAGATTATGAATTTTTATAATTTCTTGTTTAAAAATATCCATGTTGTATTTTTTATTTAACAAGTAATTAAATAGTGATATTGATATAATAAATAACTTTTTAAGTGATTGAATTAAGCTTTAAATAAAAAATAAAATTAATATTTTTAAATAAAAAATATAAAGTTGATATCCTTAATAGAAATAGTTAACAATTTATTGTTTTATTTAAAGTTAATAAAATTTACATCCTTAAACAAAAAAAGCAAATTTATATCTTTATTTACACATTTTATTTGTTTTCACTACTCCCTCTCTGTTCAACCTTAATAAATCCAGTTTTATATTTTGGAATTTAAATTTTATTGCCTATTTTTTAGGATAATATTTAATATGGGTAGTGTCATTACTACATTTTAAATAGTTAATGTTACATCTTTTTAATGTCATTATCTATTACATTCTTACATTACACTTTTTCTCAAAATTTTATATTTTTTAATTTTTAATAAATTAAAAAATATAATAATCAATTAAAATAGAAATATATAACATTAGCAATTAAAGATGTGGTAATAATATCATCAATTTAATACATTTATTCTTATTTTACCATTACTCTAAAAGATAATTACAATGAATATTAATTAAAAAGTATTATTTAAATGTTACTTAATTAAAAATAAATATAAAATTTTTTAATAAATTATTACATATCTATTTTATTAAATAAAAGAAACTAAATTTAGGAAAAATGACAAGCAAGTCCATTTTAGTTTGACTTGTAATATATGGTAAGTAATACATTATCGGCATGCACCCTCGCTGGTAGCCTGGTATATATCAGCATATAATAGTAGTAATCAGAGCTGATCAGAGAAAGTGGGGGAAAAAATAGACAAGAGGAAAAGGTATGGAAAAGCATGATTATCTTCCCCTTTTTGAAACAACACCGATGAAGGGGCGTCTCCTCTTCCGGCTGTATACAGCCTCGGTCCTCCTAGGGATCTGCTTCATCTGTGCTTTTAGAGTGAGTCACTTTCCAACCGAAGGTAAGGTTGAAAGATGGGGTTGGATTGGATTGTTTGTGGCAGAGCTATGGTTCTCTTTTTACGGCTTTCTCACTATTGTTGTAAGATGGAATCCTGTCAGCCGTCGGACGTTCAAAGACAGGCTCTCCCACAGGTACGCAGATATAATATCTATATCTCGTTTTTAACCGTTGACCGACGGGGGACCATATAACCAAATTGATGTATAGTTCTAATCTCTTTTCTAAACCTCTCGTTCTTATTTCAAGATTCAATTAATTAAATTTAAGTTTATCTCAAACTTTTAATCATTAAAATATCACTTAATTAAAAGATAATTAAGTTGAGAAGTTTAAGGGTTTGGGGTACTCTTTGTACTTCTTTTTTCAATAAATACTATTTTTGCTGTTAAAAAAAAAGATAATTGAAAATTTTCTTTTTATTAATGATGGATTGAATTAAAGTTTTAAAGTTAGTAAACACCTATAAACTAGACAACTCTCTTGTTGGTATTTGTGTGAATAGGTATGAGAAGAATTTGCCAGGCGTGGACATATTCATATGCACGGCTGATCCAACAGTAGAACCACCAAGTTTGGTGATCAACACAGCTTTATCACTGATGGCTTATGACTATCCAGCGGAGAAACTGAATATATATTTGTCAGATGATGGTGGATCGGAGTTAACGTTTTATGCCATGCTAGAGGCTTCAAGGTTCTGCAAGATATGGTTACCCTTTTGCAGGAAGTTCAAGGTAGAACCAAGATCACCGGCAGCTTATTTTGGGTCTGCCGTTGAGCCACTGGATGATCCTCTCAACTACAAGGAGTGGTTGTCCGTTAAAGTAAGTTATGCTTTCTTTGCTAGATTATTCAACCCGAAGAAGTCGAAATGAATTTCGGTCGGATCCACATTAATTGATTGTTAACAATTAATTTCATACTCAATCCTCCCAAAGTCTCAAATCAGTTATCTTTTTATATATTAAAATAAACAAATATTATTTTTTTAACCTATAATCTGTTTCTCTGTATTTATTTCTTTAAGATTAATATATAAATAAATATATAAATTATTTATAAAATTTTAATTTATGAAAATACCAAATGGAAACAGTCATCTTACAAGTTACAACACAAAAAAATAGTATTTTTGTTTGACTAGCAGTGTAACCAGTGTTGGGCTTTCTCTCAGGCGGTGATTAGGCTCAATTTCCTTATCACCTTTTATTCTGTTTTCCAACCACTCAAAATTCATCACTCGAAGGATGGTTCGGTTTTATTTGAGAGTGTTGTGGACTAATCAAGCGTTTTTTTTTTTTCTTTTTTTTGTCTTTCAATATAATAAAATAAAAAATAATTAGCACAATATATATTTCAATATTTGTTTAATTCAGTTATTAAAAATATAATATAAATATAATAAATTTAGTTTATATTTATATTTTGTGTATATAATTATATTTTTAATTAAATTTATTTATTTTTAATTTTACACTAAAAATAATTTTTTAATAAATATATTATATAATGTATTAAATTAAAATGTATATCAATCAATAATTAACAAAAATATATAAAATATATTTTATATTTATTTTAATTAGTATTTTATATATTCTTTAGATGGTAAAAAGACAAATAAACCAAAAGCATCAATGAGTATTTCCAAGTGGAGCCCTTGTGTCAGCCCAAAAGTAAAGAAAGATACCCGCGGAAACATTATTATTTGAGCTTTCTTTGATAGATTATTCGTCCCGAAGAAGGCAAGATGAATTTGTCGGCAACATTATTATCATTATTATTATTATTATTTAACACGAAGAGATATTTAGGATGGAATCATAAACCCCTGATTTAGAGCATAGATTAGGCTAGCACGATCCACATTAATTGATTGTTAAGAATTAATTTCATACTCCCTGCGTCGTCCCAAAGCGCAAATTAGTTATCTTTTTTAATATTAAAATAAACATTTTTTTTTTTTGTTCTTTAACCTATAATCTCTTCCTCTGTATTTATTTCTTTAGGACTAATATATAAATAAATATATAAATTATTTTTAAAATTTTAATTTATGAAAAAACCAAATGAAAACAGTTATTTTAGAACACAAAAAGTAATTACTTTGTTTGACTAGCAGTGTTGGGCTTTCTCTCCGGCGTTGATTAGGCACAAATTCCTTATGACCTTTTATTCTGTTTTCCAACTACTCAAAATTCATCCCTACGAAGGATACTTCGGTTTTATTTGAGAGTGTTGTCAACTAAGTAAGTTTTTTTTTTTTTTTTTGTCTTTTAATATAATAAAAATAAAAAGTGATTAGTACACATTTGATTTAATATTTTTTTAATATTTATTTGGTTTAATTATTAAATATATAATATAAGTATAATTAATTTAGTCAATTTATATATTTTGTATACATAATTATATCTTTAAATTTATTTATTTTTAATTTTAGACTAAAAATAATAATTTTTTAATAAATATATTATGTAATATATTAAATTAAAATATGTACTAATTTATGTATAACAAAAATATATAAACTATATTTTATATTTATTTTAATTAGTATTTTATATATTTTTTAGATAGTAAAAAAATTAACCAAAAGCATCAATGAGTATTTCCAGGTGGAGCCATTGTGTTAGCCAAAAAAAAAGAAGAAAGATACTTATTCGTTTTTGTCTTTTTACAAGATAGCTCCAGAAGGAAATGAAGGGCAAATTATGCTATGGAAATAGGTGTTTACCCATATGAATTGCACAAAAATTATGTAATTAGGGTATTAAAATTATAAAATATTAATAATAAATAACTATAAAAGGTAATTTTATTAAGAGTGTTTTTAGAAATTTTAGTTTTTGAATTGTATAAAAAAGTGTAATATATACTTAAAAATACATTTTTGTTTGCTATGGGTATATATATAGTATTTCATAATATATATATTGTGGTATTAAACATATATATATATT
The DNA here is from genome assembly GCA_020521535.1 of Rubroshorea leprosula. Classification (NCBI taxonomy): domain Eukaryota; kingdom Viridiplantae; phylum Streptophyta; class Magnoliopsida; order Malvales; family Dipterocarpaceae; genus Rubroshorea; species Rubroshorea leprosula. Next base: position 1,194,203 of record BPVZ01000051.1, on the reverse strand, counting down.
AATTCATTTTTTACTATTGAATAAGAAAATCAGTTATAAAATACCACTGTCATATTGTCATAAATCATTGTAAAACAAATATTGTAAATTATCATTTTTTATTTAGATATTAAAATATTAAAATTTTAATTTGAAGATATTTATTAAATCGTAATAAAGAAAATGTGCAATATTACTTCTATCAATTTCAGGAATCATTTGAAGACATGATGATGCGGATCCATACCACCACAAAGTTGGGCAAAATTTCAAAGGATATTCGTAAACAACACAAAGGATTTCGTGAATGGGATGTTGTATCAAGCCGGCGTGATCATCAAACCATTCTCCAAGTACTTGCTTATTTACGCCTTAATTTTGTTTTTTCAACACATAACCATCTCATTAATAACCAATCAATTTAATAGTAGAGAATGTTACACTCTGTCCCATCTGAATTATACTATTTTTAATTATTGATAACAAAATTTACTTTATTAATTATTAAGTAAAGCATAGTTTACACAGCGTACAAAGTGGATTGCAGTTCATTTTTCTATTAATAGTATATATATGTTGACTCAAATAATTTATAGATCCTCCTTGACGGGAGAGACCCTGGAGCTGTGGATATTGAAGGGGAACATTTGCCTACTTTGGTGTATCTAGCACGCGAGAAAAAACCTCAGTATCACCACAATTTCAAAGCTGGAGCCGTGAATGCACTGGTAAGCCAACCAAGTACTTGAAGAATTTTCCATCAATTAATTGCAGTATTTATGTATATTATGCTTCTTAATTACGCATATATTTGATGATGAGTATAGATCAGGGTGTCATCAAAGATAAGCAACAGTCCAATTATTATGAATGTGGACTGCGACATGTATTCCAACAACTCGGAGTGCGTAAGAGATACCATGTGCTTTTTCATGGACGAAGAAAAGGGCCATGAAATTGCTTATGTACAGTATCCACAGCACTTTCATAACCTCAAGAAGAATGATATTTACGCCAGTTCCTTCCTAGTAGAACAGGAGGTATATATGTAGGCAAATCATCTTTTTTGATCTTCAAGATAATACTACCTCTGGTTTATTTTCGTTGTCGCTTTGACTTTGCACATAATTTTAGATAATGTTGAGGTAATTATCAATTAACACCAAACTATATTTGCGTGCCCATTCTCTGTGGTGGTTATATATATGAAGCTGGAGTTGTTAGGAGTTGATGGAAATGGAGGACCTTGCTACCTTGGCACTGGCTGCTTTCATAGGAGAGATGCCCTTTGTGGGAAAAAGTACAGTAAAGAACTAAAAATTAACTGGAAGGAAGTGAATGACAAGACTAAGATTGAAGAAAGTGCAATTGCCCTAGAAGAAACTTGCAAAGTCCTTGCAAGTTGCACCTACGAACAAAACAAGAAATGGGGAAAAGAGATGGGTTTGAAATATGGGTTTCCTGTGGAGGATATAGTTACAGGACTATCCATTCAGTGCAATGGTTGGAGATCCGTCTACACCAATCCAGAAAGGAAAGGCTTCGCAGGTCTTGGTCCAACAACGTTATTGCAGTCACTTATTCAACAGAAGAGATGGTCTGAAGGTCATTTACAGATCTTCCTTTCCAAGTACTGTCCCCTACTGTATGGACACAAAAAGATTCCCCTAAAACTCCGACTTTCATATTGTCCTTACAATACGTGGGCTGCAAACAGCTTGCCTACCCTGTACATTGTTGCTGTCCCATCACTTTGCTTGCTCAGAGGTATCCCCTTGTTTCCTAAGGTATGAATTACCCGATCAAATATTTGATATAGCCAGTCGGGATTGGAAATACATTTTCTCATGCATTAATTTAGAATTGTAATGCTCAATATCTTTGATATATAATTAATCAGATATCAAGTCCATGGGTGATACCATTTGTCTACGTGGCATTTGCTCACCGTGCATACAGCCTTGGAGAATTTTTATGGCTTGGAGGCACATTGAAGGGCTGGTGTAACCTGCAAAGGATATGGGTGTTCAAAAGAACAACATCCTTCTTGTTTGGCTTCTTTGACACAATCCTGAAGCTGTTTGGGTTTTCTGAGCAAGTCTTTGCCTTGACAGCCAAGGTAGCTGATGAGGATGTTTCAGAGAGATACGAGCAAGAGGTGATGGAGTTTGGTGCTTCTTCACCCATGTTTAGCATCATAGCAACACTTGCATTGCTCAACCTCTTCTGCTTGGCGGGGAGTACACTTAAGAAGGTTATTGTAAAGGATACCAATATGGTAGAAGTTTTGGATCAATTTGGGTTGCAAATCCTTGGTTGTTGTCTTTTGGTAATGATCAACCTGCCTATATACCAAGCTCTCTTCTTTCGGAGGGACAATGGAAGACTACCTCCATCAACGACATACCAGTCAATGATTATTGCTCTATTAGCTTGTGCAATAGCCATATATTAAACCCCATTCAAGAGCCATGCAACTTTATCTCTACATTTCCAAGACATTGAATAATTCACTTCTTGTTAGATTTTAGGGATGTCTTGTAAATTGGTAAATAAACTATCTTTGTATGGCTATGTTACTACGAAAAAAATATAAATGATTTTCTTAGCACAGTAACCTCTGCAATTATTGTTGTTTATACTATTTTATTTGAAAAAATTATATTAATGTCGATACTAAATACATTTTTTTTTTGGATAAAATGTAAAGTTTTTATTTATCCAAACTGATTGTGTACAATGAAAGCAGCAAATATGCTACTACTTGAAAAAAAAAATCCAAAACAGAATATACAAAGTAACCATTATGCACAAACTTAACATCACACTGCTATTGTTTCAAGCCCCCAATTTCGTGCAATAGTTGTAGGCAATAGCAATGATTTCGGCTGAACAAAACCCAGAATTTTGCTTCTTACATCAATCTGGATATCATGAATAAGTGCACTCTCTGACTTGAAGACCTGCTGATGAAATCTTCTATTCCTCTCCATCCACACATGGTAGACAGAAGCATTCCATGTTAGCTTGATTAGGGTGTGATATAAAGACTTCCTTCGAATCCTCTTACCCAGCCAATGCATTAGGCTTTGCCAAGAATCAATAAAAGGTATACCAGTTATAAAACAAAGCTGCTGCCATATATTACTGGTAAAATTGCACTTAAAAAACAAGTGCTCATTTGTCTCCGAACTACCATTGCATAGGATGCAAGTGTCAGCAATTGTAGGCGTCCATTGTTTCTGTCTAACTTTTGTGGTTAGCCGGTTGAGAATGGCTAGCCAACTAATAAAGCTATGCTTAGGAATGGCTTGATAAAACCAGATTAGCTTGTGCCATGCTTTTCTGCCCTGTTTCCTTCTCAGCCAGTTCCAAGTCTGTCCAGCTTTGTAACTTCTTGATGTAGATGGCACCCATAACACCTGATCTTTCTCACTTTGCTTTGGCCAAATGCTAAATAGATGCATTTGAATTTGTACCAATTGAGGTGACCTAGCCGATGGCCATTTCCAAAAATTGCCACTAATTACACATGCTAGCTTTGCTTGAGAAGGTATCCCTGTATCTCTTACAATAGAATCACCATAAGTCTCTAATAATGGCCCACAGGGGTGCCAATGATCATGCCAAATATAAGTATCCATGCCATTAACCGGGACATGCTTAATAAGCTTCCTAGCTACCTGTCTCAATTTGAGGATTTTCCTCCACCCCCAAGATGCATTAGCTGGTATATTAACAGTCCAAAAGCTTATGCCCTTTAGTAAGTATTCATGGGTCCAAGCTACCCAAATAGATCTTGCTCTTGTAAATAGCATCCAGATGAATTTTAATATACAAACTTGGTTCCACAACATCAGATTTTTGAGCCCCAAGCCACCCTCATGTATAGGAGAACATACAGTTTCCCAATCTACTTTGGCCCCTTTAGCACTATGCGTGTCATTGTTCCACAAAA
>BPVZ01000051.1:1153461-1165004 GCA_020521535.1 Rubroshorea leprosula | reverse complement strand
TTATTTATTTTGATCAGTTATCTTATCATAAAAAGTATTATTTTAATTTTTATTTTTTTAAGATTAATATAAATAAATACATAATTTTCCCTAACTTCTCAATTTAGAGAAAAAATTAAAAAAACTATAGTTATTATGAGATAGAAGAAGTACCACTTAAATAATAATTCTTATTTAATACATATTATAATTATCTTGTAAAATAAAGATAAAATAAAAATAACCGCATTAAATATCATTCTAAAAAGAGAAAAATAAGCACTTAAATTTAAATGCCTCAAATATAAAACTAGATTGATTAAAATTAAGGGGAGGGACCGAGGGAGTATTTATCATAATAATTAAGATGAACAAGTAACAAACTTTATTTATATCTTTGTAACATTTGATACATACTCGTTCACTTTTTATTCCATTGATTTGAAAAAAGAAACAAAAATAAAATTGAATGATGGTATGATAATGGAGAATGCAAACTGATTTTATAACCTGGAACGTCCCACACTTGCAACTCGCCTGCAAAAAGTGAGATTTCTTTATTACTAGAACTTAATAACGCTCTTTCCACAGAAGTAATTCTTAAGAAGTTATCACAGGTTAAAGTTACAAAGTCTTCCTAATTCAAACAAACAACAGGTTCTGGGATGTGAACATGAAAATTTCCCCATTTGATAAGTTTAATCACTAGACTATAATTGTCCTGGTTGAAGATAGACAAGTATTTATTTCCTCGAGACAATGTTTTCTAGGGCCAGTTTTCTTTAAATGCAACTATTGTGTCGAACAGCTAGGATGATCAAGTGCCATCAGCAGTAAGTTATTGAATGGAACACACTGAATTAGTGTGGCGAGATGACGATCAATTATCCAGTATTGAAAACTGCTAATAGATGAGAAACTAGATTTCTTTTATTTAACTTCAGTAAACTAGTTTTCTTTGAAGAAGTTGTAGGGTATAATAATAGTAATGTATTTGATTAGGAAGTTCTCAAGTAAATTGAGCATAAATATTATAGAGGACTTACATGAGTTCAACGACGAGTGCAGATGCCCCTCCTCCTCCATTGCAGACTCCACCAACCCCAAACCTCCCATTCTTATGTCTCAGCACCTGTAATATAATAAGAATTGGTTGAGATGCTTTCCAAAGAAAATTATATACGGTAACAATGTTTGATGTGTTTTCCATATTTAGAAGATAAGCAACCAAGTGGTTCACTAAGCCACCATAGACGTGGCAAGCAACATAGAGGTTCAGGGGAGTATGCAGCTGTATTTGCTCAAGTTATTGGAAAGGAGGTAGAAGGTAATAAGAGAACAAGTTCAGTTTTTATGAGTTACCCCTAACAATGTCACCAATATCCGAGCTCCACTGCATCCAATTGGATGACCCAAAGATACAGCCCCACCATGCACATTAACCTTTTCCTGCATTTGATACAGGTTTGGAATGGTAAGATGTACCATGGAAAATTATGTAAAACAAATATAAAGCTTAAAAACACAATGAAACAGACAAAATACAAGTCAGTCATAAATTGCAGGGGGGAAAAAAATCTACTTCAGATTATAAAAGACAACTGAAAACTTACTGGATTAAGGCCAAGCAGTTTTTGATTGGCAAGAGCCACAACCTGCAGAGAGAAAAAAGAACATAACTTGCTGTGAAACAGAAAATTAATAAGATACAGGTAGAAGAAAATGGTCAAAGCATATTTTCATACCGAAAAGGCTTCATTTATTTCATAATAATCAATTTGAGAAGTCTCCAAACCAGCATTTGAAATAGCTTTTGGTATTGCAAGGGCTGGAGCAGTAGGAAATAATTCAGGTGCCTGGCAGGACAAGATTCTTCAGCAATAATCTCAAAGTCAGTGCAAGATAAAATATAAAGGATATTATCTAAGCACCTGAGCAGCATCAGCAAATCCTCTTATCTTAGCAATTACTTGCAAACCAAGTTTAAGAGCCTTCTCCCCGCTCACTAGCACCAATGCTGCTGCACCATCACTGTAAATAAAGATACTCTAGCCCATATTAGACGTAATGTTCAAGAACGAATTTTGTTGTGATATATCACTAACATTTTATGCCTGAAAGTGGGAAGATATCCCTCATACCAAAAGCTTAGCCTTACATTTTATTTTATTTTATAGCAAACACACAGTCCTTCCTAAAGCAACCATGAGGCAGTAAATTGGTGGTTCAAGGTTCTTATCCAAGTTTCTTGGAATGAATTTATTACATTAAACATAGAAGAAACATGAAAGAGCAAAGACATGCTTAATCCCTTCAAACAGTGGTGTTGCTGTGCAATACTAAAACTGAGCTGTTAAACAATTGGCCAACAACAAGGCATGGGTAGACAGACAAAATAAATCCATTAAAATGATGGAGACAGAGAGAGAATACCTAATTATAGAAGCATTGCCTGCAGTAACAGTTCCACCATTCTCCTTAAAGCTTGGTCTAAGCTTCCTCAACTTTACAGCATCAAACTAGAACAATACAGTAAAAGAAGAAAAGAAGATCAGTACTGCAGCATGTAATAAATTGCTTAAAGCATGCCCAATAAGGCCATAACCATTATTTGGTGATTAAAAATGGAAGTTACATTGTTGTAACTAAACTAATTCATGGACATCATAGCAATCACAAAGCCAGTAAGCAGTTATATGGCAAACAATTATTTCAGTAGGAACCTTCTTTCTGTTCAGTTAAGAGCGACTGAAAATGTTAAATTATAGCATAAGGGGGGCATACGATTTAAGAAAGCTAATCCCTCAGCCTCTTCTTTCCCTTTACCTTTCCTAAACTTTCGTCCTTATCTACAATCATAGATGGTTTCCCTCTAACCCCAGAAACTTCAACCTGCAGAAAATATCATGACTAATGTTCAGTACCTCAGAAACTTCAAAGCTTTTCCTACTATCACTGTGGGATCAGAACCTCACCGGAACTATTTCCCAAGAAAATAGGCCATTATTTTGAGCAGAAATTCCACACTCAAAGCTCCGAATAGCATAAGAATCCTGTGAGAAAGAACAGGTAATACATACAGTAGAACACTTGAATAAATACAAAAATTTAATATGCAAAAGCCACTAAGGAAGAATTTAAGAACAGTAAAGCATGTTGAAGTAAAGAAAAAAAAGCGACACAAGAAGTGAATTCAAACATACACAAGAACTTTCAGACCCATTTTTTCAATTTTAAATAAAGGTTCTGAGCCAATTGACACTGATTAGCTCTTGTTTAGAACAGAGGAAGACATAGGAATGTGAAACACATGGATTTCAAGATAACAATACCTGCTCTTCTCGCGTTATACTATGCTGAACAGCACATAATTCTGCACATACTCCCATAGAAAAGTCATTATATACATCCCACAATCCATCTTTGATCATGCCATCAACAATGGTATCGTGTCCCATACGAGACCCCGTTCTGGTCATAAATTAAGGGTGGAGATTTTAACTTTTAAGTGACTTAAAACAGGAACAACACAGATGATAGACCTCAATACGTGCTTATCAAGTAAAAAACATTAACATTGAATCAAGTATGGCATAGGGTACAAAAAAACCATAGAGTATCCTTCAAATAATTTTAATGTTAAATCAAGCAAAGTATTAACTGAAATTTCAAGGTTCATCCAGTAAAACAAATGCTCACCTTGCAGCTGCTAAATACTTTGGTGCATTAGACATGCTTTCCATGCCACCAGCCACGACCACGTCATTGGTGCCTAATTGGATGCTTTGTGATGCAAGCATTACCGCTGGTACAGAGAGGTTGAAGAACGTGACATGAACCATAAAAAATATACACATATTTAGACACTGTAGCTACCTGTATAAATGAGCCATACCTTTCATACCGGATGAACAAACTTTGTTAACAGTGGTGCAGACCACTGAATTAGGAATACCAGCACCCAAGGCAGCTTGTCTAGCAGGAGCTTGCCCTAAGTTAGCACTGAGAACATTCCCAAAGAAAACCTCTTGCACTAGTGATGGGTCAACCTTTGCTCTCTTAAGGGCACCTTCATATCCATATTGAAAATGAATTGTAAAAAACAGTGCAAGCAAAATTGGTTTGATGGGTTACATGAAAAAAAGAAAATAAAAACATTAAGAAAATTATGTTTAGGATCTTACACTGGATTGCTACGGATCCCAGCTTAGTAGCAGAGAAAGATGAAAGGGAACCTAGGAACCCACCCAGTGGTGTACGAGCGACACCCACAATACAAACATCTACACCAAGCAAAATCAAATTGAGTAAAGCTAAATTGCATCATCACCGACTATATCAAAGCACAACCATGATGCAATACCCGAATTAAGACCCATGGATTGAGCAAGAAAGCAGTTGAAGAAGAAGCATATGAGTGAAATTCAAGGCTTAAATTTCAGGGTAGCATCACTCAATTAGTCACATAAACTTAGTTTCATTAGAATTATTGAAGGTGAAGCTAGAAATGATAAATTGATGCAAAAATCAAAAAGATTCAGAATTTGAAATGAAAGGAGAGAACTTGACAGAGAAGCAAGCAAGAGAAAAGAGAAAGAGAAAGAACCTCGAGGTCTAATAGAATCTGACGACGATTGACGAGCCATAGCTAGCGGTTCCGGGGAGAAGCAAGAAACAGAGTGGGTTGCCCGTTTCCTACAATATTTCAGAATGTACGAAAGAAGAGAGTAGTGATGAAATATCATTTTATAACAAGCTAATGATATGCTTGATCTTATCCAAAACTTTACAGTAGGAAACTGATTTGGGAAAGTATTGTATATAAAGTTAAAATTTTATTGGAGTCCCTTGGTTTGTATTATATTTTTTTTGGGTGATATTATTATTATATTTTTAATTATTAATATTCTATATTTTTATCTTAATTAATTATTATATTTTTCAATTTTTTAAGAAAGAAAAAAAATATAAACTTTTAAGAAAAAATGTAATATAGAGATGTAATAGACAATAACATTAACAAGATGTAACATTAATTATTTATGATGTAACAATAATCTTATTCATATTTTCTAATAAATTGTAAAATAAAAGTTGATAGAAAATAAAATAAAGATTATTAGATTAAAGAAATCTTAAAATTAAGAGTAATATAAGCGTTATTGACTTTAATGCAATTTAGATAATACAATATTTTTTTATTAGATTATTAACCTTTTCATTATTGGTAAAAAATTCATATATACAAAGTTAATAAGAAAATTGTTAAGTATTTCACATAGAAAAAATCAAGTAAATAGTGTAAGAAGAAAAAGTTATAGACAAAAAAATTATATACGGAAATAAATCTCAAAATATTAATTTTATTTTTTTTTATTGTAATATTAAAGCATGAAAATATATAAATAAGCCTTTAAGGGAACCTCTCAACTTCATTTCCATAAATTCCATCAATCTGCCTCCCATATACATCTAGCTAACATCTATACTTAAGGCCACAAATGAATTTTCCTCCGATGTATGATGATTGAAGAAATAAGTGGCACTCAGGTCATGGAAAAAGATTTAACCGAAAACAAAAGGCTCAACATGAACCTTTTAAAATTCATATCAGGAAAAGCATACATGCCTTCTCTTCAGGATTAAAAACATGGATAACATAGTAATAAACAAACACGCCTGAAATTGGCAATTGGTTTGCTTCAAATCCAAAGAGCCATCAGACTATATGCCTAAAGGTAAGGTTAATACGAGTTGCATCTGCCTTTGCACGCTTAGGTACAGAATGCAGCCAATCACGCTGAGTGTGGCCTCTCATTACCAACAATGATCCATGCTTTAGTGTGAACGAATGTTGATCAACAAGGTTGCTCTTCTTTACTCTCTTGGACATAGGTTCACCATCAGATCTTCTTTCTAGCATCATACATAACTAAAACAAGTAAGAACTGCAGTGTCTTAACAAAAGAACATGAAATTTTTGAATCATTATTTCTTAGTACAAGCAACTAAGAACCTATGAAAAGAACCTCAATAGAAAAATAACAAATCAACTCAATTTCTATAGCAGCAAATCCTTCTTAATTAATAGTAAAGATGCTTTTGTACCTTGGGATGATGCACCAGGTTTCTTCTTCAACAAAAATTCCCGTTCACATCCAAAGGAGACCGAAGCAATCTCTGGGGCTGGCCCATAAAGTTTCTCATCATCAGCATGCCAGCTTACATAGTCATTGCTACCTTTATATCTATTCAAAAGTAAGCTGTTAAATCTACTACCTGGAAGAGCTTTATGGACCTTCAAGAAACAACCAAATGCACCAGATGAGAAGCAGGCCACTATGCCATTGATGATGCTTTAGTAGAGTGATGATCATTTCATGTTAAGTATAAGCACACTTACTGCATCCAAGATGTCCTTAAGTGGAGGAAAATCATCCCAGGAATAAGCTTTTGGCTGATATCCACTGTAAATCAAGTCTGGCAATCCTGCACTTGCAACATAACATGTGTCTCTAGGCTGCGGAGGAGAACCATACAATCAGAGACGACCAGCATCAAAACAAAAGGGAAGAGTACAAACATAACTTCTCCATACAAACCATCCATGAGCAAAAGTGTATTTTTTATAAACATCTGTAATTTATTTACCCTAAGACCAAGCTATCAATTTGACTAAGCAAAACACTTGTAGATGATCTTAAAAAGAAAGCCTAGCCCACAATTCCAGAAAACAAACTCACATAACTTAGCAACAGGGATCACATCCTTCCAAATTCCACTTCAGCAGATTTAGAACTCAGTACCAGAAATTTCCAATTTTTTTCTCCTTGTGCAATGGGGTCCTTCTTTGTCTTCTTCCATGTGATAAATTGAGAAAGAAAAAGAAAAAATTGAACCTCATTTCCTACTTGGGATTAGCTCTCCTACATCAGCAGATTAAGGATAACTTTTTGCAAACTAAATCTCAAGAACCACCGAGGGACAAATGTAACAACATTCTAAGAGAATACCCATAAAGCAAAGGACACTAAAAATCAGAGGCACGCGGAAGCAAATATGTATTTGATTGATTAAGCAAATAAAAAAGTTGGGGGAAAAGGGAGCAAGAACCTGGAGGCAAGAGCGACCGAAGACGCGGATTGTAGGCCTGGTCCAAGGAATGTGGTCGTTGAGGTAATCGAAAAATTTCCAGGCTTCATCGTAAGATAGAAACTTGGGAATGTAAAGTACTTCGCTTCCGCTTCCAAGATCGAGTCTTTGCGTCTTTTTCGCATTATCGCTAGGGTTAGGGTTTGTGGGTTCAGAAACCGCTTTAAGTTTCAACATCAATGGCAATCCACAGACTACACTTTTCGCGCCAGCACCTAATTTGTTTCTTTTATTCAAGTCACCCACAGATTATGCTTTATTAATGAGACCCAACGTTTACCTTTTTCAAGTCTGTGGGTTGTTCTGTTCTTAAATAATATTGAATGTAGCTTATTTGTTAGTGGTACTTTCCTTTTTTTAATAAGAGGATGGGAATTCGAGAACTGTCTCGTGTCTTAATGGGTATTAATATCTTGTGAAAATTTTTTTATGTTAGTTAAAAGTATAGAATTTAAGTTCTACGTGATATTTTAAAAAAATTAAGAGGATGTGAATTCAAAATTTCAAATAGTAAAATAGGAAGATAAAGTGCATTAAAAAATTTAAAAAATAAATGACATCTCATTATATAATTTTATATCTTCAAAAAATTATCAATACTACCAATGCTATGGTGTGTTTTTGGCTGCTTAGTTTATGTGAAGTGTGGTGTTATTTGTTGTTGTGGTATCTAGTTATGATTCTTGTATCGATTTTGTAGGCACAATGCAAGAGCCAATCTACTTGAGTGTTTTTTTTTTTTTGTTAACAGGGAGAATTTTAAAAGAATAAAGAAATAATACAACTACCCAATAAAAATTTAAATCTTAACATTAATCTGTTATGATTCTTGTATCGATTTTGTAGGCACAATGCAAGAACCAATCTACTTGAGTTTTTTTTTTTTTTTTTTAACAGGGAGAATTTTAAGAGAATAAAGAAATAATACAATTACCCAATAAAAATTTAAATCTTAACATTGATCTAATTATGATTCTTGCGTCAATTTTGTAGACACAACGTGACAAGAGCCAATCTTCTTGAGGTCTTTTTTGTTTTTTAACAGGGAGAATTTTAAAAGAATGAGGAAATATTACAACTACCTTAATAAAAATTTAAATCTTAACATTGATCAGGGTGTTAGAGATGCACATTACGAGTCCAGCAGCAGGGGTCACTAGTGCATCTTCTTCGGTTTTATCATAGGATCATGGTTGAAGTTAATGCTGGCAAATACACAAGGGTAGGCGGTATGATACATTTTCCCCTATTAGAGTCTTGATGTGAGTTCTATAAGATTATTTTTTAATGACTACAATATCTTATTACCTATAAAATAGTAAATACATAAATTACTTTACAAATTATTTTAAAGTTGGACATCACCTCACTAAAAAACTATGTGCTTGTTTGAATTAGCTGCAGAGAATGGTCGATAGTCCAATGGGTTGTTTATAACATCCAAATACTCATCATTCTCCAATTAAAATTAATCAAAAGAAGTAATGCAAATACATTGGAAGCACGCTTCTAAAGTGGATTAAGGATACAAGAAATGGAATGACTTCCCATTTACAGTTCCAAACCAGCTATTCCCTCACCTAATGCTAATTGCTAAGCGACACCGAGAACATTTCTTTGATAATCCATACGCTGCAAGTGGGAAAACTAGACTACAAACTTAAACTTCACACTCTTTCCCCGACATTCACAAATCTATGACTGAGCCAATCTAAGATTCTACACTACCTGGAAGGATTAATTAACTTGACCTTCAGTTCAATCTCTCCAGACTCAACTGCACAAAGCCTCAACCAGACGCTCTGGACTACTTCACCATTAATACAACAGATAGAGCTCTCCCTTGCCAGGCAGTTGTCACTGTCAGGGACAACCATCCTTAAGGTTGTCTCGCCAGAAGAAACTTGTACAAACTGCTTCAATCGACTTGCAGAGACGAGTGGTTGAAGGTTCAAGTGAGCATGCCCCATCTTATCATCTGACTTGAATGTGTCTTTATCAAACACTTCCTGTTGAGAAAGCAATTTGGTAAATTTCATAAAATCTACTACCATGAATGTCATTAGAATCTTCAAAGCATTTCAACCACAATATAATAATCAACAAAATCACACTCACAAAATATAGTTCACCATATCATTGCAACTAAAAATGGGGTTTTGGTAAGAATGTTCCAGTCTCCTCAAAGCTGAAAGGTACAGGGAGCAGCCATACCAAACTGAACACAAGCAGATTCATGAACATGCTTAAAAATAAAAGCAAACACAAAACAAACGGCTAGCTGGCATGGAACATGGATCCTAATCAAACCATCAGATGATTAATGGTTATTGCAGTCGCTCCTTGAAATGCGCAATTCCACAAATAAAATGTCACAGATCGAATTAAAGGACACATTCAGGATTGATCAGATAATAATAAAAGAAGGGGGCAGAAGGATGATGGAGTAAACCTATGCCTATTTTATTTTTTCTTAACTAGAAAACACATCAACACTTCATTTTATAAGAGTGGTGAACTCATTGTTTAAGAACACAAATATCAGAAACTCACCAAATTTAGAACTCCAACGGGTTCTGTGGGGGAGAAAGTTAGCTCTTCATTCCAGACTGGATTAAGGCAACTGTTGATAACTTTAGTCTTTGCAACCTGATGCAAAAGACAGAATTTTGTTAAAAGAATTACTGGCAAGAAAATAATGTAATAACAAATAGTAAGATAAATAACACAGTTTTACACAAGTCATCAAAGCAAAAGATAAATCATTCTAGCAGTTAATTTCTCAGTAAAGCCAACAAACGGGATGTTTGTCACAACCAACTGTTCTGCGCTGTTTTCAACCTAGTTTACCAAAATTAGGATTTTAAATGGTTGTTTGCTTCATTGTATTCTCTTCTACCAGTGGTTAGAACACAGAGAACAGCATCAAACACTAACAGTAATGGTTACAAAAATTTTGTGAGAGAATCCAGAAAATGTTTTTTCTTGTAGACGTTGAAGTTTGGAAAGAATATTAAAGAAAATGTGATCTTACTCAAATGTAAATCACAACTTACCACAGCAGCGGATTGTGATCTTACATAACGTCAATGGGGTTTTCCCAGAACAAAGATCTATCCCAAATTATGACATGGCAATTTTTATGATTCACTGCATTTTAATGCTAATAGGCAGCAAAACATTGACAAATCCAACCAAAGGAAATGGAACCCAGATTACCTGGTTGCCAAGTTTGACTATAACATAAGGATCACTGGTTTTAAAATCCCGAATTGCCAATCTTTTCCCCTGAACGACCACCACTTTAAGCATTCCTAATGGCTCCCCCATTACCGAGATCCGCAATAAGGTAACTCCTGGATGAACAGAACCCCTGTGATACCCAAATTAGCAATGTTAAACAGTAAACAAAACATTGTGCTCAAACAAACTCATAAAATTAAAGAATCGGGACATCAAGATCAAGACAGCAAAGAAAAATGAGAATAATGAAGCCCAAAAATAAATAAATAAATAATAAAAATAAAAACCCAATAGAAGAAAGTAAAGACAAGGGCTTTCAGATATCACAGCATAACAATGTTCCATTGACTTAAATTGAAGAGCAAAATGAAATCATAAATTCAGAGAGATAAAAATCTCAGCTTAAATATGACAAATATGAGAAAGAGAGATACCCTTTTGGAGAAATCTGGTGAGATGCAAGATGCACTTCAAATCACAAGGAAGCTGAGTAGAGAGAGAATAATAAAGCTGTGATTTTTAGGAGTAAAGGAACAAGATTTACATAAACCCTAACAATTACTGAACAGAATAAAAAAAAAGTAATTTAGAAAAAGAAGTTAAAAAACACAACATGTAAGCACCAGCACCAACTGAACTGAACAAACCCACAACGCTTTTTTTTTCTTATACTAACAGGAAGAAGAAGGAAGAAGAGATAATGGGGACTCACAGAACTGGTTTCTGTTTCTTTAATCCAAGAAACAGAAAAAAAAACGCGGTAAGAACAGAATTGGGTCCAGGCTAAAACAGCATGCTACTGCTTCCAAATTATGACATGGCTAATACTTTTGTTTTAGGTCATGAAAATGGACGTTAACAGACAGGTGTCGGTAAGGAGACTAAAAGTACAGATAAAAATCTCATTGGTTTTAAATTAGAGGTCTTGTGTTAAGGGGAAGCAGGTGAACTTTATGAATTGAGCTAAATAAATTTATTGTGAATTCTAACTCTTTTTAATAGTTTATTGGTAATTTTTTTATGTAAAAATAAAAAATTTTAAATTTAAATACATGACATTCAAGTAAAATAGAGTTTATAAATAAAAAATAATTGATTTTTATTATACAATTAAAATAATAAAAAATCCCTCTAATTAAAGATCTTTCAACTATTTAGAGGTTGAGATC
>BPVZ01000051.1:1128170-1140725 GCA_020521535.1 Rubroshorea leprosula | reverse complement strand
AATAAAAAATATTATTAACTTTTTAAATTAAAATAAATAAATAAACTTTGGAAAAAAAAAAAAAAAAAAACACACCTGGCAACAGCAAAAAACGTACTGAACATTTCATTCACCAGATTATCACATTCAAGATCCAACATCACCACACATGACCTATATTTTGCAAGAGTCTCCAAGATGCCAACCCTCCTCCCAAATGATGGACCACTGGTATCACTCAAACCGCTGAAAGTGCCAACAATCAAGTGGAAAACATCCTACAAGGAGGCCCAAGATCAATCATAGTATCTCACAGCAGTTTTACAGACAATTTATTCACTTATATGAAAACAAAAAAAATACTAAACAGTGCACTTTCATAAAAAGAAATTCACCTTTAAAACATCATCACTGTAAGGAGCTTCTGGTGCAGTGATGCGAGTTATCTCACATATACAGGTAGCAACAAGAAGCTTAGCATCCTTATCTTGATGCTTCAACAATTCAGGCTTGACAATGGCATTAAGAAAAGGCTTCATTGATTCTAATACTGTTGATGGTGGTGACTGATCAAGCTCTGAAAGACATGTAGCAGCTTGCTGCAGATCGAAAGGAAAATATTTGCCAAATATGTAAACATAACAGAAACATGTACTGACTTAACAGATATAGAACACAAAAGTTTACAAGTCCAGGCACGTGATAAGCAGCATCATGAGTATTTAAATGTCATCCAAGAAAAATTTCCCACATGTTTTGCACTTGCACTTATCAAGTACAGGAATTAGAATACAATGACATCAAATACAAAGTAAATCCTATAGACTAAAAAGCTTTATCCATAATGATGAGATTATATCCGTATCCTGCACAAGGAGCACATAAGAAATCCATTGTTGCACTATCATGCAGGACAAGTCAGCAGCATAGGCCCAAACTCAAACTCAAGTAACATGTACAGTTCAAACAATCCCCAAACTGCTAAGAAGTTTCATTAGGCTGGCCAGCCAGATAAATCTAGATATTCTAAGTCACAAGTAGTTTTAATACCTGGTTCCCTTATTTCCTAATTAGCTAAGCTATAAACTTCCCCCAACTTTCCAGAGACCGAATAACTGTTTCCTAGAAATGGAGTGAACCCTAACCCTAACCCAACCAGCTAAATTCCTGCAATTTTCAAGAAACATAATGAAAGTCTGGGTTATATTTACGTTCAAAAGATGTCTGAAACAACTATACTTAAGCCCAATTTCCTCAAAGTCGCAGTAAACAAATGAATTTCATCTCTCCCAAGCGGGAAATTTAACAAAATACTACCTTTTACACTTCGAAACCAATAGAAAATAAAACCTAAAATTTTCATTAGATAAAAATCCCATCTCATACTAACCCTAACCCAACTAATCTGTGCACCAGAACTAAGTAACTCAATTGTAAAGAAGAAAAGAAATGAAAAAGTACAACTTTCCTCCAGCTTGTGAAGCTAACAAACTTAAAAAGGACCAAGAAAAATTTTCTAGATTTTCGAAGCAGCTTTAAAGAATTCAAAGGAATTAGGAAGAATTAAGAAGAATGCGTGCCTTTAAGAGCTTGAGGACGGCATCCTTGGAGGACGGAAGGGTCTCGAGCTTGGATCCCACCTCCTTGAGCTGCTGCTGAATCTTCTGTGCCATTCTGAAAACGGCGTGTAGTTTCCCTTCTTAGAACGAAGCTACTACTCTCTCATGGAGATGGTAAAGAAGGAGAAGAAGAAGATTGGCGCAGGAAAAAAGATTTTTTTTTTATTTTAAAAAAAAAAAAAGCTCTGTACTTTTTCGTTGCTCTGTTTCTCTCTCCTTGCGGGGTCGTGGGTGTTTCGAACGGCAACGCGAAGAAATGAGCTCTAAATGCAGGTTAAATTTCTGCTAAATGCTGACTTCTCCTTCACCTCACCCTGACCCTCCTGGGAGGATATTTCCTTTTTGGGCCTCTTGAGTTACAAAGAAAACCTTCTATTTTATCCTAATTTTTATTTTTACCACACAAGAAATAATTTTTAAGTTTTAGTCCCTTACTCACTTCTCTGTTTTGTTATGTGTAACGACAATACTAATTTTTAATTAAATTATATTTTTTAAAATTGTATTTTTTTAGTTTTTACTACATTAAAAAAATGTAATTCTAAAAAACAATCTTGTGGTCTAATGGGTACTAACTATTTGTAAATACCTTCTCATATTAAATTGGAGGTGTGGAGTTTGAGTTTTACCCTCAACATTTAAAAAAAAATGTAATTCTAACTATAAAATTAATGAAGTATCAATAAATCTTTTCCCTATATTAATTTGTTATAGGTATTTTGATAATTTCACTACTTAAATGGCCTTTTTTTTTTTTTTTTTCAATCTGAATTAAAATATTGACAACTCTTACATTTAAATACCATTTGAAAAACTTATAACTTATTTATTTTGGGAAAAAGAGAGGAAAGGGAAGGATAAGGAAAGGGAGGGCCTAATTTCTACCAATTTAAAAAATTATCAAATCAATAAAATAATTTAATTAACTATAATAATTTTTCATCCCTTTTCCTTATATCAAACAAATTTTTTAGTGTGCATTTTAACTCCTTTTTTTTTGTTTTAATTTATGATTAATGAAAAATCCTATGACCTATTGTGAACTAAATGTGGACAAGAGTGTGAGTGGAAAAAATTAAATGGGTGCAAATTGCAAACCCAAAGAAATAAAGGGATAAGCGGTTATAAAAGTACAGAAGTGTAGTTCTGGCTCGCTAGGGGTTGGGGGCTTGGGGATGGGAACCCATTCACTTCAGGATTGTTCTCATTGGGTACAACTTATCTGTGGGCTTAAAAAACTTAAGATTTGTTTGGATGTGGATTGCTCCCTCATGGTGTTTTCTTTCTCTTTTCCCTTTTTTATTTTTTATTTTGGCCTTCCACATAACAGTGTTCTCAATACTTTGAAGTACACTCTAAAAATGAAAATTAATTTAAATTATTATTTCATTAATTATATAAAGGTATAAAACTTTTTCAAAACACCCTAAAAGTAACACTTTCTCAAAATAATTATCAAATACTAACATTTATCTTTATAATAGCACTAAACCACATCACTATATAATTATTCAAATGACATTCTTAAAAGGTCAATTGATCCAAAATTGAATAAAATCTAAAATTATTTTTTGCTCATTCATTTTTATAGCTAGTCATCCTTACTAAACTAAAAAAATTCCCAATAAAAGTGTATTTATTTTGAGGAAAGAGGTGGAAAAAAAAAGATTCTTTATTTTTAAAAAATGGAAAAGAGAAGGAACTTCTCTTATTTTAATTTTCTTTATAAATTGTTAGTTTAAATGAAAAAATTTTGATTTCCCTTAAATAAAGTATTAATTTTGAAATTTAATGTGGTTTTCAAATATTGGAGTTATTACCCAAAAAAAATTTATTTATAAACTTTAATATATTTACCCTAATTTTCTTATAAGAATCACAATAATTTTCAACAACTTTAACCTTGATAATCAAGATAGAAATCCAACTCTCCTACAACACAATGCAATCCACCAGAATAATTACAATTAACATCAACAACTTAATTTAATAATTTTTCTAATATGCACCTTATAGTATATTTAACTTAATGTTAATGGAATGAAGAGAAGAAGAAGATTTTGTGACTAATAAGATTATAATATTTTAAAATATTATGACTTAATTAATTAAAAATTTCTTTTCTATACTCTCTTTATTTTTCTCATACCAAATATATGATTAAAGGTATATTAATTATTATAAAAAAATAAAAGTTAATTTTAATCTTATCACCTGACATGTTAAAAATAAATTTAGTTTTTATATTTTTGAGCTATGTTAAAAAAAAAAAAAAAAACCCCTTAATTTAATTACCATTAAGTTTAATCGCACAAAACGGCGTCATTTCGGATCGCTCAAAATTTTCGCCATCAAGAACAATCTGTCACGCTCTATTCTCTCGACCAAAACCCTAAACCCAATACGAAGAGGCAACAATGGAGGACGCTTGTAATGACCAAAAAACACTCGAAACTCCTCTCGATTGCAGCCCCAAACGAAACCAGCCTCTCTCCAAGAATGCTCAAAAGAAGATCCTAAAGCAACAAAAGTTCGAGGCCAAGAAGGCTGAGAAAAAGGCACTCATCAAGGAACAGAAACAGAGACAGGCGGAGAGGAAGCGGAAAGAATGGGAGGAAAAACTGGCGAGCCTGAGCGAAGAGGAGAAGCAAAAGCTGATAGAGTCGAGAAAAGAAATGAGAAAGGAGAGAATGGAGAAGAGGTCGGAGGAGAGGGAGAGGAAGATCGAGAAACTAACAAAAGCCAAAGAAAATGGCCAAAATATCGTTATTGATCTTGAATTCGCTCATCTCATGACTGAAAGTGAGATCCATAGCCTCGTTCAACAGGTAAAAGGGTGCTGTTTTTTTGGATAAATGTTGGAACTTGTTGAGTTTTTGGTGTTTGAAACTTAAAGGAGTTATGAAATGTAGAATGTGAGAACAAAAAGAGAAAAACTGACATAAAGTGAAGATTACTCATTGAACATAAAGCTGATGATTTGTTGATCTTCATAGAGGAAATGATTGAATTTTATGTTGACCCCTGTTGTTAATGTACTAATGATATCCTTTTTCGTGTTGATGAAATATGCAGATTATGTATTGTTATGCAGTTAATGGGAGATCTGCTTCTCCTGCTCACCTCTGGTTGACTGGATGCCAAGGGGATATGGGAAGTCAATTGCGAAGGCTTCCAGGATTTGACAAGTGGATTATTGAGAAGGAAGACAGATCTTACATAGAAGCATTGCAGGATCAGAAGGAAAATCTGGTCTATCTTACAGCAGATTCCGAAACTGTGCTGGATGAGCTTGATCCTAAGAAAATTTATATTGTTGGTGGATTAGTGGATCGTAATAGATGGAAAGGGTTAACCATGAAGAAAGCAGAAGAGCAGGGAATCCAAACGGCAAAGCTCCCAATAGGAAATTACATGAAGATGTCAAGTTCTCAGGTATGTGATGTGATGGTCTTTTTATTATGGTCAATCTAGCTGCTTGAGTGCAATGCTATAGAACTTTGCATGCGAAAAGAGTAGGTGGTTGTGTCCTTTAACTTTTTCCATTCGAGTCCATTCTCATTACCTTACATCTATTAGACTGAAAAAAATTTATTGGATACATGTTGCAATTAAAAGCTGCCAATGGGCATAGCTTTAGAGTTAAGCCTTCCTAATTTGGGAAAATGTGGATTAATATATTGGAGCATGAAATGCTTAATGGTTTTGGCATTGGATGCTGCTTTCTTGCAGTGGCTGTTAGGACAAAATGTAATTTGATGATATGGTGCTCGATGGCCTCATCTTCCTAAAAATGAGTAGGGAGGATGTATTCCCGCACATTAGAGGGCTCATAACTCAGAAGCCAAAACCAGTTATCTTTGTCTGCTCACTGCGTTTTCTTTGGAGTATTTGTTCTTGTCAAGAACTCTCTCTAGCTTTGTCCTAATACAGTCCTCAGAGAAAGAATCCGAAATATTATATTAACAAATTTTCACTTATACGTGCAAAATTGCATATCTCTTCTAGTAATTATAAGTGAAAAATTGCATCTCTTCTAGTAATTTGATCTTTTCTATAGATTTCATCATATTCATCTTAATGAGGTAGTGGCATATTGTTGTCAAGTTTGATTACAAACCATACTAACAAACCCCTAAACCAAAAGAGAAATTGAAACATCCAAAGATTCCAAAATTCTACTCATTCAAATTCGCTTCTCTTAGTTACCTCTTACCACTCATGTAAATGTAGGTCCTGACTGTGAACCAAGTGATAGAGATACTCCTCAGTTTCTCTGAGACTAAGGATTGGAAGACTTCTTTCTTTCAAGTTATTCCTCAGAGAAAAAGATCTGAAGCTGATTCAGAAGAATATCGAGCAGAGGACAGGGAAGTGAATGAGGAGAAGAACGGTGAATCTGAGAGGAAGAAGAAGTGCATCGAAGTTCCTTCTGGTAACTAGTTTTGGCTTAATACTGTCTTGCTTTGATCTTTACCTATGTTCCATAACATAGACTGCTTCCAGAAGAAAAAACAATACATAAATTGATTCTTCAGTTGAAGTTTTTGCAATGTCTATGTTCTTTTGATGGTTCACGCATGCTAGACCTTTATATGAATTGTTTGACTTACGTAGGAAGATATATTTTTGATTTTATGAAATATTTAGAGTTCATAAGTCGTAACAATGCGAAACCAATTGAATGAAAACAGAGGAAAACGCAAAAGCACATGGGCATATCCAAGTTCAGTCCAACAGCAAAGCTTAACTGAATTTGCAATGCATAGGTCCCTGGTGTATTGATGACACCATCACCAACACAACAAACACACATAAAAAGTTTACCAGTGCAAATTGAAAGATTTAAAACACCAACCTCGAACTCCTAAGTTAGTCTCTCTTCTAGATAAATTAGTCCATCTTTCTCTGTTTTGATCTCATTTATGCTGGCCATATGCATCCCCATTTGCCACTGCTGTAGCCTGAGATGGCCCTGCATTGGGAGTGGATGCATCCTTGAGATATCCTCCCATACCTCCAGCCCCGAAGAACCCATATTGATGTCCCACATGAAATGCAGGTGCAAAAGCAGCAACACCTAGTGCTCCATAGTCCACAGACCTCTTCAGCAGTGGCTCCCCTCTGATAGCACCACGCTCACCCTCCATTTCACGATAGCGATGGAGGTACATTGTCAAAGGCTCAATATAGTCATCAAAACCCAGCTTGCTCATTGCCCAGAGCACATCCTCCGCAGTTATTGTCTTACGCTGCTCACGTTGGCAGCGCTCGTTGGCTTCACCAGTGATGAAGCTAATGTACTCTGACACACATTCTTGAATGGTTTCCTTGGCATCATCAGAAATCTTTGCATGCGAAGGAAGAATCTTACGCATGATTCGGATAACATTGGCAATGGGCATGAAGCGGTCTTGTTCTCGAACGGTGCACTCATTGTCATCAGAGTTGGAGTGGTTGATTTCCGGTACTACCCCATTGTTCATCTCCGATAGTTTCAGTCCTGAGGCAAATAATAAAACAGTCTGTTACATGGACCTGGCCTATGAGAACCTTAGTTTGTTTTATAACATCAGTGAGCCTAGAAATGGGCAAATCAAATCGTAGCATATAGTTGAGAGTATTAATTAGACTCACAAGGACCATAATTTATGACATGGAAGACAAGGGTAGCACTACATATTTGTAATGAGCCATTGACTCATTAGTCAATGACAATTAAAGTATATTATAATGATGGAATTTTAAAAGATGAAAAGTGCGGGGACTTTTTTCAAAATTTAGTCATTCACATGTGTTGAAACTTGGGAGAAGTGTTGTACTATTTGAATTCAAAACGTGAAATTTAAAGGACATAGAGGCAGAGAATGCATGGATGCCACGTGTTCTTGTGGGGTCATATGTTCCATGCCACTTGTACAACAGCTTGTGTTCACAATTTCATCACCCCTTTTGTTTCCACTATCATCTTTCTTACCCCAAAAGCAGAACAACAAACAGCTGGAAGAGAAGAAGAAGAAGAGAACACAAGGATTGTCTGCATGTCACTTCAGAAACAAGCTTTCATTTCCAAACATAAGATTTGTAAAAATCAGATGCTCTCTACGCTACTTGCTTCTGAAAAGAGCACAAGAAACTCAAAAATCGTAGCGTGATGACACAATTTGCACTTGGCACAAGCAAAAAGTGTGAGGTTATCTACTGTTTTATAGCCACAAAGAGATGCAAAGGAGATAGAATTTACACACTCACACAAATAATATGAAAGC
Source organism: Rubroshorea leprosula (assembly GCA_020521535.1). Classification (NCBI taxonomy): domain Eukaryota; kingdom Viridiplantae; phylum Streptophyta; class Magnoliopsida; order Malvales; family Dipterocarpaceae; genus Rubroshorea; species Rubroshorea leprosula. The sequence continues at coordinate 1,132,858 of BPVZ01000051.1, read as the reverse complement.
TAGCTATGGAAGAGTGCTAAAACGGAAGATTCATTTGCATGCAAGAGATAATTAACTCGAAAGGTAGAAGTTAGCTACCCCTTAACTGAATTGAAAAGGTTAAAAAACAGAAATCGTCCCAAAAAGCATAATAAACCACAAGAAAATGCACAGCATCTTGTATAATATATAAAACCAAAAAACAGAGAGGAGTTCAAAAACAAGAAGTGAGTTTCACAAGGATGTATAAATAGTAAATACATTACCGGAGCTTGTGTTTGGGAGTTTGCGGTAACCATGGAAGCCTGCTACATGTTCCATATCTCTCCTTCTTTTTTCCTCAGACGCAGACGAGTTTGAGACTAAACCAAACGTTTTGATTAAAGTAAGAGGAGAAAAACAAAGAAAGAGAAAAGAAGGAAGCGGAGAACTAGCAGCACTTGGCAAGTGTCAACATTTATAGTGCTGAAAATGTTGGAACCACGTGGCTTACCGACGATGCAAACGAGACATATTACTTTAAGCCCTTTGCGGGCAGGGCAGCGACCCAACCCAACACCCTTCACACCTTGCCCTGCTGCATCTGCATGACTCCCTCTCCGTTCCCGTGGGACCTTGTTGACATCCTTCGCTGCATACTAAATCGGATTGCTCTGTTTCTGTAACGTTGCTTCCATTTTCCACATTTTACAATTAATGAGATACACAATGCCCTTTATTTTATTTTATGGGAAATGACATTTAGCTCGTAAGAATTAAGCATGTCGAAAATAGGGGAAAACACTAGTTACGGCGCTATCATTGCTTGTTTTCTACTAGCCTCAGAGGGTTTAATTACCTTATATACATTTATTTATTTTTTATTTAATATTACATTAAATGTAGTATTTTTTTTAAATTTGTGAATTGTGCTACCAACCTGCGTTGAGCTGGTTGTCCTTACTAATTACCCTAAAAGAAGGGGATATATTGGCACACCATGGTATATATCTTGCACCACCATGGGGCTCAGATACCAAGCCACATCATTCGCATTCGACCATACTTATGGTATAGGAAACCATTTTTTTAAGTTTAGACTAGCTCTTAACCAAAGGCTAAGGCATTGTTTGGTATGTGGTTTCTCTAAAACAAGAATATAGAAAACTACACACAAAACGAGCAAGTTGGGCTTGGGAAACTCTTTTTTTTTTTTTTAAACATAAACGTAGACACAATATAATTGCTTATAAAAGTAGGTAATTGATTATTTTTACATGTTGAGAAATTTAATTTTCTAGATCAAGTCAAGTCATTTTTTTTTTCTTTTTTTCTTTTTTTTGAGGAAAATTGCATACCAAACACACTCTAAATGACAACTTTGTCCCATTGGCTCTTTTTTTTAGCCACTCTGAGCTGAAAATTTTACTCTCTTTTTTTTTTTTGACACTGGGGAAATTGGGAGAAGAAGGTAGTTGTTTGGATTAGAACTCAAGACTTTGACGTTTAGACACTGTTCCTCACAGGGATAGTTAGTAAGTCATTTGGTATCAGACTACTTCTCTTAATTGAAAGGCATTAATTGGATATAATACTAGGTATTAAATTTTAGGTAATGACATGTAGATGAGTTATTTCCACTTTTTCTTTTACAATTTTCACTTATTATAATGGGTAAAAATATATAATATTATAAGTTATAGTATAATAAAAAAATTAATTATTAAATAACATATAAAATTATATAAATAAATTATACTCAAAAATTATCTTTCAATAATTTTTCATAAATTCCTCACTAAAAATATATATACGGTCCATATAAGGTTATCCTAACACCTTTTAAGTAGGGAATATAATTCCTTTATATATATAAACATCAAAAAATAAAAAATTTCTTTATATATACAGACCATAGAAGAACATTAACAAAATGATTTTTTGAGTCAATAAATTTAACTTAAACACACTTGTATAAATATTCCCTTCTCCATTTTCGGAGAAATAACAACAGACGTGGCTGTTGGCCTCCGATCCTACGTGTCCTTTCCCAAGTGGGATCACCTTCCCCTTGTGGGGTCACGTCATTACGTGGCCAAAATCACGAAACGGCATGTCTGATGTGGGAATACAACACCAATGGTTGCGACCCTTCCTCAAGAGACACCATGCAAACTCTATATATATATGCATACGTCTTGATAGGTTTTATCCATTCTTCTGAGAGTCGTGCAATTTGCCTTTCTGTATTTGCTGTTGAGAGCTTGTTCGTGGTGGAACCGACAATGGAAGAAGGTGGGTGGGGCATCGGTTCAGTAGTGGCAATGCTGGTGGTGGCAGCAGTGCTGTTTTTTGCTCCCCTGGGAATGGGACCGGTGCAACCTCCTTCTGGTCTCATTCTTCTCATCTTTGCTGTGGTCTTGATCGCCATTTTCATCTTCCTCTCTCATGCCTCCAAATAACTTTTCTTCTCTTCTTTTTTTTTTTTGTAATCACATTTTTGAACTTCTATTTTTATATGTTGTGAGAATTTTGTAGTGATGTACACATTTCTGTTTACTTGTTACTGATTTGATCAAATGAATTGAATCTCCTGTATCGATTTCATATTAAAAGAAGAATTCTACATCTATCAAGAATGCTTTCATGACCGACTGCATCCTGCAGTGACATTTCCGCATATATGTTGTTGAAATTCTGAGTTAATTACTAAGGCAATTTCGATTTGTATAGCGCTCTTCGAAGAGCATAGCAGGCAAAGAACAGTGTTGATCTGATTTTATGGAAACTAATATGGTAAAGACATTGTTATACACAAGCCCTGTTTTCAGCGGTGCCTGGAAGTTGTGACAAATTTAAGAATGTCTCGAAAGAAAAATGATGCAGAAACAAACAGAAAATGGGTAGAGAAATCACGAGATAAGTTCCTGCAAAATTCAGCAAACACCATCTGCTTTATGGTCATAGTGATCATCAGAGTCCTTAAAACCAATCCTCATTTTCTCAATGTTCACCACCTCTTAATTCTTATTGTTTGCATGATTCAAAGGATTTCCGTCACTCAAATGTCCATCACTGTAGAGCATGCTCAATTCCTGAAAATAGGTGCATCTCTTGCTGTTTTCAAATCGCTTTTTGCCACTTCCCATTGACTTCCTGAAGTACTTATTGATGTTTTCCCATTTCTCTTTACATTTCTTTGCACTCCGACTATAGCCCATACTTTGCATTCCACTAGATATCTCATCCCATATGGAGCACTTGGAGCCTGCAACGCGCAACTTACTGTCAAGAGCATTTCGAAGCATTATCAGTGCCTGCACTTCATCTTCCGGCCATCTTTTATTGTTTGGATCAGATTTGATGACATCTTTCTGAACATGATTTCCACCCCCACTGGACTGCACTTTTGCTTCTTGCCAACTACAACTTGGATCACTCTTACTCTTTATGTCTCCTTGAATGTGATCTTCACTCCCATTTTTGCCTCCATTATCTTCCATGCTTGATACTGTTGATGGCACAGATGTAGATGGTAATGACAAAGGCAGTTCAATCTCATTACCCAAGTAGTTCCTGATAAAAGAAACGAGAGCCAGGTTACGAGACATATCTTGAATTCTTGCCTCCTCATCCCTTTTCATTCTTTCCATCTCTAGTCGCCTCCAAACTTCTTCTCTTTCAATTCTCTCTTTTTCTCTATTCTCAATCACCTCTATCAACTGCTTATGCATCTCCTCTTGCCTCTCCATCACCTTCATAACCAAATTTTCCAAGAAAACCTCAATCTTTCTTGCTTTTCGCTTTCTTTTCAGGTTTGCAGGTTCTTTAATGCTTGCTGATGAATGATTTTCTTCATCACTTTCCGAAGATGAACTAAAAATGCAGAAAATTCCACTAAGTTTAACTAATAAATCCAATCCAACCTAACACCAAACAAGTACCCCTTAACACCATAAAATTGGCAAAGAGACACAACATTAGACTCCCAAATACCAAATTATATGTGTCTGCAAACATCATTCCAAACGTAACACAATTTTCTATTTGCATTAAAAATCAAAGGGAAAAAGAAATCCTTTCTCCACAAAAAATATTTATAAAGAAAAAGGAAAAATACTGGAAAATGCGGAAGAACATAAACAGATTACCTACAGCAAAAAGATAAAAGAGTTACCTTGACAACTCCTCCAAAACCCCTTCTTGAAAATCCGGCCCCCGATTCTCCCCGTCCGTACCAGGCCCATTTCCTCCGCTGCCAATTTCAGCAGCCTCAGCTTTAACCGGAGGGTTCGGAGAGAAAAAGTAGTTGGTGGACTCTCCATTAACCGGGCAAGGCTGATCGTGCAGAAACTCAACTACCTCAGCGTACTCGATCGGATCCTCTGGTTGAGAGCAAGCCGGAGACCTAACGTTGCACCGGATTGGACGCAGCTTCTGAGGCGGCAGATTTGGATGGTGGCTCTTCATCAGTGGATCCTCCGGCGAGCAAATCACGGCAGTTAAATCCACAGAGTCAGGAAACGGAGCAACGTGTTGGGGGAAGGCTCGCCGGTCGCCGGTGAAAAGCTCCATTTCCATCACGGTAAATTTTAAGTGCGGCGATCAACTGTCGAAAAGGGTTTTGCAGAAAGGTGAAATGTTATTAGTAAAAAGGGTAAAAAACGATGAGACACTGTTAAAATTACAGTTTTCGTTTTTCATTTTCTCATATTTACGGATAAGCCTAT
>BPVZ01000051.1:1095549-1108299 GCA_020521535.1 Rubroshorea leprosula | reverse complement strand
CAAATAAATCAAAAATTCAGGTCAAATGTTAAATCCCTTGCCATGTAAGCATGACATGGCAATTTTTTGCCATCCAAGCAGCCAAGGGGGGTGTGTCCTCAACGGCAGTTAAGTCAGGCCGGCAGTCCCAAACGGCAGTTAAGTTGGCGTAAGAAGAAGGGCTTAATTGCTTTGATCCCCGAGTTCAAGGGCTTATATGCATCAATTACAGTCTAGGGGCTTAATAGCGATTCTGGGGTTGGTTCAGGGGCTTAACTTATGGTTTTGCCATATTTTGCTATCATGGGACCCCTGAGGTTTGCTTTCCTAATTAATTAGAATAATAGTACTAGATTCCTTCAACCTTACTTTAATTTTTAATTTAGGCATTTAAAATTAATTGTTTATTTTTTTCTTTTTAATATTTCATTTAATATGTTTATTTATAATTTATCCTTATTTTAAGAAGAAAATTACAACATCATTATATTAAGATTGCTTATTTAAGCAATATTTAATTAAAAATAAATATAAAATTCTATCAATTAATTATTATATTCATATTTTATTTTATATTGAAGAAAATAATTAGACTAATGAAATCAAACAAGGGAGTTGTATATACACAAAAACTTTAAATAATTATTTTATTATCATGTAAAGAGGATAGTGACCATTCGTCTTAATTATTGAAAAATTAAAAGTTTGTTTAGTTTAAGAAGAGGGGGAGGAGAGGAATTTTTTTTGGAAAAATTCTCTTTATAATTTTAGTTTAAAAACAAGGGGTAGGAGTGGGGACTGGGAAGTCCTCCCCTATTCTCCCTTAAACGTGAGAAATTTGTTCTCTTTTACTCTTCCAGCCGACCTGAAATAAAATTCATTATTCACATGATCATTTGGGCCGTGAAGACCCACCACATTGGGTCTGCAAATGGCATGGTCAAGTCAACAGGGACCTACCATCTTTTGTGGGTCTGGAAAACAGGGAAAGCAAAGTTAAAATTGGCCCAAGGTCTTGATGTATATTTCACAATTTTCTATGCCTTCATGCCTTGACGATATCAGAGGGCTGCTGGTGCTAGCAACTATGATCCAATTTTTTTTTTTTTTTAAAAAAGATTTTCTTTTGCAGGTCAATAATTGACTATACAGGGAATAAGAATATTGTCCATATGCTATACTTTCAATAAATTAAAAATAAAATTACCTTAAAATTATATTATTTTAATTAATTTACTATAAAAAAATAAAATATCTTATTTTTAAAATATAAATTAGACTATTTTTTATTTTTTATGTTATTTTATTATAATAATATAATTTTAAAATAATTTTCTTTTTAATTTTCAAAAAGTATGATAGATAAATATTAATTTAATAGATATATATGAGAATAGTGTAAAACATGTCTTTTTTTTTTTTTTAGGAGGACTTGCCTAAAATTCTACATTCTAATTAATATTTTTAAAAATCAACTATTAAGTTAAAAATTTTATTTATATAAATCATGCATGTCAATTTTTATATTGATTTAACACTTATAACCCTTTAATGGAAGTAATTTTATTTACTAACATATATTTAACGATATTTAATTTTTTATAATTAATAAAGTGGTTAATCATACTAGATTAATATGAAAAAAAATATATAATCTATATAAATAAAATTTTTAATCCAACAGTTAATTTTTAAAATATAAATCTAAAAATAAGATTTTAGATATATATTTAAAAAAAAATTTGAAAGTACTTTTTCATATACACACACACATATACTAAGAAAATGTGCGTCAATCCTACCTCCAAAAGAAAACTAGAGTCCCAAACTAAAATGGTGTCATTCTTCTTAATCCTGGCCTATTGTTTTTCGCCCCTTGTGGAATCATCTCCATCTTCATCTCCCTCGCCTCCTCGACTCCTTTGACTCTTTTGAAATCATCTCTATCTCCATCTCCCTCGTCTACTGTTTTTTGTCCTTTCTGGAATCATCTCCATCTCCCTAGCCTCCTCAACTCCTTCGATTCTTTCTATTTTTTAAACACAATTCTACGTCATTGACTTAATCCCCAGCACCCACTATTTTCACCCCATTCTACCGTTGCAATTCATGATCTCCATCGACTGAAATTGGCTTAGTACTATACAATGTAAATTGGCTTATTTAATTCGAATTCATCAAAACCAAAAATCATCAATCTAGAGACCTAAATTCAAAAGAGCGAGACAAATTTCGTAAAGCCACAATTATCTCTCATTTTGCAATAAGAACAAAAAAAAAAAAGGAAAAAAAAAAAAGAGCAAAAAATAAATAGTTCTATCAATGGAACATGAACCATCTTCATCTTCTCTGTGAAGCGATTTTAAATATTAACATCTTCGATGATCTTCTTAATATCATCATCTTTGATGAAAGATGGAGAGATCAAGCGTCAATCTCTGTAACTTGATAAAATTTAGGTTTCTGATTATTTACATCATCAAATTTTAACAATCTTTGTTGCTTTGACCACAAGATTTTCTCTAGCAATTGCCTCCCACTTGATGGCCTTGTAATTGTAGCTGTAATCGTGGGATTGTGTTTGAAAAATTGAAGAAATCAAAGGAGTTGAGGAGGCGAGGAGGTGATGGAGATGGTGGTGGTTTCAAAAGGGGCTGGGACTCAGAGAAAAGACGTCGTTTTGGTTTGAGACTCTAATTTTTTTTAAGATAAGATTGACACACACTTTCGCGTGTATATATATATATATATATATTATTTTTTAAAATAAAGTAAACGGTTGGACTTATGGAAAAAATAGGAACATGATGCATGTGGTAATTTATTCCTAGCTTATATCATTGATATGGATTTCAAACTGACACACTTTTGTAGAGCAAAGGCATTTCAACGCAAATACTTGCTCCACCCATACAAATATATTATTATCCCAAAGTTAACTTTACCCACAAAGCATGGTGCTTAAATTTCATAATTTGTTACAAAGTCATTATATTTCAACGGGTAATCTTGGTATTCCCGGGTAGGTGAGACCTGAGATCGATCCATGGTAAGCAGTTTGCTTTCAATGGGGTCTGGACAAATGACTCTCAATCTTTCTTTTGCTTTAATCTGGTTTTGCTTTGCTCCCCAAATTAATCTCCTGGATTCTTCTTCAAGAAGATCAAATGTATGGTTACCTACCTCATTCCTATCTTACAAACACTGCCAAGTGTCTCAAATCTCATCTCTTTGATTTTTTTTTTTTTTTTAAGTTCACTTTGGTTTAATTGATTAGAAACAAGTTGATAATTAACAGTAATTGATATCTTATTATTGATAGTTATTTATAATTTAAATATTTTTATTTATCTAATTAAAGAATTACTAATAACTATTTTTAAACAGTTAAATTAAAATAAAGTTTAAATATTTTAAATTTATTGATTAATAAGGCAATAAACAAAATTATTGTAAACTATGGGAATATAATATATCCTCCAAGATTGTAATTTTATTAATATAACAAGAAAGATTATTGTAGATAAAAAATAGTTGGGGCAGGCTTGAAAATGGTAAGAGAAGGAGGCTATGTCACATAATTACGTGCAAAATAAAAATCTTTGGTAAACGAATGGTTTTCGGCCGTCAAATTCTTGTCAAACAATACGTAGACGATAAGGGTAGGCTACCAACCATTCGTTAAACATCCAATTTACAATTTCTCCCTGAGCAATGCTAGGGGCACTCGCTTTTCTCACTCTCCGGCCAACACTTCCCCTTTCATTGGGCCACGTAAGCTTCTTTAAAGATTTCAGCGCAACTTCTCGGGAACCAAGATAACGTGGCCCAATAAAAGAGAAAGTGTTGACCGGAGAGTGCCAAAAGCGAGTGCCCCTAGCATTGCTCTTTCTCCCTTCCTCTCTTACCATTTTCTCATCATGGACGATTCTGCCCTTCCCTTAATTCCCCTTTGGCCATCCACCTAGAAAGCATCAAAAGGTAAGACTGTAAATTCATGTCGTTGGCATGTCATACAACCTTATAAAGCAATAGGTTTAGCCCTGTTTCTTGCTCTCTCTTCCATCTCTTCTTTTGTGCAAGATTTAAGGAACAAAACACAAAGAAGATGAGCTACTTTAGCTGTTGCAGGAATATTGTGATGTCCATGTTGTTGGTGTTCGTTTTCTTCTTGTTCATCCACGGTTCCATGGCGGAAGATGAGAATGGGTTATTCAAGTCATGGAGCAAGAAGGAGATGCTGCAAATGGCAGGATATGGTGATGAGAAGCTATCAACCGTTCTAGTCACCGGCAGCGTTGTCTGCGAAGCTTGTTTGCAGGGAGAATCTCAACTTCGCTCTTGGCCCATCTCAGGTTTGCTTCTACCTATGCTATGGATATCAAAGCTTCTGTTTTTATGCAAATAACACCATAAAATTAATAAACCTCAGAAAACTCTAGTCTAAGAGCATCCATGTTCTGCAACATGAAGCTGTTTTCCTTATTAACAAGTTTTTTTTACCTTACATAGTGATTTTTCATGTTGTCTTGAAGTTTAAATCCACAGAAATGAGTCATATTAATTGCTTATTACCTAGCTGAATTTTCGTGTTTAATTCTCCCTTAAGAGGCCTTCTTCAATTCTCTATCGATTTTCGCTGTCAGATAGAGGTAGGAATGTGAAGCAATCTTCCTTTTTAGTATATGAAGCAATCTTGAGTGCAAAAGAAACGTGCCACATTTCAGAGAGGAGGTCATTAGCAAGTATTGGTGTGACGTTAAAACACACAAATTATTCAATTCTGGCTACTTTGAAATAAGGCAACACTCGGATTATGGATCTAATTAATTAACATGATTTTCTTTAAAGATCATTTTTGAGTTAATTTGTCGTGGTCATTATCAAAATTAACTTGGATGTTTTATCATTATGATTTATAATTACTCCAGGAATTTAATAATACTGAAAGCACCATTTCTAATGTTTAGCAGTCCATAAGACTTGAAAGAAATGAGATTACATATTGTATTTAATTTCAGATCATCACCCAGATGATATCGACTGCACGAATATCTTTTTCATGGGATTGATTATATTACACCCCACGAAAGAGGAACAAATAAACAGTTTTTTACGGTGCTTAATTAGTTATAGTAACTTTGATTTTAAGTATGAAATGTGGTTTAACTGTTTTCTTCATATTTGGTTTCTTCTGAATCTGAAACAGGTGCTTTGGTGGGTGTAAATTGCAATACTGGTCACAAGGGTAAACCGGGTGTGGCACAAGCTGTCACGGATGAGTATGGAGATTTCCTGATAGATCTTCCTTCCCACCTCCATGCAATTCCCAATCTGCACAAAACATGCTGCATAAGAGTTATTCGAGTACCGAAGAACACGCATTGCAGGCCAAGTTACGTGAGGAAACATGTGGGACTGAAATTCTCATCTGTTGGGAATGGTATCAGAACTTATACGTCTGGGAAGATCAGGTTCCAACATTTTGCGTCCAAACCTTCCCCAGCATGCATGAAAGAAGCAAACAGAGTGTACGGTAAATAGCTTGATCCATCCCCTGGCAACACAGAGGGTGGGATACCTGCATCATGGCTCAAGTAGATGGCGCTTCAGTCACAGCATGAGTTCCAAAAGCTGCTATCCCACGCTATTAGTTGTCAGATATAGTGTGCATGTGTGCGTGTGTGCGTGAGCTTGTGTGTGGGAGTGTAAATGATGCTATTTTGCTCTATTCGAGCTTCTGGGTAATGACAATTTGTATGAACTTGAGAAATGATATAGTGATATTTTGTATAGTGAGACAATTACTGCATGACAGTCTGAAATGGCTTAAAATGAACTAAATAAGGATAAGGCACAAATAGGGCAATGCTTAACGACAAAAGTGCTTCTACAGATTCAATAATCCATTACAGTTGCAGTAAAATGTTTGTAAAACAAACGCAGGGTGGAATAACTTCTTAATGTGCACCATAAATGACAGGCAAATTGTTCAAGGGATAGGCCCCAAACACATACTTGCAATGAAAATTCCTCATGACTCGGCAGTCTTGGACCTGGCTCCAGAAGCTATGAATTTTGCAACATCAGCACAACATGTAAGCTTATCTGCTTCCTCATCAGGGATCTCAATGGAGAATTCTTCCTCAATAGCCATAACAAGCTCGACCCTATCTAAACTATCCAGTGACAAATCCTTTTGGAAATCAGCTGTTTCTGTAACCTATTTTGATGGCCAGATAATTTTAGAATCTTGGATTGCTGTTCTTGGCAATATAAACGATATTAATAGCTAAAATTGTGTTTCATTCACTATTAAAAACAACTGCAGAACTGATTCTAGGGATAAGTTGTACTTGCATGAATCAAAATGAAACCAGAGTAGCTGAAGGTCTACAATAAAAAAACAACTATAAACAAAGCAAGTGAGAAACCTAAAAAGTAAAAAAAAAATAAAAATATCAGTACAGGTTCATTAGTTTATTACCTTACTGGAATCAATTTTATCATACTTCTTAACCAATCCAACCACTCGATCCATTATTTGATCATGGTTTGCACCTGTTGACAAACACATAAGTCGTTGCCTGAGCATGTTCCCTCTTTCAGTGTAAAACCATTGTTCTACCGACCCCCTCAATCTCATATGCCTCAGGATAGAATTTCTGACACTCTGCATGTTGAGTGAGTGGAGCTGAAAACCGAAAAAACCATATTTTGAACCCAAGAAACATAAAATTCAATCATTGAAGTATCGAGATCTACAAGAGGTTTGTGAATGGCAACAAGAAGCTTGTGAATGGCAACAAAAGGCTGGAGCAACTGTTTGCAGATAAGTAATCAACCACTATTTATGAACTTTAAAAGTACAATAATCAATAACAAAACACATAAACGCCTCTAAAAGAGCAGCTTATGGGGTCTTAAATTCACACATTCAAAATTGGTGGAGACACCACAAAGAAAACATGAGCATCAAAAGTACCAGGAATCCTATTCATTATGTTTTCTAGTGATCTATCTGTAAGCAACATACTTCTTGGGACCACAAAATGGGTCATGCTTACAATCAACACTTCGAGATAATTTCAAACATGTGGAGCATGTGAATTAACAATGGGATTATACTGTTGTTTCTTGTAAGTTATAACTGCCAATATTAACATACTGAGCAAAAAGTTCAATAAATAGGCACCATATACTCTGGAAGGTCATGACTCTAAAATTCCAAACAACGTATAATGGTAAGCTGAGCACATATTTAGATTTCAGACAAGGGTTTAAGCATTTTTTTTATTTTATTAATTATCAGCTTTCAAACTCTTTTCCTAGAATGGTGTTACAGGGCACATATAAAATCTTAAACACAATCCATATGTATAAACTAATAGATTTTCCAACATTTATTGCATCCAAATACAAAGGAAAAAAGAAAATGAAAAAAACAAGGGGAGAAAAAGAAGGGAAAGACAGTAGAACTTGTCATATATGTTACAGAGTTTCATGATATAAGCAGAGACAGAAAGCGACCGACTTTCAATCAAAGCATGGCTCAATAGTACCAATTATATGTATCTAATAGCAATTAGACAAGGGATCAAGAACTGGGTACTCACGAGAACCTCACCCTATGGAATTGCCTGCTAGGCGTTTGTTTTATTGCCTAAAAGAAGTTTTGCTGTTGATGAAAAGAGCACTGCGACAATGGACGGATGGCGGGTACTCACGAGAACTTTACCTCATAGAATTGCCTGCTAGGTGTTTGTTTTATTGCCTAAGAGAAGTTTTGCTGTTGATGAAAAGGGCACTCCGAATATGGACGGGTGGCGCGTCATCCAACGTGTAATCTCGTAATGTTCGTTGTGCTATATGAAGAGGCCTGAAGTTGGGCAGTTGACGCCTTGACGGTGAAATGTCATCTGGACACTATGGACCCATTTTGCTGAGAAAAAGTTAAAAGCCCAATTGCCCATATAATCATTTCTCAGTTTTTTGATTTTTTTTTTTTCTTTCTTCTAAAGAAAAAGGATTTATGTGCAAACCAATTACAACCAGTCTGACCATTCAAAAAAATGATATACGGTAGTGTTTTGTAGTGTGGACAACAAAATACTTATTATTGGATGGATAGTGTTGCACCCATTATTAAATTTTTTTATTATGTAATAGTTAATATTTTATTAGTGTAGTCTAACCGCAAATCACTGCAGAAAAATTTGTTTTGTCTTTGTTCAATCAGTCCCAGAGAATAAACTATCAATTGACATAATAAGAAGATGACAAAAATACATTTAAATTAATAATAATTTTACCTCAACTTTAGGAGTCTACCTTAATTAATGATTATAAAATAAGTTTAACAAAGATTTTTATTTTTTATTTTTTAGTTTTTAGGTAGGAAAGCTTCCCCAGGACACAGAGAAAGGGATTGAAGAAGGCACGGCATTGGGCGGCACCAAGGACATAACAGCAAAAACTGGCATCTTTAGACTTTAGGAGCAAATTTCATATCAACACACACAAAAAAAGAAAAAATAAAAAAGTAGACTTTGTCAAATGATGACGTGACCTCCATCCCCATCTTCCCACTTCATCTCCATTCCCTCAACCATCATCAACACCTCCAATATTCCAAACTCATCGGAGGACAACAATTTTTATAAAGAAAAGCCTCTGCCTTTTTCATTTGTATATGTAAATTCTTTATTTTTAGTTGATGGGTATGGGTATAATTTGTAATGGTGGAGGAATCATGAATCAATGTTGAGATTCTGAGTGGTGGGAGGTTTTTCGGTTTTCTTATTTCTTTGCTTTTGTTATTTATAGATAATAATCACAATATTTAATTGAAAACTAGTTATTATTGGGATTTAACAGCCAATTAATAATGGGTAATGTGAATGGTAGAGAAGATGAGAGTAGCAGCCCATCCGGGGTTGAGGAAGAAGGAGGTGGTAACGGTGTACAGGAAGGCATGGCTGCACCCATGGGTCACTCCCCACCTCACAGCCCCAGAGCCACCCAGTCCCCTCTCATGTTCACTCCTCAGGTAAATCTTCCCTCCCCCACTTTTTTTCTCCCCTCTTTTTCTGGGTGAAATTGAAAGCACTTTCCTTTCGCTTTTTGTCTTTCTTTTTTGGTTTTGGTTTGGAGGATTTGTGTTTCATGTGAGGAGCTGTAGATTTTATTTTTTATTCAGCCCCTGAATATGAGAATATCATGGTACCATTTTGTTCTTTTGTAAAATTTTGTTTAGGGTCCTGAGTTCTTGTTGTAGAGAAAACAGAAAACCATTGTGTCAGCTAACCCAAAATTTGTTGGAAATTTTCGATCTTTTGGGTTGCATATTGGTTCAGAATCATTTTTGTGCATTTAAGGAGATCCTATTGGATTTTGGTGTTTCAAACATCTGCATTATTTTTTGGAAAGAAGGAAATTGATTGAGGTCTTGGAAACCGCTTTAAGGCCACAGGAAAATGACCATTTAAGTATGAGCTTGTTATTTGATTCTGTCCAGGAAATACTGTTACTTAATAAGGTATACTTGAGTGGCGTATGATTTTCCCCTCTCTAATCTCCTTCATGTGCCTCCCCAATATTTGACTCACAGATTTGGATGAAAATCTCTTGATTTTATGTTATTTCGATTCTTATCATGATTCCAATCTAGGTTTGCTGTTTTTGATGTTTAGGATTAAGAAAGGAACCTATGCAGTAGGCTTCTGGCAGGGTTCTTGCTTGATTGCAAGACTTAATGGATTGGGTTTTCAGTTTCTGTCGTTAAACTTATACCAGAGTGGCATATGATTTTCCTCTTTCTCATCTCCTTTATTTGCCTCTCAAATATATATTTGGTTCATAGCTTATGATTTTGTAACCCTTATCCTTTGGTTTGCATTACTGTAGGAAGCACTAACTTTGTTTGCAGCTGCATGTGAGGAAGTTGCTTGTTGCAAATCTCTTAATTACAAACAAAAGCAGTAAAGTTAACCCAACTGAAATAAATGCATCTCATGCCATGAATTGGGTATAACAAGTAACAACTGGTTGTGAAAATGCATAATCCTGTGGAAGATAGTTTTTTTGAGTTAATAACCTTGAATGTATTTGCCTTTAGTACTTTGAAGTATGTATATACCTATTATTGTTTCAAATGTCTCTTCATGTGATTTAGTGAAATATCATCAGATGTCTGTATTCTGTTTTTACAGGTTCCAGTGATTCCATTGCAACGACCTGATGAGATGCACATCCCTAGCCATTCATGGATGCAGTCCAAAGCAGGGTATGAAGATGTATCCAATGAACAAGGAATTCCAACAATGATTACATGGAGCTATGATGGGAAGACTGTAGCTGTGGAGGGATCATGGGATAACTGGAAAACAAGGTTTTATAAATTTAATTCCTTGTTCCCTTTCTTTCATTTCAAGGAAAAATTAGTGTTCTCTATGAATAGCCATCTACATGT
Organism: Rubroshorea leprosula; assembly: GCA_020521535.1. Classification (NCBI taxonomy): domain Eukaryota; kingdom Viridiplantae; phylum Streptophyta; class Magnoliopsida; order Malvales; family Dipterocarpaceae; genus Rubroshorea; species Rubroshorea leprosula. Next base: position 1,097,849 of record BPVZ01000051.1, on the reverse strand, counting down.
CTTACATATAACTCCTTTGCTATGTTAATCAGAATTCCTTTGCAGAGAAGTGGAAAAGACTTTACCATTATGAAAGTTCTGCCATCAGGTGTTTATCACTACCGGTTTATTGTTGATGGGAAATGGAGGTATTCCCCAGACTTGCCCTTGGACCGAGATGATGTGGGTAATGCTTACAACATTTTGGACCTACACGTAAGTCTTTTGTTCTTCTTCTTCCTTTTCTTATTTTTAGTATTTTGAATATACTTGTGTGTCTCTTGTGCTGGATAAGTGTAATAGTCATATTTTATGGCTTTCTCATCAAAATTCTATCCGAGTGGAGATTAGTTTAAACCTCAATTATAGGACTCGGGTTCATTATCCATACATGTTGCTTGGGCTTTGGATGGTATTTATTTGCAGTGTTGTCAATGGTGGCTGCTGTATAATGGAATATGAATAGGGATGCCAAAACTCTTATGGCGGCCACTATTGTCTTATTTGACTTTTGCATTCTATTTTAGCATTTTATTTTCTTGGTAACTTGTTGATTTTATGACTTTATTTGCTTGAAATTTTAGTTGTGTGATTTTTCTTAACTTTTATAACATATTAGATATTCTGTGTTTGTCCTACTAGGTTTATTTGTTATTTTATTTATTAAATTTATATTTTTTGTTTTCTAAATGGCTGCTATTTGGCTATTGACACTGTGACGTTATTCACTATGAATTCAAAGCAGAATTTGGCCTTTCTGCTATTTGCTGCTATCTACAATTGATAACACTGTTTGTTTGATAGTGCCCATGTCTTAGACATGGGCCAATTCTTGTTATCATTAACACTTGGCCTTGTACTACTTTCTTTGTTTTTCCTTTGAAAACCACCCTGTACCACTTTCAGTTTCAGAAAACATTTGACCAATGTGGATCTAACCACTTCTTTTCAACATATGGCCATACTGTTTAAGATGACCTTTTTGTGTTGTCCTGAATTCATGCTACGTCTCTTTGCAGTGGTTGTATCCTTTTATATATATATATAGACACACACTTTAACAAGATTAACTTTCATCAATAAAGAGGACATGGTGGTTTTATATTTAGGGATAAAGGAAGATATGACATCATTAGAGTTGGTTTTGGAAGGTGATAAGCTAACACTACAAATGACTTGAACACGCACCTGGCACAATATACATATCAGCCCCACATGAATGGACATGCATGTGCCTAGCCTTTAGGTTTCCCAATATCTGAACATGGGACAACATAAGTGGATCAGGCCACATTCTAATTCAGAGAGTGTTTTAGATTGCACTGTAAAGGCTGGAGGCTCTATTGCTTCTTCTGTCCCTCTTTGTGTTTATATCTCTATTTCTATAAAAGCTTTCTGGTTGCTATTCAGATCAACAAAGTGTGGACTCAGTTAATGAATTCTAAACTATTGCTGCATAGCTTTAACACACTGTTCTATGTAGATGCTGCAAATATTTACAAATAATGATTTTCATTTTACATATTGCAGCAGACTGCAAAACAATTAACTATTGATGGAGGGGTGGGCTCCCAATATTAGGGGGCCTGCCCCCTCCATCAATGGTTAGGTTTTTTTTTTTTTTCTTTTTTTGGCCAGCTGGTTAAGTTCTTTTTAATCAGATAAGCTTGCCTATATGTTAATAAAATTATTACTATTTTCTATCCTCATTTTCTTGTTGTCTCTCTGTAATCAATTCTTTATTACTTAAATGTTCTTTTGGCACATTAGAAGTTAGCTGCATAACATTGCAAAGCCTTGAATCCCTGACCTTGACACCAACTTGGGTAAGCTCTTGTTGGTTCCTTTAATAATTTTTTATTTATGCAGTTTTGTGCATATGTTAGTTTCTACAATTTTTTGATGTTATTTTGTTTGTTAAGCTGATGGGAGTTAAATTCACTGAAACAGGCCATGACATAACTGATGCATTTTACAACCACTGTTGAACTTTGGGATAGATGTTAGGGAGACTTCTCTATAAAATGTGAAATTCTCTGAAATACCCAAATCACTTAGCAACACACCCTGGGTGCAACACTACAGCCTTTTAGGTTATGGTGTGAGGTGATTTTAGTCGTAACATAGTGCATAATGATGCAACTGACCATATCAAAGTTGAATATATCTTCTTCTATACCTTGCTAGCACAACTCTGGATGGCATAAATTTTTCTTCACACGTGCTAAGTTGCCTAATTATATGATTTTAATACTCATCTTGAGAACCTTTTTCATGGAGGACATCTCTTTTTTATGATAAAATGAAGTTTTCAACTACTT
>BPVZ01000051.1:1049325-1073888 GCA_020521535.1 Rubroshorea leprosula | reverse complement strand
GCCGACTGCACCGAACCTTCGATTAATTGAGTACCGATTTTTTTTAGTACTTAAAAAAAAAATTAATAAAACAAGTGTAGCTAGCAGAACTCTTATTTTTATTATCATTTAGAACTTGAGGAATCTAACATTTCACTAGCTTACCATTCCTTAGCAAACCTAGAGTAGTTGTGCTAAGGAACTTCACATGAAGTTGTAAGATTCGAATCTGAAAAATTAGGGCGTCTCATTTGATTGATGCAATAACATCATACATAGAAAGAAGCATCATCTAAACACGTCACTTTTTGGTGGGAATTAAATTAAGTGGAGAAAAAGATGAGATTTTCGATATATACCCAAAAAAAGCAAAATCGTCGACACCAAACGGAAATGATGTTGGCTTGGAGATTAGGTATGGTTGGTCAAGCTTCAATGCATCACAACTGCTTAATTGATAACCACTCAAAAGGCATTTCGAAGTCTCCAGAACCTTAATTCCATCATTAATTGGACAAATAATTATATATAACGTAATTGTACTAGTATATATTAACAAGTTGCAACCACCTCTCTGTTTTTAGGGTTTTGAATTTTGGTTTCGAATTTGATTTAGAGAAAAAAATTGATGCCTTGATGAAAATAAACGAGTTTGTCGGTGGGCGTAGTAAACAAGTAGCCTGGCACACGAAGACAATTGCGCGTGAGGATTGGGATATATGAAAAGAAAAGGGAATTTGGCAGATGTTGGAAAGGTTACTTAAAGGGATTGCATTATTAAAGAAAGTGATGTCTCATGTGTTTCCACTTGTCTGGTTTTTTGGCCAAAAAAATGTCTTTCCACTTGAGAAGATAAGCCTCGCAATGCCACCTACCTAAGTTTAGCTTAATGCTAATTTTCTTCTTACCGAAGTAATAGATCTTTAATCAAATAATATAATATATGAATGAGGTGGGTTAAAAGATAAAAGAAAGTGAATTTTCATTATGTAATTCAATATATATATGTATATATATCCTTGCAATAAGACATTGAAATTAATGGAGAAAGTAAAAGCTTGGGTAGAGAGGAAAATGGCAATAAAATAAATGGAAGGCATTATTGGTAGGGACGCTGGATTTGGATATATATGGTTGCTCATATGTTAGTAATGTTACACAATAATCACATTTTTTACTAATAAAAATTTTATTAAATTGGTACTTATTAATTTAAAAATTTTAATCTAAAGTTAAAGTTAAAATTTCAAATTTTTATGATGTGAAGTAGTTAAATCTATGAGGTACTAAAAAAAATAATTTTTCTTTCAACCTTTCTAATTTTAACTTTTTATTAAACACAAAAAAGCTAACAATTTAATTAAACTTCAATAAAATTTTATTACAAAACTTATTAATTTTCAATACAGTATTTTTCCACTTAAGTCGGCCCTTTTAATGCTGTCAAGTGTAGTTATTTGAATTTCTAGTTGATTTACGAGTTGAAGAGGTATTGTCTAAAAAGTCACAACAGAAAGATAGGATTTTCAGAACCTAATTGTAAAGTTATCAAATGCAGGAAGTCAACTGTGTTATATTGTAAGAGCCAATGACCTCTACCGACAATTACTCTTTCATTACCAAATATATGGACCCAGAAGCAGGTTCACCAATTCAATTTCTTGGGCCCGTTTACATACGGCTCATTTGACTTAGCCCAGAATTCAAGGATCCAATCCAAGTTACTAGACTTGGCCCTACCCGGAAGATTCAACTGAAAAAATCTGAGAGTATGTATTGTCTTGTTGATAAGGCCACTCTGTGCAGGCAAAGTTGCTGCCTTTGAGCAAGAAACACAGATAAGAAATGGCGTATAATCTCTGCTCTTCATCTTCTTCCCTCTTTCATGGCCGCCGCCTCTTTTGCAATTCTTCTTATTCTCTACAAAAAAAACCAAGGTCAACGGCCTTCCCTGAATCTGTTAAGCCTGGTTTCCTCTCCTGTCAATTCAAAAACCATGTCTCGCTGCAAGACCCAATTGCCCAAGACACCCAGAGGCAGGGCCTAACAGAAGATGCAAGCCGTCAGAAGCCAGATGGAAATACGGGTTTGCCTCCCAAAATCTCCACCTGGGTCAATTCCAAAAGCCCGATAGCGCCAAAGCTTAGAAAAAGATCTTATGATTCCAGGTACTCTTTTCTTGTGAAAGTCGCTGAGTCTTTGAATTCATGTAATGAAAAGGAGGAAGATGTTGTTGGCGTTTTGAGTGGTTTTGGTGGCAATATTTTCGACCAAGATGCTGTGGTTATACTTAATAACATGTCGAACCCTGATACTGCATTGCTTGCGCTTAAGTATTTTCTAAAGATATTGAACCCAGATAGAGAGGTCATTCTGTATAATGTGACAATGAAGGTGTTTAAGAAGTGCAAGGATTTAGGTAGAGCAGAGAAACTGTTTGATGAAATGCTTGAGAAAGGAGTTAAGCCTGATAACATCACGTTTTTAACATTAATTAGCTGTGCAAGGATATGTTCTCTACCTGATAAGGCTGTTGAGTGGTTTGAGAAAATGCCTAGCTTCGGGTGTGATCCTGATGGTACGATTTGCGCTGTTATGATTGATGCCTATGGGCGGAGTGGTAATGTTGATATGGCATTGAGCTTGTATGACCGGGCAAGAACAGAAAAATGGCGTATTGATCCTGGGACCTTTTCAACCTTAATTAAAATATATGGGATGTCTGGACACTTTGATGGCTGTTTAAATCTTTATGAGGAAGTTAAGGCTCTAGGTGTTAAGCCAAACTTATCGATATATAATACTTTGTTGGATGCAATGGGAAGAGCAAAGAGGCCTTGGCAGGCCAAGAATATTTACAGGGAAATGACCAACAATGGATTTTCTCCAAATTGGGGAACCTATGTAGCTCTCTTGCGTGCTTATGGGAGAGGCCGATACGGTGAGGATGCTCTGAAGGTGTATCAAGAGATGAAGGAAAAGGGATTTGAACTGAATGTGAGTTTGTATAATACACTCTTGGCTTTGTGTGCTGATGTTGGCTATGCTAATGAAGCTGGTGAGATTTTTGAAGACATGAAAAAATCTGGGACTTGCAAGCCTGACAGTTGGACATTTTCATCCATGATCACCATATATTCTTGTAGTGGGAAAGTTTCAGAGGCAGAGGGCATTCTGAATGAGATGCTGGAAGCAGGCCTTGAACCTACCATTTTTATTTTGACATCACTTATGCAATGCTATGGGAAAGTGCAGAAGACAGATGATGTTATCAGGACGTTCAATCGACTTTTGGAACTGGGTATAACTCCAGATGATCGATTTTGTGGCTGTCTTCTGAATGTGATGACCCAGACACCAGTGGAAGAATTTGCTAGGCTTTCTGTTTGTGTTGAGAAGGCTAATCCAAAGCTTGGTCGAGTAGTGAAACTTTTGGTGGAGAAGCAAAATGGTGAAGCAGATTTTAAGAAGGAAGCATCTGAACTGTTTGAGTCCATTGATTGTGATGTAAGGAAGGCTTACTGCAATTGTTTAATTGACCTCTGTTTCCACCTAAATCTGTTGGAGAGAGCTTGTGAGCTGCTACAGCTGGGCCTTTTACATGAGATTTATACTGGCATAGAGTCTATGTCTCCAACCCAGTGGTCCTTGCATCTTAAGGGTCTCTCCCATGGTGCTGCTCTGACTGCATTACATCTTTGGATTAATGATTTGTCAAAAGCACTTGAGTCTGGAGAGGAGCTTCCCCCATTGCTCGGAGTCAATACTGGACATGGAAAACACAGGTACACTGACAAAGGGTTAGCAACTGTGTTAAAGTCACATTTGGAGGAACTAAAGGCACCATTCCACGAGGCACCAGATAAGGTTGGCTGGTTTTTGACTACAAATTCTGCTGCTAAGTCATGGTTGGAGTCAAAAAATTCACCTGACTCTGCCGCTTCTTAAGTGGTGTCCACAGAGGAATATAGCAGTTTCTTCACTTGCATGTCTATGAATCGTATGTCTTTGAAATTTATTCCTACTATGTTATTGCCATTCTCTCTCTTGATAAGAGGAAATCTTTTTGTACCATGAGACAGTAGATGCAATTCTTTGAAATGTCAAGAAGGAGTGGCTTGACTAGCTATGTTTATGCTGTGGTCCTTGAGATGGTAGATTCAGTCAGCATCTCCACTGGGTTCCAATTGGGACTTTGGACTGGCTGGCTAACCAACAAATTGAAGCCCATGAAATTCTTGTTCTGACGCCATTAGTCACTCCATTCCTTTTGGCAAAAAGGCTGATATGGAATGCCTGTGTCGATGGTATTGAACTTGTATTTTCCAATAGGTCATTAACGGTGAACTACCCGTAAGCTGTGATTAATTTATGAAAAACATTTGTTATCTGCACGTTTTAATCCTGCATTGTGGACCTGCCAATTTCCTTATGGAGAAATATAAAAAGTGAAATCAATGGTAGGGATGTGAGGGATCAAATTTTGAATCAATCAGATTGTAATATTAATTAGCGTTACAATTTTATTAGTTAAAGAAATGATTTCTCCCCTTCATTTTTTTCAAATCAAACATACCTTAATCCCAAGCAAAATATTCAGATGGCCCTTCGTCATTTTCCTGCCAAATTAACCAAACCATAATTGTGATTGAAAAAAAAAGAGGAAAAAACCACAATATATATTGGATCTGATTGAATACAGGTCTTCACAAGCAGAAAATAAAGGAGCATTAACATGGAGATGTTACAAGGTAGTGAGGGACCCCAAATCACAATCAGAAAATCAGAAACCTTATTTAACTAGCTACCCAATGAGAAAAAACAGTCCGTATATACATTGAAAAATCAAATGAATTCCATTTCTTCTTCAACTTCCACACCAGGTACCAACATCTAGAAATCTCTTCAAGACAATTTTGTTATTCTGTTAAAAATGAAAATAAATCACGTGTTAGCATCATCATATTTTGCATGCACAGAATAAAGCAGATCAGCGTAGGGATTCCACTCACCTTTTAAAGGAGTTAGTGCCTTTTGTCTTTATGGTATCTTCAATTCTGGTTGATCCTGCTTCCTTTTCTCTAGCTGCAGCTTCCCTCTTCATTTTTCTGGACTCTACTTCCATGGCCCTTGTCAGTGCCTCAACCTTCTTCATGAGCATCTGCAAAGAATCATATCTTACCCTGTTTAGTTCCTCAAACACACAAAATCATAGAGACAGAATGTTGAAATTGCCAATTGCTTCACCTTGATTTCTTGATCTTTTGTATTCAAGTTATTGTCTTTTGCTTCACAAGACTTCCTTAAATTGAGAACCTCTTTTTGAAGTCTATCATACAAAAACCCCGAGACCATATCTTGTGTACCAGCAGTGACATTTACCTGATTTTCTGAATTTTCATTACCACCTCCTCGGCTTTTGGTTTCTGTCAAATCTGCTGGATCACCATCTTTGCTAAGGTTGGCATTAATGTTTACCTCCATTTCTTCATTTTCCTTCTCACTGCTGTCAACAACTTTACTCCTAGATGCCCACAATCCTTTTCTCAGCAAATTTTCTCCAGATACATAACTCTTTTTCAAGTTATTAGCTGATTTTATATCATTGATAAGATTAGCTGGTAAACTAGGCGGCTGTGAAGAGCTTCTACCAACTGTGGAAGCCCTTGGCTGTGAAGTAGACCTCTTCCTTAGTCGACCATTGCTTGTTAGGAAACCTAAGATGTTGCTGGACTTGTCTGGTTTTGGGGAACCAAAATCTCCTTGATTAGGATTACTTGAGATACTGTATACTTGTTTTAAGCCCTCTTCCAATGTTTTGAGCCTCAGCATAAATTTTTCCTGATGCATAATTACATTAGCTTGAGGAAAACAATACTTCAGAGGAAGCAAACAATGACCCAGGTTAGATAAACTATTTGATTAGCCAGAAATCAAATTTCACCTTTAATTGTGCTTCTGCCTTAGCCGTTCTCTCTGAAATAGCTAGTTTGTCTTTCAGCCTTTGCATCTCAGCCTACAAAAATACAATGATAAACAAGTTATGCTTTGACTCCTTGTGTCTTATTATTCTGGTAATGAAAGAAACAAGGGTGAGAAGGATTTCCAAGAATTACCTGCAGTAGCCTTCTTTCCTCAAGCCATTGTTTGACAGGCATAACTTTGTCATTTTCATCCTTCCACTCATTAGCAACCACTGATGCGACTCTGTTTGCTGAAACTTTAACTCTTGCCAATTCCCTCTCCAGGGTCCTCTTCTCCTCCTGAATTATAGAGACAATTAATTTTGCTTTTTAAATTACAAGGCTACATGTCAACAGCTAATTTAAGCATGATACATACATTAAGTTCAGAAATTTGTCGCCGATAGTCACGAATAGCATTTGCTGCAACCCCACCAGCCAAAATGGCCTCCTCAAGTTCCTTGATGGTCAGACTAAGTTTTTCAACCTGTAAAACCTTTTGGCGATTCGTTTTCTCAAGAATCTTGTTCTCCTCCTGCATATGATAGATATATTCTGATTTTCTAAATGCATAATCCTCATTCAATAACAAAGTGCAGAATTGAATCTATGTGAAAACATGCCTGACAAATCTCAATCTGTCTCCTCAACTCAAAGTTCTGGTTCTGAATATCCTCAACTATCAAAACTCTTTCTAGGGCACTTTTCAGAATCTTCTCTGCTTCAAGCAGTGCTGATTCTTTTGATTTAGTTAGACGTTCCAATGCCTTCTTATCCTCTTGGAGTGCTGCAACCTGAAAAGCCAAAAGAGAGGGGAAGCAGATTGAGTACCAATAGAATGAAGAACAAATTTCAAATAAATCCAATTCTTTCACATCCATACCTCATTTTTATACATTTTAATCTCAGCCTCAAGAGGGGCAATGACAGACTCAAGAGGAAGGCCATCATCATCCTTTTGATTCGCATGCACCCTTCTAAGTGTTGCTTCTGCTGCATATTGTGCAGCCAATGCATCTTTCTTCTCATTTGTCAGTTTCTTGATTTCCAGATTCTGCAGTGAATTTGATTTGGACACAATTAGTTAAAGGCTTAAAGGACAGCTAGAGCTAGAGAGGAAATTCGAGTTAATGAAATATCAGCTACAACCAAAACTCACCTTTTGTTCAAGAAGATTCTCTGTGACCGTAAGCTTCTCATCCAGCTTATTGACTTCACTTTGTAGCTAGGAAAAAACAAGAAATTTTAGAATTTTCAATCTCATAGCAGGTAAGAACTCTAAGAAACTTCATTCTGTCGCAATTACAAAGCATCTTATGATATGGTACACAACACCTTGCATAGTTGTTAAGTCTTTTTAATTAAGATATTTATTACCTCTACTATTGCCTTATCCTTTAGCACTTCTGTTGCTTTTAAAGCCTTGATATCAGCCTGAGCAGATCCTAATTCCCGATCCTTTTCTGGAACAAGTTATAAAAAATCATCATAATCAGCCTTTTCGCGTTATATTCAAATTTGACTTGAAAATGCAGGAAGAACAACCATCACATGAGATATAATAGCATTCTGCCTTCATAATCTGTTTCCCTAGAAAGGACTACCATGCATTAAGTATAAAAATAATCACCATTAGTGTTATGCTTTGCATGCTTATAAGTTGATGACACTAGTTGGACCATGAAGGGAACAAAATGCAGCATTCTGTCATACAGTGGTATCAATAGCACAGTTGCATCCTCTTAAACTGTAAACATTATGTTTCAAAATCAATGAAACAGAGAAAAATAACTTGAACAACATGCGTTCACATTCTGCTACTCAACATGCAATGCTTTCTGCTATTAGACCAAAACACAAGATTAAGGTATAGGAAGAGAACCAGATACTAAAGAACATAAACACAAAGACAGCCTTTTCAACATATCAGAAGACAGAAAAAGCTAGAAGATAAAACCTTTGAGTTGGTTCTGCAAACGATTGAGCTCCAAAACAAGAGGGTCGGGATGAAGCAGGGAGAGCTCTTCTCCTCCATGTTCTTCATGACCCACCATTTTCTCTTTTTGCACTTTTGCTCCAAATGCAACACAAGTACAAAACAAAGTATAGACTTGGGGTTTGTTAGGGGATAATATAGGAGTGTTTTGTTAGACAAGTTGAAAAGAGTCCATTTCTAGAAGGAATTGACCGTAAAGAGAGGGGATGATTTTCCCTTAATCTCAAGCAAAAGTCACAGATCAAAAGCCGGCCGTGCCGGTTTTCTTCACTTCTCTCATTCCCCTTGATGGTAACCGTTATTTGCATTTATCATCCTCCATTTTAAAATTTTGAAGTATTTCATTAACTAAATGAGAACACATTAACTAACATGATCAATATCGATCCCTTACAAATTTATCCTTTTTAAATTTGAAACCTATGATTATCTAAAACGGTTGTAATTATTTATGATGAGGTTATGAGCTTTTAATAATTTTTCTTGGCAAACCATGGAAAAAAAAAAAACAGAGAGAAAATTTTCTTTGTGAAGTGAAAAAAAGTAACATTACCACCTAACCTACTAACCTTTTCTAGTCTATCCAAAACATCCAACCAAAAAATTTTATATATGTTTATAATATTTTATCAAGGTTTTTTTAATTTGTAAAACTTTAATACTGACAAAAAAAATTTAAAATAATTTGTATAACTCATCATAAAAAAAAAATGGTACAATTGTGTTTGGACTATCCGGGATTGGAAATGTATTCATCGAATGAAATGTATTAGTTGGTGCCATTTGTGGTTGCGACAGACACAAACCCACCATGCGATTCATAGGGACTAAAATAAGCACAATTAGATTAAAATTCTCTTCATTCTCTATATGGTATGGTTCATCACTTTGTTTTGTATATGAATGGTAAAAGTACCCTTAAAACTAAAAGCAGATTATTTTTCAAAAAGGTAATATACCCATCATTATTATTATTTTTTTTAATGGATAAATATATATCCATTATTGACATCTTTATTCATGTCATGACCTGGTATGTTGGGTTTGTTGATGGACAGCTCTTGCTCTGGTTCAATTTGATTGCTTAAGCGCTAAATCTTGCTTAAACCAAGGGGATTTTGAGCCAAGTAGATATCACTCAAATTGTATTTGAATTGAAACAGAGCAATTTTGTTGATGACTATGAATTTGAAAATGATGTGTATAGACTAAAGTGTCTTGAAAGAACAAACAAATTCATCATACATGTGTATGAAACATATTGATGTTACAAGGGAAAATCAAGATCCCCTCATCTTCGCTTAAAAGTATGATGATGGGATAGTGGAAAATTACATGGGGTTCCAAAGAATTTTTTCATTGACAATTGTCAAGATGTTAATTAGGGATTTGGGTAGGCAACAAAGGGAAGACTTTACCATCCCCACCAACACCCAAAACCCCTTTAAAATACAGAAAGTTCTGTTAACCAAACCCTGAATGCAACCAAAGTAGTCAAATGGGTTTTTGATTTTATTGTACTTCTTTGAATTTGTCTGCTAAACCTTTGTCTTGAAAATGATGTGAAGTGGGATCAAGCCAAGCTTGGGGGTTTCTCCTAACTTTCCCTTCTTAATGGGGTTAGGCAGACAAATCATTCCATGTTTAATATTGTCAAATGTACTTCCGTTTGGACCTAACTTTGTTCTCAAATGATATTATGCAACACGAGACACAGTATATGTAGAGCCTCCATATGCTTTTAAATTTTTCTCAAAATATTTATCAAAGTAATGAGAAATTTTATTGTGTTAATGAATAATTCTAATAAAACGTAACAGTCATAATATAATAGTACATTTTGAAAATTGATACATTTTATATGGAGATGTAATTACAATTGAAATAATATCTTTAAATTAAGAATGATGTCTTTAATCCAATAACAAAAATTGAAGTCTTAGTTATACATTATTACATTTAAACTCTAGTAAATGTGTATTTTTTCCATATTTTTCTTGATTTGTATATTGTATTTAAGTCCTAATATTTGTAATGTGTACACTTATATACTACCTTGTACTCTAAATAATAATAATAATGGTAATAATAATAATAATAATAATAATAATAAAACCCTACAAATTTCATCTTGACATCGCAACATAAGATGCTTAGGTATTGAGGCCGGAGGAGAAAGTAAATATTAAACAATACGGATGGGCTAAGCAGCAAATCAAGCCCATTTTGTTTCAACCATGAAACTACCCTGGTCCCGTCCCATGTTGGGCTACCTGCCCATCTAACAAAAGGCCTTTCTTTCTGGACTACAATCCGATTGAGAAGAGGAATAATTTCATACCCCTGATTCCCTGGAGAGGGTAAATGAACCAAACAAGTCTCTTCGAAAAGGATGATTTATGCCAATAATACTTCTTAATTTAATGGAGGAATAGTTGCTTGGCTTTGAGGAATCCACAAAGTTATGCTTTTCATTGAACAACATCCGAGAAAGAAGAATAAAACAGAGGAAACATGAGTAATTCCTCTTGGAACAACTAATACTTCCATGAAATCCTTTCTCTACATAAAAGGATACTATTTAAAATATAATTATTAATGATTTAAGTAGTTTAGTAATAATTTTTTTAAAACATAAAAATAATAATTTTGAATTTTTTTTTTTTATTTTGGTTGTATAATGAGAGGTAACCATCTCTCATCCCTTATCCTATTTCACCCGCATGTTATATGACTTAAACTTGGGATCTCTTATTTCTGTTGGAAGGAGATAACCATTAAATTATTTAGGTTGTTGACAATAATAAATTTAAATTATGAAGCATGAAATGTATATAAAGTAATATTCAAGTATTTCTATTTTCTATTACCCAAACCTTTCCTAATTGTTATATGAATATGATGCCTCTCCCAATGTTATATGATTAAGATGCCCATATTCATTGTAATTTTTTATTTCGTTGGTTCATAACATATCTAATTATTCATTATTGCACATTGGAAAGATAGAATATATTCCTTTCCTAAGTGCTGATGTTAATTTCAAACCACTTGCTTGGGGGACAAAGCAACCGACCAATGCCAGAAGTGGACAAAGCATATATACCAAAGTCCAAGAAATATAAACACTAGAATCTCCTCCTCCTGTACCCGCCTCGTAAAATTGGCACAACAGAACCGATTACCATACCTGTTAGTCTCTCCCCTTTGTTAGCCATGGATATCCCACAGAAGCTAAACCAATATAGACATCAGATTTCCTTAGCAATCATAGCTTCAGTGACTATTGCCTTGATAGCCTTTGCGGCCCCTCGTTTCCTCAATATCTTGGCCTACTTTTGGCCTCTTTTTGCCTCAACAACAGTGTTACTGGTGATCATGGTTGCCTTTGGTGGTCTTTCACAGCTTGCAACTGAAACTCATGGTGAAGGAGCTGGTGAGGGACTCCTGGACTATGTAGCAGCTGCGCGGTCCGAACACATCGCAGAGCCTCAGAGATTGGAGTAGAGAAACTGGGAAGAATGTGAGTTGGGTTTCAATCTCAAAAGACATCTAGTTGTATTTTTCTTATCTTCAAATGTCATGAAATGTAGATTCCTGAATAATAATCATAAATGGATGTATAATGGGATCTCTACTTCTATGCCTACTTTTCCCTGCTTAATTGGAGTTTGTAAAAATAGAATTTCATTTATCTTAAAAAACAACATCTCTTGCTATAATAAGGTCATAAATTTCCTTTGGAACATCTCTTAATCAATATAAGATCTATAAATTGGATGTTCCTTTAATTGTGAAATCGAACAACATTTGTACAAGCGTGGAACCAACACCTCCTGCTTGGTTACAGCACAATTTCTGAATTTCATTGCATCTTGAAGAATACTATTCAGTTACATACTAACTGAAACTAAGAAGCTTCAGATGGCACCAAATCTGCAGCAGTCAGAGTTCCTGATTGATTGACATCAAGATTTCTAAACCTTTCCATCAATAACATAATATCTTCCTGGGTAATCTTTTCCATTTCCTTTAGCTTATATACAATGAACTCAGCAGGACTGTGACACAGAAACCAGCAACATACATGAGATGATGAAAATTTAGCCAGTTACATGAGCTACTGACTTGAGTTAAGCAATGTTTTGATATCAAACTTTAAATTTCCTTTCTAATAAGATTTTATATACATACCTGACTACGTCATCTTGATCAAGGTCTGCCCGCTCAAGGTCTGTGAAAGTCAGTTTACGGGTGAGAACCCGTTTAACAAGTGTTCTTTGCCTTTTCCCAGTGTATAATTCAGCCAGGTACAGAAAGAACTGGGCCAAACAAACTGTACTGCTCAATATCCAGAAAACAGCGAAAATGCGCCCTGCTTCAGTTGAGAAGCTCTTATCTCCATAGCCAAGAGTAGTCGTGGTGGAACAAACACAATAAAAGGCATCAATGATGTCCATTTCTTCAACCATACACAAGAATAAAGTACCTATAATTATAAGCATCAAAAGAAGCAATGTAGCATTAATAAATTTATATTTTACTCTATTGATTTCAACTTCCTTGAGAATCTCAGTCTGACCAAACTTTGCTTTCATGTTCATGGCTCTAACCAAATGAACTTCCTGCTTCTCCAACATATAGTCTGCTGCCTTACCTAGAATTAGCCCAACAAGAAGCATACCAGCAAAGACATAAACACAGGCAAGTAACTTTGCCAAGGCACTATGGGGCACAATATCCCCATATCCAACAGTGGTCATTGTCACAACAGAGAAGTATATAGCATCAATAACCCCAATTGGTTTTTTACCTTCAAGCTGATTTCTGATGAGGAAAAAACAAAGGGTGCCTATACCCAGATATGCAGCTAATAAAAAGAACACATGCCTAGAACTCTGTTGTGCTAATATTGATTCCAAATTTATAAAAGACAGAATACCGCTTCTCTCCTTAGATCCTTCATCGATTAGAGGAGCGCTAGCATAATGCCTATGCTTCTTTCTTAGGAAGACTTCCTTCTTGATGAAATCCAATGAGGAATCTTTCACATCCAAAAGCAAAGACTGGCTAATCTCATCCTTAGCCATCACAATATTAAGTCAAGTTCCAAATAATTCAAGTCCTGTGTTATGCAGCAAAAGGACAGTGAATACTCACAGCTATTAAGAATATGTTTGCTTTCTTTGCAACTCATTTAAAACACTATGGTATTCAACACTCACTATCAGTAACAGTGTTCCTTTATATAACCTTAAGTTAGGCAAAAATGGGCAAATTGTACAAACCCTTTTTTCAGTATGGTTACCCAACAAAGCTTCACCTCCAAGCATTCATGTTAATCACTATTTCAGGTTTCGCTTGTCCTAAAGCACTTATATACCAATTATATACCAATATGAGCCAGGATAAACCATATTAGTTTCCCAAAAAATATATTAATTTTTTATCAAGTTTGGACTTAAAGAGAAAACTCAGCATGAAATTGCTAGATCATGAGACACATTGAAAGCTGTGACCTGTGAGAAGCATGTCCTTGACTGTATCATTTTAGTCCTTCTGCACTGAAAGGGTCAAATTATTGACAACGATTCATTGACAATGTTTGTTGACAACAAACCCTCACAACAGTCAAATGGCATCAAACAAGTTGACACATACCTAGATCTCTCATCTAGTGAAAAGAGCCAATAAAAACTATTGACAAGTCATGTTGTCAGGATTTGTCTTCAAAAACGTTGTCAATGAATCATTTTCGTTGTATTTTATCGTTGACTACATTTAGTACAAGATTGTTAAGCTGGAAAATAATTGCTTTCTTTAAAAGAATAAAACTAAACCATAATCCTTGGATAGGATTCCTTGATTATACATTAATTTGGCCATCGCCTGATTAAAAATTTGCAGATCAATGATTATATGAACCTTTCTTCTTCAACTGCATCATTAAGGACCATGCAAAACAAAAGATCCTTGCAATGAAAGTGTAGCCTAAAATGCAGAATTTATTAATCATTTCATGGGGCCATTGATGAGTTGAAGCATGCAAATTAACAGAAAGCCAAACAGGGTGTCTGCAGAAAAAAATTATATATTTGTCTTACCTGATGAAGACAATTTCTGTGGTTGGAGCTTATAAGCGAACAGCAGATGTTGCAGACCCCATTGAAGAGCTCAAAGATAGACAGGGTCATGGAAACCGTCTACTAATCTTGGTAAAGAATAAAAGGCAAAGGATTAGAAAGGTGAAGTAAGGGATCAAAAGCATTCTTACGCTACATTCTCCAAGTGTCTTGCTACCCACCGTTTGAACAGTGTCCCCACACCCCCCCCCCCCCCCTTTTTTTTTTTTTTTTGAATATCAATAAAATGAACAATGTTGGGATTAGTTTAAGACCCACATTTGACATGACCACATTGTAGGTCAAAAAGCAAGCCCAATCACAGCTTCCCCAAAGGTAAAAAATCATACTATCCTTTTTTGGGTACATGAAAATGGAAAATCATACATTGTAGTTTGTACTAATGTAGAGTAAAATGCCAGGAGTGCCCTTCTTCAATCTTGATAAAAAAAAATTTTGTCTGACATGTATTAGGAACATTTTGTCATACATATAAAAAAAGAATTTTATAACTTGTTAATTTAAGTGAAAAAAAGTTGAATTTCAGTTAAATAAAGTTTCAAATTTGAGTTTTTTAATAAATAAATAGGTGTTGGGAAAATTCTTCTCATGGGTCTGATTTAATTCGATTTCGAATTAATTAAAATTTAATATGATTTTTGAATAATAAGAGTTTCATTACCTTCGTACAAAAATTATCTTTTTTTGCAATATATTTTTATGGGTAATTGAACCTTTATATTTATTTTGGTGGCAATTAAGCACCTAGATTCTTGAGTTGCTAAAATTGGCAAAAGAAGAAGAAGAAGAAGAAGATTGCAAGGTCATGTGCCACTTGGGCCATGTTAAATCTCAGGCTTATCTTATGGGGAGATGAAACTTTTTATCTAACATATTGAGAGATAAGAGGAAAATCTTTCACTCATCAGGTTTCTCTCCATGCTCTTCGAGAAAAATTCCATTGTTAGCATGAGGCGTAGAAAGGTCTGTCAGTCCCGGTAGCACGCTTTGACCATCATCTCCTCCTTGAGCCAATTTTTATAACATGAGAAGTCTAAGGATCTATTTGCCACTAAACAGAACATACGGTCTCAATAGTCAATAACAAATAAATTGAGAGGCAGTCCATGGTTTTCACTTTTGGGTTTCAATTTTGAACATCTCACACAGCCCATTAATGATTTTGTCGAGCCTTGTAGGCCCAATGTAATCAGGCCCTATCTTGTGGGTTTCCATATTCGGAGAAACTACGTGGAATCTTCAGAAACGAGGGAAAAAAAGGGAAAGAATAGACTGAAATAGAGCAGGAAACGAAGAAGAAGAAGAAGAAGAAGAAGAAAGAACAAGGGTTTAACTTTAAGCTCTTCAATATTTCCACGGGTGCGTTAATTATTACTGCTTAACTAGTAAGTTTTTGGCCATTCAAGTTCAAGTCTTTTTGCCATTTACGTTGCATAATCTGGGGTTCGCCATCTTCACTTTAACTCAGGCACAAATGACAAAATTGTATGTTCTTTCTAAGAATAGAGATGCATCTTTCTAAAATTAGTAAATTTACAATTTTTTGTAATTTTTTGATCTTTCTAAGGATAACCCTTCTTAAGAATACTTCAATTCTTGCTTCTTGAAGGGTTTGTGCTGTAAGCTGTGGAGTGAGCAAATCAGTGACACTAATTTCTGGTACATATAGTTCAATTAGGTGTGAATAATGAGTTCAATACCATCTAAGAACATATGGATAAAGAGGCAGCAATGCCCTTGTGGGGATTGGAAATGTTACTTGATATATGAAGGACATGCTGAGGAAACATCCATAGCATCCCAATTGGCTAAAGATGAAACTGCTCAGTCTGAAGCTATGGTTGCTCCTTATGTTGGGATGGTGTTTAAGAGTGATGATGATGCCTTTGAGTATTATGGGAATTTTGCTAGGAAAAATGGGTTCTCAATTAGGAAAGAGAGATCCAGATTGAGTCCCCAACTGGGGATTTATAAACGTGATTTTGTTTGTTATCGTTCTGGTTTTGCACCTGTGAGGAAAAAGCCGTCTGGGGAGCACCATAGAGACAGGAAATCTGTGCGGTGCGGATGTGATGCAAAGATGTATCTGTCAAAAGAAGTAATTGATGGGGTTTCTCAGTGGTTTGTTGTGCAATTCAGTAATGTTCATAATCATGAGCTTTTGGAAGATGACCAAGTTCGTCTCCTGCCTGCGTATAGGAAAATTCAGGAGGCAGATCAAGAGAGAATTCTCTTGCTTTCCAAAGCTGGGTTCCCTATACATAGAATAGTTAAGGTGCTGGAGTTGGAAAAGGGGATTCAAGGTGGGCAATTGCCTTTTCTGGAGAGGGATGTGAGGAATTTTGTTCAAAACCGCAAGAAAGTGGTTCAAGAAAATGACGCTTTGCTCACTGAGAAAAGAGAAAATGATACATTGGAACTTCTTGAGGCATGCAAGGCTACAAAGGAGGCAGATGAAAACTTCCTGTATGGTTTTTCAGTAGATGAGAATGATAAGGTTGAGAATATTGCATGGTCATATGGTGAATCGGTTTCTGCAAATGCCATGTTTGGTGATGTGGTTTATTTTGACACTACTTATCGATCAATTACTTATGGTATGCTTTTTGGGGCATGGCTTGGAATTGACAGCCATGGCAGACCAATTTTCTTTGGTTGTGTCTTATTGCAGGATGAAACACCCCGGTCTTTTGCATGGGCTTTACAGGTTCACTACTGTAATCCTCTGTGTTGGTTTTGCTCATGTTTCCATGTGTCTTCTTTTCATTATTGGTACTTTTACCCTTTAATGCAGACTTTTATTCGCTTTATGAAAGGAAGGTGCCCGGAGACAATTGTAACTGATCTTGATCCAGGGCTAAGAGATGCCATAAGAAGTGAACTGCCAAGCACCAAACATGTTACCTCCATATGGAACATTCTACCCAAGGTATCTAGTTGGTTCTCTCTTCAACTTGGATCTCAATATCCAGAATTTAAATCAGAGTTTGATGCATTGTATCGTGTGGAGACTACAGAGGACTTTGAGATGCGATGGAATCAACTCATTTCAATGTTTGGGCTTAGTTCAGATAAACATATTGCATTACTCTACTCTATCCGAACATCTTGGGCACTATCTTATGTGAGAGGCTACTTTTTGGCTCAGATGGCAACATCAGCCTATTTAAAGTCTGTAGATGCATTCTTGAAAGGACTGTTGAGTGCACAAACGTGTTTACGTAGCTTCTTTGAGCAGGTATTTTATCTAGAATCGGAAACATTCTCTGTTAATCCTTGAAGTTATTTTTGATGTACTGATTGTTGGTTGCTGTGCTTGGTACTCTTTCAGGTTAGTGCATCAGCCAATATTCAGAATCAGTCACATCAAGAGATGCAGTGTATGCATCTGAAAACATGCATACCAATTGAACAGCATTCACGTAGAATTATGACACCATTTGCCTTCAATGCTTTACAACGTGAATTGGTTCTAAGTATGCAGTATGCTGCATCAGAAATGTCTGATGGATCTTATCTTGTTCGCCATTTCAAGAAGATGGATGGTGAGTGCCTTGTTATATGGATTCTGGAAGATGAGCAGATTCACTGTTCGTGCAAGGAATTTGAATCTTCAGGAATATTATGCAGACACACTCTTCGTGTATTCATAGATAAGAACTACTTCCAGCTTCCTGACAAATATTTTCTTGGTAGATGGAGAAGAGAAAGCTCTCTGGTATTCTATGATGATCATGCTACTCAGGATAATGAAAATGATGAATGGTTTGAGGAATTTCAGTCCCTAACTGAAACTCTTTTCATGGAATCATCAATTACGAAAGAGCGTTCGGCATATATTCGTAGAGAACTGACCAAAGAACTCACAAGACTACTCAGTGAGGTTAAAGATATGCCAGAGAGTGATGGAGTTTCCATGGATTTTACATTTTCCCCAACTGGTTAAGTTTAGTGTAGTTGAAGATGTGCATGGTAGCAGCACAATGGGTGCTTCATCAATGAAACATGAAAGAAAGTAATGGCAAGTTAAAGTACGCCTGGAAGGTGATAAATGGGACAGATGCAAATGCATTCAGTATTCTACCTTCAAGCAGATGAAATATTACTCCGAGCAGAAGTGACAGTCAATATTGAGATACCACAGAGCATATTGTCAAATGGTTGCTGATTTCACAAGTTATCGTGGTTTCTTCAGGAATAACTTCTAGGCATCTCAAGGGAATTTGGACTGAAAGGATGTAACGTTACATAAGGTGTTTTTACCGTGTAAATTTTATTAATGTTTTCTTCACCACCACTCCACGCATTTTGGAATAGTGAAGCAAAGTAATGTCTTAACATGCTCTGCTGTATCCTTCTTTTTCCTTCTTGTTTGCTTTCTCGATATCATGATGAAAGAATGGGTTTTGTTTCATATTTTCATTTCATGTGCTGAGGGATTCTGGGTTCTTGCCTTGCCTTTTATATCTTGATATTTTCATTTAATAGCATATGACAGAAAATAGGTACTGGACAGGTTTAAAAATGATCAAATTTGCATTTGATTTGCATTTTGGAGCTAATTGAAGCCAAGGCAATAAGACATACACTTACAATATGTTATATCAACGAAGATTGAGAGAGGAACTATTTTGGAACTTATTGTTTGAGAGATTGTAATTTGCAATCTTGCTGCTGCAAAATCTGCATCATGTCCCATGCAGAGCTTGGGGTGAAGACTACTGTAGATCTAGGTTTGTTATCTATTGATGCTGATCGATAAGTCATTCTCTTTCTCGAGGCTCCGTCTTGAACCCTTGGTGGGATTTAACATGAATTAAATCATTTCTGGTTTGAGTGTTTCAAGTTGAGAGATAGCCCTCAGGTGGTATTTGCTAGACGCACATTAACATGCCTGGTGCATCTCTCAAGGTGGTAGATAAGTATTACTAAATTATACCATTTTGGTCCTCTCAAAATAATTTAGTCTTTCAAAAGTAATTTGTTTCCTAGATTGTTTGTTGAACTGCTCCTTGGTACAATTATTGACAATTATTTGGGGACTGACTATTTTGTCTTAACCTGGAGACAGATGGAACTGGGTTCTTTAAGTTGCAGTGCTTCTCATCAATCCTCACCACTCAGCAATCCCTTCTAGATCTCTCCCTGGAAACAGATCTGCCCTTTCAGGTATGGAATTCAACATGATTGATTCAATTTGAATCTTCATTCAGGAGAGGGTCCCTGGGAAGTGACCTTGTCCATGATATTCATCTATAATACAATACAATAAGTTAAAACGAAAATGAAAGCTGCATGCTTCTGCCACTTGAGTGTAAGAACTTCATCGATGGGTCGGTTTCTATACTGTACAAAGTAGATGATGACAAATGAGCAATACCTCTATGCTGTCCCAGTCCATAATTGAAATTTAATGTCTTTGACTCTTTGTTTTCACCAATTCAGTTTAATCAAATATTTCAATAATTCTCTTGGTTTAGTTTAAGCAACCACATCATGGAGGCAGATGGATAAGCTTAACTTGGGATGATGATATGGCGGTCACCATCTAGGATGTTCAGCTCCAAGGAAATGGAAGCACGTGGAAAGTTGTTTTTGTGATCTTTTGGTTGTCTACACTAGGAATGATGGGTTAAAGGATCTTACAGGAAATGAAGGGGTTGATTAAGGAAAACCAAAAGATTAAAAGGCTTATTAGACATTTTTTTCTTCCTGCATATGGATTAAAATCTAGGCTTTCCTTTGTCAATTCAAAATAAAATCATAATCTTTGTGGGTTTTTCTGGATCATGTGATTGTTAAAAATCTCATCCTTGATTGAAATTTATGATTATCAATGGGTTTGGCTGGCTAGTATACATTCTGCAGAGATTTTTCAGATAATAAAAATTCATCAACCTTTGAGGAGTTGAATTTTCTTTTTCCCTATGACCATACACCCCTATAGTTTGTAACTGTTAGATTGCTTTTGTTAAGCAGCAGTGATTTGTTAACAACAATTCATCACAACAATCTCATGTCAACAAGGGAAAGGATGAATATTGATTCACGCATCCCACCCAGATAAACGAACCCATAAAAAACTTCTGTTTTGTTATGTTGTGGGTATTTATTGTCAACAAAAAAGGGTGGTTGCTACTGTTTTTTAATCATAAAAAAAAAAAATTCCATAGCCATTTCTTATTTTGAATGTTAAACTAATTTTCATGCCTCTGACTTGTCCTGTTTTTCCACGTATATCATTGTCTTTTCTAGTATTTTCTTCCAAATTCAACCATAAATTAAACCACCAGAATACCACTGTTTCATAATCTTTCTCCTGAGTCTCCTATTGTTTAATTTATCCGATGTTCTTCATGTTCTTTCTCATATGTCCATCTGAATTTGCAGTCTTATCACGATTTGGAAATTACAACAACAAGAAGAAGAAAAATATCTGAAATGATGGGAAGAACTGAGAAAGGAAGGAACACTTCTTGATGTTTACAATGGAGGAGAAAAAACTTGGGTGTAACAGGCTGAAAGAGAAAAAAACAAAGTACAAACAAACAACAGTGAAAAAGGACCTAATTGAGAAGGGCTAAAACATTGGCGCTTTTAGTCATCGTAAAAGAGACCAAAGCACTGGACCTGAGGTTTAATTTACTCTTTGGAAACATGCATAAGTACTTAATTACGCTGCTGCAATGAGTTGTTGTTGAGCTTCAATCCTGATTTCTTCCTTCATTTTCCTTATAAACTCTTCAATTTTTCTGTTTAATTCGTCGGTGCTCGGTCCATCTTCATTTGCAGTTGTTGCTGCTGCTGCTTCTTCTGCTGGCTCTTCTTCCTTCACCAAAGACTGACTCTCTCCTTCATCATCTTCAACAACAACAGACGCTTCACTTTCTTCTTCTTCTTCTACATGCAAAGGTTCACTTTCTAGTTCTTCTGCTTCTCCATTTATGTCATCTTCTTGTTCTTCTTCTTCTTCAGGCGTTGCCATGAGCTCTTCCTCAGCAAGCGATGGTTTCGTTTGGATGAAGTTTGATGATGATGATATTGATACCCTTTCACCGAGATAATTCTCATCAGATGACTCTGAATGTGAAGAACTAGAAGAAATGTTGCTTTTGGCAAGAATAGCTACGATTCCATTGCACATAAGAAACATGTACTTCCTCTCAAGGGTGTGAGTAAAGAAGGAGAACAGATATGTGGAGAAGTAAACATTGAAGGACTGGGGAAACCAAGAGAATCCAGAAGAGTAACAAAGAAAGATTGAAAACAAAGCAATTGAGACAATGAGCTGCAGAATTCTTTTAAGGAAAAGGGATGATATTTGGTATTTGTAGTCCTCAATATCCATATTTAGGATAAGGGTGTCCTTGCCTGTGGGTAGGTTGGGGTAACAATGCTTGAAAATTTGGTGTCTGAGTGAACATAATGCTCCCCCTTGTTATATATAGTGGGACTAGAATGGGTTATGTCATAATGAAATTACAAAAATAGCCATGGAGATTGAATCAACTAAGGGAAAAAGCACAGAAGTTTCCATACAATTATGGGCAGCAGCATGACCTAAGAATTAAAGTGAGTCAAACTGATCAAGATGAGACCAGGGGAAATTAGATATACAAGGCATGAACAGAACCGCTTTTGCTTTGAAGTTTCTAGGCTATCCATCATGGTAGTACATCATTGAGTCCATATTGTATGTTGAGGATTTATTTTACCATCCTTGAATGAATGTCCAGGTTCCAGAAAGTATTTAAGGGGTCCAGCTGGTGAATAATGGTTATGGCAAAATTCGTTAACTTTGTTCAAAAGCAATATTCTACCAATACACCGCACAATTCATTGGACATCTTAGTTAGAAAACTTTTCTTAATATATTCCTGTGTAATTTGGAAGCTCGACAAGAACCAGGGAATCTGCTTTCTGGCTTTCTGGGTTTTCTTCCTCCTCTTCCATGTTCATAAGTTTCTATGTTTTTAATATTTGGGAATTAAGTGTTAAATAAATTAAAAACCCAAATTAGCTTTCCCAAAATTAAACCAGCAAACAAAAAACTTGCAACTTACCATAATTGAATTACCATAGAAATTAGTATGCAGGAAATTGTTTAGGCCTTAGGCCCTTAGTAGACCTACCTCCTGCAATTTGCAGCAACACCAATCTTATACCAAATTAACAAAACTCATATCTGATTGAGAATCATATTTAATTTTCTCAAAAAGAAAAAACATGCCGATACGTATATACAATATATAATAACTATCATAGGTCATAAAAACTTATGCATATGTATCAAGTACATTTTATGTATGCCCACTGGATTATTGAATACTAAGGATATATATGTTGCAGGCTTGTAGCATCGATCCAACTCCGGAATTCGAAGCTGATTAATACTGGTCAGGCCAAAGGAATGCTCCCATGGCAAAAGCTCTCTTCTCATCAAGGGCGGCCTTGAAATTGAGACCGTATTGCCTGAGGAGCAAGTCCACCTTCCACTCCTCCATCTTCTCATAATCGGCCTTGGTGTAACGAGGGTAATGAAGAGGCATCTGAAAACCAGACGGATACATATCCATGCAATCTTCCCCAATCTTCAACTTCTTGATCATCATGTCTCCATGGCCATCTTCAATATTATTGTTGGGGTGCCCCAAAACATGGCATGCTGAATGAACAAGCCATCTCAGAGCCATGTTTTACGCTAATTAAATTTCCCCGTAATTCTTCACCCTTAGGAAGAAAGGAGATCTTTCGCAGCGGACTAAAGCAAGGCATTGCTGGGGAATCCAATACATATATATAGAGAAAGAGGGTGTACATACGTCTAAATCAAGAATGATTGGGAAGTCCAATTATTATAGGAAACTTAATTGGAGGCAAATATGGAAAAACTCTCCCAAGTCTCCTTTAGAAAAAAAAACTATTTAGAGTCGGAGTGGGAAAGCTCCCGCCCCCTTTCTCATTAGGGTTTTAGATTTATATATGGTAGATTTTGAAATTATTTTTAAAAAATAATTTTTTAAGTGTTAGTTTCAAAACTTATAATTTAAGGGTTTCAAAATTTATAATTTAAGAGTAATGATAAGGAAAATGAAAATTTGAGTAAAAATGTAAAACTAATAATATGATGCATATTATATCATTAAATTAGTTGATACATATAATATTATAAATATTAAAAAAAATCAACTATTAAATAATATAAAATTTATACTTAAATGTTTTAAATAACGTGAATTATATCAAATCATTGATTTAAAATTTTATTTCTAAATTTTCATTCCATTTATTATTATTCATCATTTAAACTTAATTTACACAATAACATTTATTTTTCAATAAATTTAATGCTTGTATGGTTAACTGGTGAACAAACATTATCATACAACATGTAATCCGTGAACGAGAAAGCTGGCGATGCGTATAACATGGAACAAAGCAAAAGAAATTTATAGTTATATAATAATTGACTTGAGGGGTTTGAAATTTGGGTTGGAGGCGGGGGCAGGTGTTAAAATTGTGTTTGTCCATTTGAATGGAGTGCTGGCATAACTTAGGCGATTCTTGCAGTGGTGGTTAGGGATATGACATCACGATTCAGCACAAAGTTATTAGTATATGCTTTTGCGTGTTTTAGGTACCATTTATTATATTTTGGACTCATTCACGTTAAATTCAATAATTCTATACGTGGCTTCCAGCCCAAGTTGTGATTATTTTTTCTTCTAAGTAACCAAAATAAATATGCCTTTTTATTAAAAAATTATGAATGGAATTAGCTTTTGGGCAAATTAAAATAGTGGGTTAAGACCTTACCCTAGAACATAAGGATAAGGATCACATTAAGTCCTAAAACTAATTAAGATCGTACCTTTATTATTCGTTAATTTATTATGTCATAATATAACTTTATTTTTGTGTAAACAGATAAGACTTCTCATTGAGCTATTCAATAATGGGACATTTTAATATGCAATTTAATATGAAATTCTCGCTCTCTAATCTCTTGTATAATTAGTAATCTAAATTTTAGTTTTTATGAGATACTTTGATATGCGGTTAATATGAAATTCTTACTCTTTAATATCTTGTATAATCAACAGTCTAAATTTTAGTTTTTATTGGAGAAAAACAACTAGCAATTAGAAAATAACTTGGTTAGTCATGTCCAATTACATGTTTTTAGGTATGGTTTGTGTGCCAAAGTTCTTACAATAATTAATATTGATAGTAGTATTTATGTAGTACTAGTATAAAGTTATGTGATATTCTAGATTCAATGCAATGACAAAGTATGGCTATATTTAAACCATCTATGCGCACCAATTATTGTCAATCATGTTTTTTTAATTATTCACTACGAAATTAAAAACAACTAGCTTAACTTGATATGGAAGAAACTTGCTTTGTACTTTATAGGGTCTACTAATTAACGTAATTAATATTTGTGGTCTAAATGAGGTGAACAAAAGAAAGATGTGC
>BPVZ01000051.1:1027079-1044480 GCA_020521535.1 Rubroshorea leprosula | reverse complement strand
TTAGGCTCTATAAAACCCTTGACTTTTGCTTTTCTCTTACGGTTTTATTTAACTCTTTGCTTTCCTAATATGGCACAGAATCCTTCAAAATCATAAAAACTTTGGACCTTTTCCTTTTTGTGTTTATTGAATTAATGATGCTCAAAGTGGGTGTTTCCTAATCTGCAACTTCCTGGGGATTTCACTGGGAAGTGGGAAGCCAGTTACCGTTTTAGGGTTCTTGAAGTGGGTAGAATTTGTTTGGCTGTTTCCCAAACTCGTCTGCAGGATAGATTTCCATGTTGCGGGGCTTATTCTAGTTTGAACCCATCTGACAAAGCGGTGCTTTTCAAGTCTTGAAGGCATTGTCAACATCAAAATGCCTGCAAATAATCGTAGTTTTGTGGGTTGGGAGGAGCACATTATATGTCCAGAGCGTGGTAGCCGTGTGGTTCACTTCTACTTGAAGGATGACGCAGGGCATTTAGTGCTTGCAGTCATTGGTACTGAGAGGAGCATAAGGCACATGATGTATGTCGTTACAGGCGAATTCTCACAGACCTATGGCTCCCAGAGCATGAAGTGGAGAGCCAGACGAGAAGTTGTGGAATGGCTACAGTCATTGATCTCAAGATCGTCTTTAGGTACTTAAATTCTTTACTTCGTTCACCAGCAAATATTAGATCATTCTTTTTGAGTTGTAAATTTTCATGTTTTGGGTAGAATGGAATGGCAGTTCTTTGGCTGCATATTTAAAATTTTGATGAAAGCTTGTGGTTTCAAACATTTTTCAGATTTAGTATGCTGAGAACAAGCAATCAAGCTAATAGGTTTAGGTGTATAAATTGTATGCTAAATTGTTTTTCTGGGTAAATGTATGCAAAATCACTTGTGAGGGGAAAAAAATATATTGGATTATGTGATTGTCTTTACATCAGTCCTTGGAATTAGAAGTGTCTATGGCTTAGCATTAGCTCTAATATTTTACTGGGGCAGTTAATACATGATTTGCATTTTTGTTAATTGCCATTAATATGGGATGTTGATGTGATAGATGTAGGGGTATGAACTTATGCAAGCTTTTTCAGTACTTAGGCGAGAGTTTGTCTTACAATTTAATATTGCTGTAAGTTTCCTTGGGTCATATTAATTTTAGTTTCCTTACATGGTTAAGCAATTTGTAGCAATTTCTTGATAAGGAATTTGTGGATATGCAGTTCTGAGTTGTTGATATACTTTATTAAATCACAATTTATATGCTTGTTCAATAATTTTATCCACTTAAGTTAGAACATATTTCAACGATCTTTCTCTCTCTCAATGAACCACTCTTATTAGTCATTAGAGGGCACATGTATAACTGGCACATTCATCACGTCATTTATGCACCCTAATATTTTGAAGAGCAAATTATGCCTCCCACAAGTTTCAAATACAGCATCCATGTTTTAGTTACAAAAGATCTGTCATATTATGTCCCATACTTGGCCTTTCTTTATGGTTGTTTCTTGAGTAACTAAGTACTTTTATAATTATTAAATTGACTTTCATGTTCTGTACTATGTAATTTTATTCTAGGTAGCCTGGTTTGGCTGCCACACCAACTAATAAATTCTTTGAATGTGCATTACACCATTCTTCAGATATATATTCCTTTTCATATCTTTTTATTCCTATCTCTCCTTTTCCTTTATAATTTTATTTTTCCTCGTGGAGTTCTGTTCAGTGGGGGTTGGGATCTTTTGTTAATAGTCAAAATTTCCACTTTATCAAAAAAAAAAAAAAAAAAAAAAAAAAAAAAGAAGATAAAAATGAATTCCATTCTTTTCTCCGTTTGATCTGGAAAGAGTTACACAATCACTTCTCTGTGGAACATCTGAATTCTGACTTATATTTTTTTGTAGGCTCATAAACTGCCTTCATTATAGTGTATTCATCCATTTTGGTTAGGATTTCTACTCAGTCCAGCAAGAGCCTGGTCCTGTAGGGATAGTGTGTGGCCCAGGTACCCAATATGACTGGTCAAAATTGTCAGTGTCACCATCATCCTTGTGCTGACAATCACATGTAAAACTATATATATGTAATTTTGAACCACCTGACTTTAACGGCTCAAATAGTTCTAATGAAAATTGGAACGTCAGAATCTACGTCCTGGGACCTTAAGGAGATATTTTCTACCTAGAGCAGAAAATTAATCCCATTTCGTTTTATGCAGAAATGTTGACATCCCAATCATATTATACCATCGTTTTAATGGCAATAGGCTGGCTTTTATGTACCAGTGGACAAACTCATTCAGTCATCCTGATCCTTTATCATTTCATACATCATTTTCGTCCTCAAGTTTTCCACATTTTGGACAAATGCACAGACAGTGAGTGAGAGAGAGCAATCTGCTTGCTATGAGTTTTCAGTTGAATTTTGGTGTTTCTATCAGGAATTAGGTACTTATCTAACCTTGAGATTGAGATTGATCATTTACCAGTGATTTTTCTTCTATTTCTCTCTGTCTTTGTTGTTTACTGTACTTGAGATCGATCATTTACCAGTTTTTTTTTTTTTTTATTCTAATCCATGATGGGAATTCTTCACTTGCCTTGGACAGATGGGGCTTCATTTTTAAGTGAAACCTAATTCCAAAATCCTTTATTTTGTATACTAAAGACTTTAGAGTTTATATGACGAATTGAACTTGGTGGAATCAGAAGAACAACTTCTACTCTTGTTCATGAGAAGAATGGCAATAATTAGTTTGACATTATAATGGTTAGATACTGTGTACTTGACGCCAAAATTGCTAGAACCAAATTTAGTATTTGCACTAATTTGCTGTTCTCAGGAATTTATTAACCCAAGAGTACACCACCTGTTTTCCCATCGCGAATGGTAATTTTACTGAATTATGGAGACAATGAAGTCTCTTAATTCAATTGACATTAGTTTGCAAAACTTTTTTTTATCAACAGCTTGGAATCCATGTTAATCTGTCAAAGCTTATGAATATCACGACGATCATTGATTCATTTAATTGTTAGTATGGGATACTGCAGTTGCGTAGTTTACAGCCTAGTTTTTGTTAATTCCTTATAGTTCAGAAATGAGTAGAGATGGTAATCCCACCTTTTCATGTGTATAGAGAACCCTCATTTACTTGGATATTGGTTTGACTCTCAGTCAAACAAGCAGAATAAATCTGGTTCCTTGGGGGTACTAATATATATTTATGAAGGAGTCAAAGTTAGCATATTTAAAATTTAAAATCATCACCAATCATTGATAAGCTATGTGCCATGTGGTCCAATTAAATGGAGAGTATTCAAAAGAGTGTCGGAGAGTCACTACTCATTTACGAAACTTGCCAAGACTGCTAAGAAAGTGTTCTACCATGTGATAGTATCTGAATCGCCATTTTTTCAAAGAAACTAACAGTTGATTTTCTATGAAAGTAATATAATCTTTCTTATCACCTTTCTCCTGGTGATGTTTTTCTTTTGTTTCTCATGCTTCAGTCATAAATGAAAAGCTACAAACTTAGCATGTTGTATGAAGTTTACATTCAACAACTAAAGAGGAACTTTTAAGATGAAGACTAACATCTTTTCAGCAGATATGCAGATGGATGATTCAGTAACAGGCTTTGGATCCCTTGAAGTGTCAACAATAAGTGAATCTTTTGCTCATCAACCCCACTTACTAGATCAGATGGTATGCATATAGTGTTCACAGATTTTGCAACCTTGCTACATTTTTTTGCCATTCTTGATGTCTGATTTTAACTTAATAATCATAAATCCAGGTTCCAAAGAAATTGAAAGTTCACAAATGCAATATTGAGTGGTCTGGGGTTGCTTGGATCTGTACTAAACAGCTTAAGCACTACCCAGCGTTTTCAAGAAATGGGGACAGCATAGCAGTAAGAATCAAAATATGGGTTGTTTATATTGATGTTTGCTTACAAATTTATCCAGCTTCTTGTGTTGTGTTTTGTTGTAAAGTATTTTCCCCTTCTTTTCAGGTTCATTCCTTTGTATTTATACTTGCTGAAGAAGAGAGCCACCATGTAGGATACTTGGAAGATATGTATGAAGATAAAAAGGGACAGAAGAAGGTTAAAGTGCGGTGGTTTAACCACAATCAAGAAGTCAAGAATGTTATGCCTCAACTGAAAGCGCACCCCAGGGAAATTTTTATCACACCTCATGTTCAAGTTATCAGTGCAGAGAGTATTGATAGACTGGCAACAATCTTGACTCCTATGCATTATGAGAAATGTATGACTGTCGTCTCCCACACTTTATTGTCTGGAGTCCATATGTGCTCTAGGCAGTTTAAAAACAATAAGGTGAAGCCCTTCACTCTTACTAAATTACGAGGATACTGTAATCAAGCAATCCTCTATACTTTCGATGGTCCTCTCATCACCAAGCAAAAAGCCAAGTGGTATAAATCTAATAAGGATGATAGGGAAGTATTTACTGATACAGTGACAGTAAGTGGTAAGAGAAATAGAAGTGATCAGGGGCAAGAGGGACTTGAAAGTGGTTCTGGCGTTGGCAATTCAGTTCCTGGAAATGAGGTTATGAAATGCAAGCCAACTTATCCAAAATTAAAATTGAGGTTCTCAAGAATGGGGATTGTGGCACAACCTCAATTTTTCCCAGCTTTCAGGGTGGATGAGAAAATAGAGCTCCTTTGTGAAGATAGTGGCATTCGAGGTTGCTGGTTTAGGTGCAAGGTCTTGAAGACATCTCATAAGAAGTTGAGAGTTCAGTACGATGATCTGGAGGATGCTGAAGGATCTGGCAAACTACAGGTAAGTGTATACTCCGGGAAATCTCATATTTGATAATAACAATAATAATGTCGGCTTTAGGCTATTATTTTAAGAGGAAATTTCAAAATCATTTTCCAAGGTTCCTTTTTTGGGAAACACACTTCCCTTCATATAAGAATGTTTTAACTCTTGAAATTTTTTTTATTTTCACTTCAGTCCTTTCTTTTTGAAATATGTCCTGGTATCAGAGGTACCTGTGACATCTTGCAGTTTATCAGTTCTGGATGGGTACTTGTATAATGTTGCCTCTATCTAGGAACTGAATATTTTTTTCTCAAAAAATAAAGTCTTTTGAAAATTCTTTTCAATGTGTAGGAATGTGTTCCTGCCTTTAAAGTGGCAGCACCTGATAAACTGGGTATGAGATCTCCAGGCCGCTTGACTATCCGTCCTTGTCCTCCCAAGGACTCAAGAGAGTGTAAATTTGAGGTTGGAGCACCAATTGATGTTTGGTGGAGTGATGGCTGGTGGGAGGGTGTAGTAACCGGAGTCGGTGTTTCCAATAATGATGATATGCAAGTTTACCTACCTGGTAAGCTCAATAGCAACTTTTAAAGTACTTCTTTTCCCTTGAAGTTTAAAACACTGGTTTGCATTTTGATAAACTTCAAACCATGTGCCGTTAATTAGTTTTGCTCATTGGTTGTGATGTAAATGAGATGACTACATTGTTATTAGGTGAAGCCATGTTGCTGACCATCCAGAGGGAAAATACCAGGATTTCCAGAGATTGGATTTGTAACAAATGGGTTGACATAAAAGGAAGGCCCGACATTCTTTCATGTTTATCTGCAAATTTCAACCCTGGTATGAAGCTGTCGATAAGCTCTGCTAGGGCGGAAGCATCTGGGAATTGTAGCACTCCGTCACTGGAGCCAAATATCCTTGCTGCCTCTAGACTTGAAGCTGTTAAGGAAGTTGAACGAGAGTTACCTCAGTCAGCCACGTCTGATGACCTAAATCTCAATCCCGGTATGAAGTTGTCAACATCTGGGAGTGGTGGCACTCTGTCACTGGAGCCCAATATCATTGCTGTCTCTAGACTTGAAGCTGTTAAGGAAGTTGAACAAGAGTTACCTCGGTCAGTCACGTCTGATGACCTAAAGGACATTGATGGATTCAACTTGAAGAAGAGGCCTCACAACAACGAAGAATATGAAATTAATGAATATGGAGGTGGTGATGCTGATAACAACTACAAAGAGCATGGGAATGCTGATCCCAGCACGAAGAGTGAGTTGATTTTGGAGAAGCTTGAGTCTGTGGAACACGGGAAGCTGTAGAAGCCACTCTGAAATAGTTAGCAGAGTTAGCAAGGTGCCTTCATGGGCTGCTGTAGATAACAAGCGTTGGTATAGGACCATAGGGGACATGTGAAACAGGTTAATAGCAATGAGCAACATAGTTTTAAAGTTTAGACTTCTAGACTTTGTAGGTTATGTATGAGTCAAGAAGTAGCTTAGTTCTCACACAGGAATCAATTGGTTTCTGCTCTGGAACTTAATGCGGGTGTGCCAGTTGCTCCCCGTATTGACCTTGGCAGTACCCATAGGCACTTCTACTCACAGTATAGGTTTTACTGTAAAGGCTATAACTTTTTGTTTTTCTTTTATCTCATGAAATGAAAGGATGTAGGTTTTTTTGGTCTGAGAGATTTGAGAATTGCAGGAGCTTTCATGGATGGTTGAGAATCCTGGAATACGAATCCTATTCAACTGTTAAAGACATTTTGTTAGGCTTCTGACAGAAGCGCCAAGGAAATTTCATTCCTGCAATCTACTGGTTTTCCCACATAGATTTTAGTTGTCATGGATAAAAAACCATTATGGGTGCCATCCACTCGCAGCTTAAGACCTGAATATAGCCGTGGAAAAGCATATCTTCATTGCTTTGGAAAATGGTGAGAACATAGAGTAATTTCCAGTTGTGAATAAGAACAGGAATTGAGTCTCATGGCGGAGCAAGTCCCTTCTTCACCAGCATATCATAAACTCTATCAACCTTGCTCGGGTCCATCTTTTTGAACAAGCGATGAGCGTCGGATTTCTTGGTGATGTTGCCGCTGAAGATCTCCTCCGTGATAACTTGTTGCATCTTAAGATAAACTGGATGAGGTAATCTAGCCTCGTTGCACAGGCGCTTGTCCTGCGAGGCCATCGAAACAAATAGTCAACAAATAATGCCAACCAGAATATAAAATAAAAGCTAACCCTGTTTTACAGTCCGGACCGCACCAGACTGTAAAACAGGAACCATTAGATTAAGAGGAGGCTCCACTAGTTAGTATTGTGCAATCCAGACTACACAATACTTTTTCCAAAATAAAATGCTAAGTATGCTGTTGGTTTTAGTATGCTTACGGATTCAGACAGTAATTGGGTTTCCTGGAATCCCATGTCCAGATCATTGACACTGCTGGATGAACCCTGTCCAGTAGATGCACTAGGACCTCCCTGACTGCTTGGACCAACCTGGGCACCATCTTTTGCTCTCCGGGATAACTCTTCAGCTTCCCGTTTCCTTTTCATTTCAAGATATCTGTCTGCCTCTGTTGATGTACGACAACCAGCAGCTCGGGCTTCCTGTGTTGTTGTTTTACAAAATGCATGAGAAGACAATACGGACCATATGAATTATACATTTAAGAGGAATTCTTTTCTTAGAAAGAGCAAAACTATGAAGTGCTAAACATCAATCAAACCTTCAATTCTTGAATTCTTTTTAAAGTTCGGTGCTCATTAACCACAGTTTGAAGCAGGTCCTCATGCTCTTCCTTTGAATGAAAGCGCATATAGACATCGTAAGTCCTACAAAGTGCTATCTCTTCAGGAGACAGGTCCTTGTAGAAAGGATTTGGATGTAGCAAATTTCTTTCAAGTATGAAATCCTTTCTCCGCTTCCTTTCATCCAGTCTGCCAGAATTCTTTCAATTATGATTCAGGAGAAACTAAACAGTGAATTGAAGGTAAGCCCGAAGCTAATCAATATCCAGTCTACCTCTTTGAGTAGATGCGCAGCACTCGCAACTTAAGTTCGTGCTCCTCCTCTGTGTCAGTTTCTTTAAATTCCATCTCTGCAAGCAATTGCTCTGCATCATTGTCATATTCAGGATCAAACTCCTGTCTTTTTGGGTTGTAACCACTCAACTCCATTAAAGATGGACCATCATTTCCTGAAGAGCTTGGTTTCTTCCCCTTAGAAGTCCGGTCTGCTTGATCTGTAATCAGTAGCAAATCATCACAGAAATATTATTAAATTGTAAGAATGACATGCAAACCATTCAGTTCACGAATATTAACAAGTGAATGAGAAATGGAGGATATCTACCTTCCTTTTTAATGGGGTCATCTTTAACATGGACATTGTTCACTGCATTGCCAGAGCGTGTCCCAGATTCTACATCTGAAGTTTATGAAAAGAAGGCAGAAGGATTTTATAAAAGGCTTATTTTAAGAAATGTTAAAAAAAGAGCAATAAATATCAACATTCACCTAGTAATCTACCAGAGGGACCGCCTTTATGCATATCTTCAAGTCTGTAGATAAAGAAAAGCAAAATAAATCAGTTTTATAGCTAAAAATTAAGATAATGCCTACAAAGATGGAAATGATTGTCATACTTGACTCTTGAATGAGAAAATGGAGACTCTTCCTTCAAACCATGGTTCCCAAGCCCAGAAGATCCTGTGACATTCACAAAATCAGAAGCAAATGAAAATATGAAACTGTATTATCAAAACTAACATGCATGACAAGAGTAGAGCCCCTTCAGAGACATAAGCAACAACAGGTAAACTTTCCAAGAAAATCTGATTTCCAAGAAAAACTGATTGGAAAATATGCTAAGAAGTGAGAAGTAGAACAGCCGTCAAGACTGATACTAACCTTTCTTGTCCTCACCATGTCCTTTAGCCATTGCAAGGAGCTCCTTTCGATTTTTTCCAACCACATGAGACATGTCCTTCAAAGGGAAAGGAAAGTTGTAAGAAAACGATCATTTTCACCATTAGTCACAATTGATTCAGAACAGACTTTGTCAAACTCTCATACCGGTAGAGGGAAGAATGGGGAGTTCAAATATACATCCGTATAGTGCTCAATGCACTGTTCTTTATACTTTGTCCCCACATGCTCAGCAACTTCTGCCCAGTTTCCCAGGCCATACATCTCAATTCCCTAAAAAGAATTAGAGAACTTTGAACATTAATAGAGGTTACACATTATTCTACGGCTGAAATAACAAAAGAAATTCAACAAGGATTGAGCATGGCCTGTTGGAAGCTTTAGAAGTGAAGATGAAAGTCAAAAGTACCTCAAGAAGCAACATCTCATCATCTGCATTCCAGTCAGGGCACATGAGTGGAAAAGATAAATTGTCCTACGAAGATAGAAGTACAGAGAATAAACATAGTGCTAGCAAAAATTTTTACCAGGCATGGGATGCAATTTCAAATCATTGGTGATGTAAACCACTAAAACTCTACAAATGAGCAAATTATCCAGAGGGAAAGTATTACTTGAAGAATTACTGACCATAACCCTATAGTGATGACTGTTTTTATGAGGAGTCACCTCAGCTCCAACCGAAAAGCACTCTACACATAAGTCAAAATCAGGACACATAGCACACTTAATTCGGATCTTTCCTGAGATGTCCTTGTTGCAATAATTGCAATGGTATAAAGCCCTTTTCCCTTCACCAGAACCTTGACCTGGAAACACAGAAAAAAGGCGGACACAAGGGTGCACAAAAAATTAAGAAAATTTTCCTGAAGACATTACATGGTGAAATGGCCAACTTCAGGCATGTCTAGGTAGTGCCAACAATTTTGGCATTATCACGTAATTTATATAAATACCATCATTTTGAGATAGCATCCTAAACAAGTAGTAATCTGTTTCTAAACCTTTATTAGAACTTTCACACACAGACATACACACGCATATATAAAAATTGAATCCTAAAGCATTTAAAGACCACATGACTTGTATCATTGTTGCAAAAATTTACCTAAAGAAGATGACTCTAAATTTTCTCCAGTGGAGGCATTCTTCTTTCTCCTTGATCTGCATAACAAAAATAAATATTCAAATTTAGTTATGCTAAAATCAACTCTATCATCATATCAAAACACACAAGAGGTGTAAACAAACAACATACAGGAAGAGCCCCATTGTCCATAATCCCAGTTTTTCTCTTACTAAGATCAGATTATCAGATTCCCAGACATGCATTTCCCTCTTACATGGCCCAACTTCTCAAAAAATGACCCAACCAAAATATACCATTCCAAACTCCAACAGTGCCAAGAGTTCACTTCGAGTCAGATTCAAAACAAACATTAATAAACATTTCAAACCCTTCAACATCGAAGCTAAAACGCAGATAATCACAGATTTTAAAGACAGAAAGAACAGTATATTTGAATAGCATGATTCTTCAAAATGAGGGGAACCAATAACCAAACCTTTGGGTAGGGTCCTCATCAGCAGCTTGAAAATTCCCGCGTGAACGACCCATATTCGACTTTAGATGTTGATGGAGCTCGGGACTAAGCGAAGAATCAAGATTGTTTGTTTGCTGGCTTAACGCTTGCTGAACACCAATACATAGACTCTGATCTACAGCGGAAAAACACTAGATTTCTAAGGAAAGTTTGAAACTTTGGCAGGTGAATTTGCAAACATGGAAAGGGAATCCTGGTGAGAGGATGGGCATTACAGGGTTTTGGAAACTCATAAATTTTCGAGATTTTTTGAATTTTCCGGAGGATTGTGAGAGATTTCTGGTTGTATTTAACAAAAACAGGGGCTTTCAGTGAGTGAAAGTAAACAGCCTCCCAAACACAGATCTAGCATACTGTGTACTTTGAAATTTGGAAGTTTGAATTTTCTTTCTGGGATTTTCTCTCCCAGTAAGTCTGTTTGGAAAGAAAGAAAATTCATCTCGGGCTGAACTAAGAAGGCTGAAGCCCAATAGAATGAAAGAGGATAGTGGCTTGGGCTAATGGGCCTTGCCAGGCTGAATTGAATTGCGAAAGCAAAAGTCAACCTTTAAATTGGATGGAGTACAAAGCAGCGGCAGGCGGCGCCGCCCTTTTTCTCTGCTCCTTCAAAGTCCATTTCTTTTTCCGGTCATCTTTGACCGACCCAGCAAGTATCGTCACCCCAGATGTCATTCATGTCATCGTTTCCCTCTTTCTGTTTCTTTTGTTTGTATTATAATACGGTACCATTTCCTGGTAATTTCTCTTCATGTTCAACACAGCAATCATCTCTTGAAATTCCATCAATATAAAGAACCCTCTTCACTCCTCCTCCTTCACTTCCAATCATAAGCCCTTGTATATTTACCCATTTTCAAAACAATGGCAACTTGTATCGACCAAAGCCTGGTGAGTAACACTTTATGCAGGTTTTCCAAATTATGCAGACCCACTTTCTCAAATCTCGTTTCATGCAAGAATGAGGAAAAAGATGAAATCTTTGTGAAAATTAGAGAGGAGGCTCAATCTGATGTACAGCAGGAACCCATCTTGTTCAGTTACTATTTTGAATTGATATTGTCTCATAGAACTTTCGAGAGTGCTTTAGCATATCACCTGGCTACGAAATTAAGCAGCTCAAATCTTTCCACGGATGTCCTCTTGGAAGTCTTCAACAAGGTTCTGGCGGATGACTGTGAGATCAGGGCAGCCATAAGAGATGACCTCAAGGCTGTGAGAGAGCGTGATCCTGCTTGCATTAGTTATCTTCATTGCTTCCTGAATTTCAAGGGGTTCCAGGCTTGTCAGGCTCATAGACTGGCGCACAAGCTGTGGTTACAAGGGAGGAAGGTAATGGCTCTGTTGATTCAGAGTCGGGTTTCTGAGGTTTTCGCTGTTGATATCCATCCTGGAGCGAAGATTGGAAGAGGGATTGTAATTGATCATGCTACTGGAGTTGTGATTGGTGAAACAGCAATGGTTGGGGACAATGTAACTATTCTGCATGATGTGACTTTGGGCGGAACAGGGAAAGTTTGCGGGGACAGGCATCCAAAAATTGGAAATGGAGTGTTCTTAGGTGCAGGAGCTAAAGTGTTGGGGAGCATTACAATTGGAGAAGGGGCTAAAATTGGGGCAGGGTCTGTGGTTTTGAAGGAGGTTCCTCCAAAAAGTACAGCAGTGGGAAACCCTGCTAGACTACTATGAAATATGTAACCAAACATGATGTTGTTTTTGTCTGAATTGTTTAGGTGCAATTCATTTTCATGTTTCTCATATATTCTTTCAATGCTCTATTTCTTTGTTATTCTTCATGCCAAAATGTTGGTCCTCCCATTTTATATTTCTCAATTTTTCTGTTCATATCCTGATCAAAAGAGCATCTTTCTATTTTGATCTCCAAAATCCCATGGCAGCATAAGACAGGGTTAGTAGTATAGAAGGATTGCATTTGAAGGATGCCATTTGACCAACTTTTATCTTCTCTACATATCATTATGGGAGCTTAAGTTTCCTTTCTTTCTCACAGTCCTCCTCTTTCTTTCTAATGCTGGATGCCCCTGATTTGATTCCCAGATTACAATCAAGAATCTGCCTCCAGGTCCACCAAAGCTTCCTCTTATAGGGAACTTGGATCAGCTGGCAGGTTCATTACCACACCGTGCCCACGGAGAACTAGCCAGGGAACATGGACCATTCATGCACCTTCAGTTAGGTGAAGATTCTGTTGTTAGTAGTGTCATCATCAAAAATGGCCCAGGAGGTGTTGCACACACCTGATCTGTCCTTTGCAGACAGGCCAAAACCTATGGCCTCTCCAGTCATCAGCTACTATAATGCTTTCCTCCTTATGGAGAATAGTAGAGACAGATGAGGAAGGCTTGCAGGTTAAAGCCTCTAAATCCCAACAGAACCCAGATGAGGTTTCCTCCTCAGGCGGATCACCAATCTACTTAACTGGAAAGGTTTTCACCATGGCAAGTTGTGTCCTTTGTAAAGCAGCATTTGCCAACAAATGCACAGACCAAGATTTGTTCATTTCATTAGCCAGGGAAGCTCTAGCAGCAACTGGTGGTTTTGATCTGTCTGATTTGTTTCCTGCTCTAGAATTTCTTCATGTGACTTCTGGGGCAAAAGCTAGAATAGCAAAGATTCACAGGATGATTGATAGGGTTGCAGGCACAAGCAAAGGGATGAAAGAAGATCTTGTTGATGTTCTTCGGAGGCTTCAAGGCAGTGGCAAATTTGAGTTTCCTATTACTGCCAACAATGTCAAAGCTGTTCTTTTCATTAGTTCTTCTCTCTTCCCTAAAATTAACTTGAGAAGGCTGGAACCAGACTAATTCTACCTTCAACTTCTTGTGTATATGTTAATTTCTTGAATACTCATGCAGGATATGTTTACAGCTGGAATGGATACGGCAGGATATGTTTACAGCTGGAGTGGATACAGCAACAATAGATTGGGATATGTTGTGATGGAGAAAGTGCAAACTGAGATGAGAGAAGCCTTCATAGGAAAGAAAGATGTCCGAGAGGCAGATATTCAAGAGCTAACTTACCTGAAGTTGGTAATCAAATAGACTCTAAGGCTACACCCTCCCATTGCCATGTTGCTGCCAAGAGAATGAAGGGAGCATACATACCATGCTTGATGTATATGACGACATTCCTGTCAAAATGAAAGTGATCATCAATGCCAGGGCAATTGGGAGAGACCCTGCATCCTGAAAAGATGCTGAGAGTTTCATGCCTGAGAGGTTCATTCTCAGCCCTTTTGATTATTTTGTTGGGGATAACTTGGAGTACCTTCCATTTGGAGCTGGAAGGAGGATAGGCATAGCTAATCTGGAGCTTCCTCTTGCACATTTACCCTACCACTTCTACTAGGGAGCTCCGGATGGGATCGAACCAGAAGATCTTGACATGTCTGAGACTTTTGGAGCCAATGTGAGAAGGAAGAATGTCCTATATCTTTCTGATTCCCACTCTAGCTGATAAGAACTAAAAATAAAGACCCATTTTAGACCTTTAAGCAAACAATAGCTTACTTTTTTTTTTTTTTTTTATACATTAAATCATTAACTATTTGGTATTATAAAAATTTAAACTTCTAAACTTAATCCTAAATTGAGGTTTTTAAGCAAACAGTAACTTATCATATAATTGACTAAATGCATTGTATATTTTTATTCCTTTCTAGCTTTTATTATCCATTTTTATACATTATTTTTTTTATACATTGGATCGTTAACTGTTTGGTATTATAAAAATTTAAACTTCTAAATTTAATCCTAAATTGAGGTTTTTAAGCAAACAAAAACTTATTATATGATTGACTAAATGCATTGTGTATTTTTATTCCTTTCTAGCTTCTATTATCCATTTTTTATGCATCCTTATCAGAATTAGCAATGTGAATTGTTTGTGCCCCCGCATAAAAAGCTTGTCACTCCATAACTTGTAAGGTACTGGCAACGGCAGTTAAAAGCAATCCTTAATGATCTTTTTTTTATTACATATAAAAGAATCTCATAAGGAATTGCTACTCCATAACTAAAAGGATGTCATTCAACCACCTTTAGAACAATTTTTATGGCCAGTCTTGCGTAATTAAAGTTGGTTCTTATGATCTAATAATTCATATACGGTAAACTTAAGTACATAATATATATATAATATAGGTTTTGTTTTATAGTTTAATGCAAAACAAAATTTATTAAATATGAGACAATTTATTTAATAATTTAAATTGTGTAA
Source organism: Rubroshorea leprosula (assembly GCA_020521535.1). Lineage (NCBI taxonomy): Eukaryota > Viridiplantae > Streptophyta > Magnoliopsida > Malvales > Dipterocarpaceae > Rubroshorea > Rubroshorea leprosula. The sequence continues at coordinate 1,029,919 of BPVZ01000051.1, read as the reverse complement.
TCTGAATTGTATAATATTTTTTAAAAAAATTTAAGCTGAAGCCTCTTTTCTTGAAAGGAAAAGATTAAAAAAATGTTATTGTTTAATATTCGATTAATAAAAAAAGGGATTAAATTTCACTAAATGTAGTATATTCAATTAATTTTACATAAATTTTTATATCATATTCAATTAAAATAAAATATAAAAATAAAAATAAAAGATAATATTTATACTCAAAATCTATAAAATAATATAAATCTGATATAAAAATTTATATAAAATTATTTACAAATTTTGTAAGTAACAAAATTTATCATGTGAGCAAGTTAGATAAACCTATAAAAGAATTAAGAAAGAAAAGAATTGAGAGGAGCGACGTCGTTTCTTTTTAGGCAGGCAATCAGAATTGCTTTTTCTGTCCCCTGAAAATATTCATGTGTCACCGCGCCTTTCACGCCAAATTACAATTTGAATTCGGACAGCGCCAGCCATTCCCACGTCACCCTCTCTCTCTCTCTCTGCTCCACAAAGGCTCCCCCTTTTTCAAATCCCTCACACAAAACTTCAATCTTCGTCTTCTTTTGATTTTCATCCAAAACCCCTACTTTAAATCACCTAAATACAGCCTAAAGTCTTGGCCTTTCCATCTCCAGAACCAGAAAAAGAATCAAATCTTGTTGCTTTAAGCAGAAATGGCGGCTCGGTACATGTCCTACGACACTCGCTCCTCCACTTCTTCTCATTTCTCCGACCCATCATCATCAGTGGAGCTCAACAGCTCTTCCCTCAAGTACAAGTCCTCTTCTACGTCTCGGGCAATCGTGAAATCGAAGCCACTGGATGTGTCCCAAGGCAGCAAGGCCAAGCCGAAGGTGGACCACAACTTGGCTGCCATGGTGAAGAGATTTGTGGACAAGAAGTCGGCGAGTAAGAAGGTGGAGCTGGTGATTCCCTGCGATGTGATTGCGGAGGATCTGAAGAAGACGGCGAGGAAAGGGGTGGGTTTGACTGCGTTGCAGAAGAAGCTGTTCGGGAAGGGGTCGGCTGAGAAGCAGAAGGAGGTGAAGGCGTTGACAGAGGTGAAGGGAAATACAAGGACTCTGGCAATGGTGTTGAGGAGTGAGAGGGAGCTTCTGAGTGCTAATAAAGATCAGGAAATGGAAATTGCTGAGCTCAAGTTGTTGCTTGAAGAGAAGAACAGAGAAGTAAGTAGTTTTCTTGACTCGTTGGTGTCTAAAATTCCCCATGTTTCTTACGTTCCGATGAAATTAGATCATGCAATCAGGGAAAAAGGGGAATTTGGAAGTTTAGTGGTTGCAATTAAGGAAGAATGGTTTTGATTTTGATGGAATGTGCAGGTAGAGAAGTTGAAAGATTTGTGCTTGAAGCAGAGGGAAGAAATTAAGGGATTGAAGAGTGCAATACTGTTCCCAGATGTGATGAATTCCCAACTTCATGAGCTTCTAGAGAAGCAGGGTTCAGAGTTAAGGCAAGCTAAACAGTTAATCCCAAGTCTCCAAAGGCAGGTCACTTCTCTCACAGGCCAGCTCCAATGCCTTGCGGTAGATCTTGCCGAGGTAACTGAATTGCTCAAATCACAGTTTCCGTGCTTCCATGTGTGTTTATATTTATCTTCAAGAGATTAATTTCTTATAGTTCCTGAAACTGCATTCCTCTGCAAGCTTAGCTTATGTATCGAAGTTAGGCAGAGGAAGAATGTGATTTTGAACAAAGTTGTTAGTGACCAAGTGGAAATTCAGAGATAAATCATGTACATGGAAGACTAAGTTATGCTTTGGATGCTAAATTGATGAACCATAATGGATTCCTTCCTATTGTCGAAATTCTTGGACAGGTGAAGGCAGATAACCATACAGCAAGGGCATGTTTTCAGCATCATATTGGTAGCTCTCCAAGGACACCATCATACGACAACGAGAACACTCCTAATTCCTTGGTAAGAACAGCATATTAGAATTTGGGGTTTTAACTGACATTAGCGGCCAGTGTAAAGTACAGTCACTAGGGTTGGGTTGAAGCTGTCTACTTCCAACCCCAACAAAAAGTTTTTTAGGCAATGGTCCCTAAACCATTTTGAAAATAGTCTGTTGAAACAATGTTCCAGGAATTCAGTTCAGGCGATCCAACAACTCCTGATAGTCCGGATGACATGCTGCTGAAGGACTTGAATCCTTGTTTAACGCCTTATTGTGCCAAGACAAAATCAAAGGTAGGCAGATCATCTTCCTTAAAATTTGTAGTTACTGTCCTAGAGGACATTGATCCCTATACCTTTTCCACGCCAAAATGATTTTAAATGACATCTTGTAGGAATTTGAAGAAACTGGCTATGATTCTCCAGAGAAGGAAACCTTGTATAAGAACAATACGCAAATGTTGGATCAGGTAGGAGTAGGATACAGTTCTTGTCCCAGGAAATTGTCCAAAAGTTCAGATTGTTGTCAGGGTCCCAATGCAGGGAGCAGAATGGCACGGACTGCTCGCAGATCTGATGAAAGCAAGGGCCCTTATCGAAAGCAAATGCATCATACATTTTTCTAGTTGCTTGGCAGCTCTCATTTCGTGAATTTCTTTCTGCTTCCTTCTTCCATCCCGTGCTCTTTTTGCAGATTATGGATCATGGCTTTGGTTTTATTTATGTTCAAAACCAGTTAGACCCCAGGTGTATATGGTATGTTTCAAGCGCATCAATAAGGCTTGGTCGGTGATTTGCAGGCCGAAACTCCATGGATTTTTCTCTGATGCGCTTTAAGCTAGGGGCGTGAAACTGTTGTAAGTTGTAACTGTCATGTTGAATTTATAGAATAATTTGCTTCAATTGCAATTTTCTTCTTTCT
>BPVZ01000051.1:999390-1011774 GCA_020521535.1 Rubroshorea leprosula | reverse complement strand
TTTTATATTTTTAAAAAATATTACAATATATATTAAATAAGAAGAATTATTTATGTATTGATTAGTTCACACGATAAATATAAAATTTTATTAATTAATTATTACAACTTTATTTTATTGAAAAAAATACTAACTACTAAAGTTGTACCAAAGGAGTCTAAAGTAAAAAAAGTAAAAATTAAAATATTTTGATATTTTACTTTTTATAAAATTGTTTAAATACTCTTAAAAAATCTTTTTTTAAGTGTTTCATTCATTAAAAAGTACTTAAAGTTTTATATTATCATTAATGATATTTTAATTGTCAAAAAAATGATTAATTTTCCATAATCCCTATATAGTAATCAAGGTTGAACAAGGAACAAAAACTTATTTGAGTCATAATCAGAACTACGATTATACCTAAAGGTAATTAACTTGAGTATTTCATATTAAAAATTCAGATACTAAAGAACAAGATACCTTCACATATAGTCGCTTTCTAGAGCATGTGATTTTTGAGCTAATAAGTTAAACATGTGTTTGTCCCATTGTATGGAGTTTCTTTCTCTATTCCAATGTGGTGAAACTGTTTGTTGCGTGATAAGTAAAAAGAAGATCCAAAATCCTGAACAACTAGTTTCACACATGATATATAACATGATCATTCATTCATGAAGACACTTATATATCAAAATAACTAGTAGCAACCCTAACCGTACTACATTACCGGAAACTTGTGTACTAGGATTAGGTTTGTTTACAGATGAAGAGAGGTGTCAACATCGTCACAGTCCGAACACCCCTCCAATTGGACCGACGAAACTTTGGAAGTTGACGATGTTTTAGCGGGCAAAAAACTCATCAAAACTGGAGTTTTCTTACTCTCCATGGATGTCTGCCTGCTCTGTGAATCAGACCAGAGGGACAGAGGTGCAGATGGTGGCTTTGGTGGAAGGAAATGGAAGAAAACCCCCGCCGCCATTGGCTCATAATCCTTGGTGGTGTGATCATGTGGTTTAGGCTCTGGAAGCTTCCTCATCAAGAGCTCTTTCTCTTCCCTCATCTTCTTCACCCTTTGAAGCTGTCTGAATCTTTCTTGCAATAAAGCAATGGAGGATTGAAAGGCAATAGGATCGCTACTTTCGCTACCCATTTTGAAAAGGCACAGTGCGGAGCCACGTTAAATCTCTTGTGTTTCTCTACTTGTCGTATGGAGCCTAATGGAGGATGCAAAATAAATTAAGGTGATGGACTGATGAAAAAATAAGCTCTCTGAGGTCTATAGATATAGGACGGAATGTTGGGGGGTTTGTGTTAAAGTAAGGTATTTAGTGCATCGATGAAATTCTAAATGATTTAGAAAGGGAATGAGAATCGGCAGGGTACCTGCAAGGTCCAAAAAGAAAAGGTTGTGAGGCCAATCTAATAGAGTACTTTGGTTAGTGTATTTGAAGGAAGGGGCAAAAGGCAGAAAAGGGTAAGAAGAAGAGTCCAAAAGAATGTTGAAAGTAGCACATGGAAGGGTATGCTTGGAGGAATAATAGAATGCGGGATACTCTGGCTTTCTGCCCCCAAAACCCCTTTAAAGCTTTGGAGATGATGGAGCCCTCGTTATTGTTATTTTTTTTTCACTTGGTTTTGGGACTTTAGGGGAGGGTAAAAGACAAGGGTTAGAGTAGGAAGGGATAATCTTAGGACCTCATAGGGGCTTGATTGAACAATAATGTATGACAAAGACAGACATACAAACATTCTCTCACAAAATGTGTTTTGTCTTGGAGTTTTTGGAGGGGAATGGCATGCACAAATGAAAGCTGCAGATGCTTGATTGGATGCTTCTTTAATGTAACACAAAACCACCCCTTAAGTCCCCTCATTCTCTCTATTATTTGTTTTTTATCTTCGAGGCTTTGGAAGATAAGGTAATAAGTAATTACGGGGTTTGTGACAAAGCGTGCCATTTGCACCTACCTTGCCATCATCAATTAAACTAATAAGCACACTCTTAGTGCCATCTATATGTTTTATTTGTTAAAGCGAAAGCTTTTACCCCCCCGTTCTTAACCTTGAGACCTGTAAAAGAAAGAGAAGCTCTATTGTACTCCAACTACTACCTTTCAATATTGACGAGAAAAAATTGATCATATGCATGTATGTTTGAATTTGATATGATAGCCCAAGTGCTCTTTACGAAAGATTAAGGGTAAAAGGCAATAAGTTAGAAATTTGACGAAGAAAACTCTCAAAAGCCTTCATTGAATTTAGGCTTTTTCTTTTGTGTCATTTTTCTCTTCTTCTTCTTGATAGTGATTGGTAAAATGTAGCCTGACTAGCTTTTTATCGGTACCCTGCATGCACATAGAAATTGGAAAATTGATAGCTATGGACTATGGGATGAACTCTGTAGCCGTTCACGATTCATCTTCTCTTTTTCATCGTTGGCTTCATTCAGAAATTGGCTGAACTTGCGTGGAATGTTGCTAGAATTTAGCAATTAAGATTTTGGACCTCAGTGAAAATGATTATTCATTAGGGCGGCTGAACCAATGGGTACCCAAAAAAAAAAAAAATGCTTACAAAAAGGTATTATTTTTCTTTACAGTAGAGAATTTTTTTTTTTTGGCCAATATTTACAAAAGGCAGAGCATCAAGCTTTTTTTTTTTTTTTTTAACATCAAAAACTAGGTAAGAACTACAGGCGCATAGAGCATCTAACTTCCAGATCAAGGGATTTCGAGAGATTATCTTCTTGTATTTTCTCTGAGACCAAACTTTAAGTTATATTTGATTTGAGAGAAATGTAGGGAGGAAAAAATGGAAGGATGCCTTCATTCTCCTTTTCTCATTTTGATAATTAAAGAAATATTTAAAAATAAAAATTAAAGTAAAAGACATCCTTCTCTTCTCCTTCTTTCTAACTTTTTTTTTTATAACTAAATATAGATTTTGTTCCCCCTCCCCTCATATTTGTACTGCCAGCTTGATGCTAACCAAGCTGAATCAAAGAAGCCCAAGTTGAAGGTCAATCTGAACTCTCCACTTTAGACTAATGACCAGTACATAAGGTTAACTCTAATGACAAAGTTAAATGCCTTTACATGAACCTTCATAGATATGCATCACACCCAAAATGCTCACCCAAAATGCTCATACATGGTCACTATAGTTTTGCCATGTGGACATCACTTTTTTGAGCTAATAAATACCTCACAACCACCACCTTCAAGGTGGATTTATTACCTCTATTTCTCTCTCTGCATATTTCTCTTTAGTAGACCTGACAAAAATTCACTCCACCCGTCAACCTAACCTTAATCCAATCAATAAAAAATGGGTTAGGGTCTATATATCTCAATATGTAACCCGTAAATAATTCATATTATCAATCCATACGAGTCACGGGTCAAATTGTAATTAACCCACGAGTTGATGGGTTGACCCATTAGTTTTATTTATTATTATTATTTTTAAATATTATACTTTTTATCCTTAATTAATTTTTTTATTAGTAACTCATTCCATTAATTCATACTTCTTAATTTCTATAGAAAGAATAAGAAATTATGATAAGTTTAATTTAATTATCCTAGTATCATTTTTTTTTTTTTTTGTATTAGCAATTACCTAAGTATCATGAATGAAATGATAATGCAACTAAAAATATTAAAAGATGTGATGTTAGGAATTTAGGATATAAACATAATAACTTAGTGAAAGATGTTTTTGGAAGAGCAATTTCATCATTAAAAAAATTGATTAAACTACTTGATAATGTTTCAAGATAATTATAAAATTAAAACTTTATTTTTCAAGAAATTTAAATATTTTACGTTTAATATTTTTATTGTTAATCAATTTATTATTATTTATAACTTTTTTATTTTTTTTCTTGATTTAAATGTTTGTGATTGAAACTATAAAGTATTTAGTGTTAATAAATCACAATATTTTAATTAAATTTAGATATATATAATTTTATTTATATATAATAAAATTAAGAAAAAATAATTATAAAAAATAAAAATAAAGTTAACCCGTGGGTTAACCCTTAACCTGTTAAGGTCGGGTTAGGGTTAGACTTTTTCAACTCGTAATCCGTTTATAATCCAACCCGTATAACTCGTCACCCGAGTTAATCCGACCCGAACCCAACCTGACCCGCCCGTTTGCCAAGTCTACTCTTTATGATAAACTAGGTAATACTAACTTGAACGTTGGAGTATTTGCTCCAAGATCCACTCTTGGGTCTATTTTGCACAATATGCCAGGTAAACTAAAGAACTCAAGTTTGAACTGAACATCATAAAGCCCAAAGTAATTAGATGTGAGGTCAAGAGAATTAAAGTAAACATAGAGTTAATTCATGCAATTACAAGTAAAACTTGCTTGTCAATTACAATTTTGCCAATACAATTTTATTTTTTTCACAATGAGTGTATATTTTATAATTAATTTTTTTTATTTAGAAGTAGGTCATATTATATAATTATTATACAAAAATTATTATACTTGTAACACTAATGCTAATTATAAAACTTGAATTTGTGGTCAACTAGTACCTTAATTTTATATATTTTTTAATAAATGTAATAATATATTATAGAAACAAATGAAACTAAACAATTTTTTTTTTTTGGTTTAAAGTTACAAAATTTATGAAAACCACCTCTACAAAACGAAGTTTAAGAAAAAAAAACCTTACCAAAAAATTCAAAGCCCACAAAAAGAGTAGTGATACAACAGTGAATGCCCATGCCCAAAGACAACGCCCCAAAACCAAAAAAAGAAAAAACAGCCCAAAATCGTATGCCCCAACAACAGAGGAGCCGATCTCCAGCATCCCAAGTTTGCCCTCAAATCCACCAAGAGCCATTGAACTGCATCAGCAAGGGGAAGAACTGAGCCAGAGACCGTGAGGGAGTTACAGTGATCGGCGGCAGCGCTTGTCGGAACGGAAGATGAACACTGACATTACAGCATCGGTGAAGCCAGAGTACCCAGTGATAGATCGGAACCCACCCTTCACCAAAGTGGTCGGTAACTTCAACACTCTCGATTACCTCCGTTTCGTCACCCTCACCGGCGTCTCCGTCACCGTCGGCTACCTCTCTGGTATTCTCTCGTTCTACAGAACCTGTAAATTTATCAAATTGAAATGGGGTTTTTGTTTTTTGTTCCTCCCTTTCTGATCGATATATATCAATCTAGGGATCAAGCCTGGATTAAAAGGGCCATCAATGGTGACTGGAGGGCTGATAGGATTAATGGGAGGTTTCATGTATGCTTACCAGAACTCAGCGGGTCGACTCATGGGGTTTTTCCCTAATGAAGATGAGGTTGCTCGTTACCAGAAACGTGAGTTTTAACAACTAGGTTTCTTTTTCCATTTCTGCCTTTAAAAATGCTAGCTTTAAGACTTTTCAGTGATGGATGATGTCAATAAATCGAATTGGCAATTGCACTTTGTTCTCTGAACTTCAATTGCTTGTACCGTTAAAAGGTTTTTCCTTTGGCCTGTTGTATCCAAATACAATGCTGTGTTTGGTATTGATGAATTGTTAGTTCTCTGAGACAATCAAAATTTTTCTATGAGAACTGTGATTGATGTGTAGAAAAATTTGTATGTTGGCACGGCGCTGATTTTGTAACTGGCCAATGCACACCGAGTACTATGATAGCTTTCTCTCAGGAAGTGATTGTAAATTCTATGATGCATGTTTTGGGTGAAATAGAAACTACAATAGACATGGGTGTTTCTTGGTAGTGTTCGCTGTCGCTGCACGGAGTTTGTTCAAAGTTGTAGGCTATGTTTTCAATGGCATTTAGGATTCCAAAGTTGTTGGATTTGTGTAAAGCATTCTTGTCTCCATGCGCTTGCTCAATAACTTGTCATTGCTATTTGTACTTGCATTTACGAAGTGCAAGGTTTGGGAAGAAAATAATGAATCTTAAGTTGCATCCTTGATATTCTTAGTATTTTTTTTTTTTGGTGCTAACCCCCTAATATCCGGAGACTACATTGGGCTCGACTAATCCGGAGTCAAACTGGGTCAGACCCCATAAGGGGGAAGGTTTCCCAGTGCTTGTTTCTCCATTCACTAGACTCAAATTCGAGACCTTACTTAAGGGGAACCAAGCTCCTTCTACTTGAATTAATGAGTTGTTGGTTGATATTCTAAGTATTAGTTTTTTTTCTTTTGATGCGATTGATATGCTTGACAATCAGTTTTTATAACAGAGTTGATACACTCGCAATGATGTCTTATAATGACAACATGGCATCAAATGAATAACTGCTTGATTCACACATTCCACTGAATAAAAAGTGTCAATCATGATTGTTAATACATAGGATTGTGAGGTTTTACTGTGAGATCACATTGTGAGTGAATTATTTTTCTTTTTATAAAGCATGATATAAATCATTGATATAGGTTACATGCATCTGGATACTATAAAGAGACAAATTTCACTTCTTAGGCAAACAGGTTCAGAATGATGCTTTTTGTATTGTATTGTGTTGTGCCTTTTCAGAACCTTTATGACTATGTTTGGGATGTCTACATGACAAGTTGTCTTGATCATGCCTCATGTTAAACCTAGGATGGACTCATCTTTAGTGTTTGTATCAATGTAAAATTCCCTACATGTCAAAGAGGGATTTATCGGTTAGAAATGTTTGGTTCTCCAGAACATTTTTACTTTTTTTTGATGACTTAATAGAAACATGTCTCCTTGTTTGTCTACCATGTTTAGCATCTTTGGCGAGGCCAGTAGTTATCATGGTATGCTTGAGGGAACAGCGTACATTTCGTGGAACAGTATTGTCTGGATGTTGATTATGGATCCAAAATTGGACTTTTTGCCAATATCCATCCTATTTAATCCTGTCACTTTTAGTTGAACAGCCCTTCATACATTAATTCACATCGAGCATGCATGTTCATGATTTTCCTAGAAGATGAAAGCTAGAGCAGAAATGAATATTAAAGATATCTATTTCCTTTTTGTCATGCCATCAAAATATTAAAGATATGTGTTAGAATGGCAAAACTCTGTAAGAAGAGCTGGGTCTTCTTTCCTTTTCTTCTTCTTTTTTTTTTTTTTCTCAATTTGCGCGTTAGAAACTAGACTATGGTTCTTCTGGTGATTATCAATCTCAATGAAGTGTTGGAACACTCGGGCGCCAGGTAGGCTCTAGGCAGTGGGTTTGGGTGTGTGCCAGCTTAATTGTGTCCAATGGTGCCCAGGGGATTGGGCCTAAATGACTCCAAAAAAAAGCTGAACAACTTACTATGTAAAAAATCATTAAAAAAAAAAAAGAAAAAAAAAAACAAACAAAGACGTATCATGCATTGCGTGACTTAGTTAATGTTATTAATGTAAAACATTATAACTATATTATTGAACATAAAGTTGCAACTAGCACTTTTTCACTACGTTGCTATGAACTAAAGTTGAACTTTTGCAAGTGGTTTTGGACGATTTTTTTCATTGTGTTCATCTTGGTTGTCACTTTCTATGTCCTCCACTACGTCTTCATGACTAACCATGGACTTTAGAGTAGGGATCAAGAAACTTGGTTAAGAGATTTCCTCAAAACTCTTTGGTCAATGGTCGTGGTCTAAATAAGGCCCCCCAAGTGGTCGGATAGAGAGGTGCCGTCCAGTCTAAGATGATTCAAAAGTTCAACCCCAAAATTTCGTTCAAATTTCTTTTGGTGGGATAGTTGTAAAATAAGATAAGAGAAGCGTCTTCAAACTTTATCATGGTGACATCACGTCAACAATTCAACGCCCCATTATTAGTGGAGATGCCTAAGTATTGTTCATTTCCATGGTAATGGAGTCTAATCGATTACTTTAACTTTGTTTATGTGTTAAATTAAATTTTATGAATTTTTAAAATGTATTTGATTTGAATAATTTTTATTTATTTATATTCTTTTTAAAAATAAATAATTAAAATATTTTAAAAAAATCAATTTATGAGTTGATTTAAAAAGAAATTATGAATTGTATCAATTAATTGAAACTCTAGTAGGATGGAGGGGTAGGGAGAGGAAATGCATAGGAGTGAGTAAGTTCTTTTTTATTAATGGTTTGACTAATTACTTACAGTAATAGTAATTTATTTTAAGTTATTAAATAATAAATATTAATTATATTATTAATTATTAACTAATAATTATAATTAACAATTAAGTTGTCATAACAATCACATTAAACATAGCGCTATAAATTATCACAAAATTATAGTCCCAATATTATTATTATAATCCTAATATTTTGGACAAAATCTTAAAAAGCAAGCAAGTGATCTCATCCCACCCCTCACAAACCCCACAGTTTATATCTATGAAGCCTTTACCGTTATGCCTTTATTCTTAGAGTTTGTTTATTTATAAGTTAGAGTGTAATAAATGTATTGTTTTATAATTAATTTATATTAAAAAATAAAAATTAATTTTAATTTTAATTTTATTATCACATGAAAATTTTTAATTAATTAATATTTAATTAGATCAAAATTAATGTTTATATATTTTTTAATATAATTTAATTATAAAAAGTGCAATAAATACACCAAAAATCGTTATTCTCATGGCAGATTACATTATTCCACACACCTCCATCCACTAAAGGCCAAAGTGAGAGCGATCCTTTTGCTTGGAGACAATTATAGTTCTTCCAAATGGGTCCCTTCCTATACGAAACACATCAAAATTAATCTTCTTTTTTCTTTTTTTTTGGTACACATCAAAATCAGTCTTTAATTACAACGGAAATCGTCGATTTGCTTGTTTTTAATTAATTGTTAATCAGACTTCCATCCCCCTGTGTTGATTTAGTGTGCCCCCTAAATGACGAAGATATGAGCTGTGCAGGTCCCATGCTCCTGACGCACCTTCCCCCCTTTTCCATGTTACATTACCCCAACAAAAACCATGGTCGGTGCAATATCTCCTTTGATTCCATATAACTTTAGCATAATTCGATCTATATAGCCATATGTATGATTTCATTTGTGACTTTAGATTCATTTCCTAATCTGCAGTTTTGATATTCTTCGGTACCATTTATTCTGCCAATGTTGCTCATATTTTTCAATTTCATTTCCTTCTTCTTCAACCAAAATTCGATTCCATTGCCGACGAGTTAATAATAACCTTCCAAACACAAAGTTGAAAGCATACCCAAAAAAAAAAAAAAAAAACAAAGAGAGAGAGAGAATAATACATTGGAGATTTATTTTAAAAAAAGTGTTGTACAATCTAAATTATATCAAATTACATAATATTAATCATTGAATGAGATTTTAACTCCTTAAAATTAGAGTATTTTTCCTATTAATAATTTTTATTTTACAATTTGATACAATCCGGATTACAAAACAAAAGTCTCTACCTTAAAATCAACTACCCAATTTCTTTTTTCAAAAAAAAAAAAAATTAAGAGCTCAACTACCCAATTATTTTTAAGAAATGGCTACCTAATTAAAGAATGAAACTTGGCTTCATTGACTTGAATACTTATTGGAGCAATGTTATCACAAACAGGCCAGTAATATGCTGTCTGCAAATATAGAGATTGATGTAATCTAATCTCTCAATCACTTGGTGGGGGTTCACTTTTATGTCATGCTGAGGCTTTCTAGATGAGAATGCGGGGCTTCAATTTGGCCTTTGTTTAAAGCAAAACTATGAAAAGGAACCATTCGGATCTTCCTTTTCTTAGTTCTTTATAATCAAATCTTTCATCTAGCAAAACCCATGATCATGCCTACATTTGAAGTATAAAAGCACATAATAAATTTCAAAGTGTGATTAGTTGCATATCTAGCAAGTTTTAGGGTTGTCTTAATGTATCCAAAAACAGTGCTTGGGAAGGGCTTTACATACAGTTTTATACTATAATGTAACTTTGTGATTTAATATGACAAACATTATGAGTGATTAATTTTATTCAACTAATATTTTGTTTTCATATATAATCATTTATTTAATGTTATGTGACCTTTTTTAAACACATTTTAAAAATTCCATTGTGTATGTTCTATGCTATTTAATTGTCACAAATTAAAAGAAAAAATATTAATATTTGACCCCACAGGAGAGCTGAATTAGTAAGGTGCTAATTTCTTATTAACACAAAACAACGAGAGTGTGAGTTCATTAAAGCAATGAAAATGGTTTTCTCGTTATAGAAAAATGTTTTTTTTATTTGAAATATATATAGCTTATCAAACCTACCCAATGCCATCCCCTAATCAGATTCATTCCTTTTGCTATATATCATCTCTTTTTATCTTTTCCTTCTTCTTTTCGGCTCACTCAGCATATTTTTTTTCTTTTATGATCATTGGCCCACTTGGTAGTGTCTCCTTAAATCAGATGATATAGCATTATTTTCGTATTATATTTGAATACATATATGGAAATTAATTAGTAGTTTATAAAAACAAAAAGAAAAAGTTTTTAAAATTAGATTGTACATTAAAAATTTATTTTCTTTGTATGAAAATAATAATTATTTTTAATTTTTAATTTGTCACAAATTAATTATTATTACTTTATTAACATAAATAAATAATTTTTTCATACTTTACTTTTATCATTATTTATTTTTTATTTACCGTCCTATTACAAAAAAAAATCTATTTTTATCTTTTATTTATTTTTTAAGAAAAATATGGATAAAAATATAAATTGTTCTCAAACCTTAATTTAAGAAAAAAATAAAAAAGAAATAATTATTTTATACTAAGGAGAGTAGCTCAAACTAAAACTACTAAAATATGGTAATGAAACTCTTCTCTATATTCAATCATTAATGATATTTTAAAACTTTCAATGTTTGGAATACATGCAAAATAAAAGTGTAATTCAATTTATAAAATATGAAACTCTTATAAAAATGAACAATGATATAAAGACAATTTTTTATATAATTTTTTTATATAACTTTTACTTGTTATTAAATAAGTAAATGTCCATTTAAATAATACATAAAATCTATCAAAAATAATATTAAAAAATTATGGTTGTATCCTTTTTCTATAAAAAAATATACTATTATACGGTTACTTCCATTCATTTTTATTTATCATACTTACTATAAAAAGATGATCCTATTTAATTGTCATTCTTTTTATTTTTACAAATGCATTAAAGGTATTGTTTCAAATTTTATTTGCATTTAATATTTTAATGAATTTTTTTATTTAGAGAAAGAGATAAAAATAAAATTTAAAAGACAATCTTCTTTTTTATTTAATTTCTCTTTTAAAGTCCCACCTAAAAAGCGTTACAACTAAAAATGCGAGCGGAAGTAAGTACACATGTATGTGGCACTAATTGGGTAGTACACATAGATACTACCATGGTCATGGGATTAGCTGATCATATCCTACTAAAACGTGAAGGAAGATGCCATCTGCCACGTCAGAGCAACATAAAAAAGAAAGAGAGAGAATTTCGCAAATAAAAATAAAATAAAATAAAATATTTCAAACACGTATCCTTAAATGTAAATTAAGAATATTTTTTTATTATAAATATACATAAAAAAATTTAAAAATTGATATTAATTTTAATATCAAATAAGTTTAATTAAAGAATTGATAAATTAAAAAATAATTTTAATTTTTTAATATGAATTTATTATAAAAAATATATTTAATATACCTTAAGATGTATTTTAAAGATATAGGTTAAATAAACTTATTTTAAAAATAAGACAACTTAACGTTAAAACAAAATAAAAATGTAAATACATTTAATTACAATTATTAAATATATTGGTATAATATAAATTTTAATTTTATTAAATTTATCATATAATTATTGTTAAATATTTTATATTTTAATATCTTTTTTTATTTTGATTGCATAATAAAATAAAATCATTTTTTATCTCTTATTTTACTTCACTCATATATTATACGATTTAAATTTAAGATATTTTAATTTTAATAAAAAAATTATTATTAAATTAGGTAAATAATTGACAATATCTTAATTTTTAAATAAGATAAAATAGTGGTAGTGTAGCTTCGGGGAATTGACCAGAAATTGGACTGGACCTAGGGTGTGCTTTTGCTTCAATTAGGCTCCCAATATTCTCCGTATTTACGAAACTACCATTTTACACATGTATGTTTATCTACAAAGCTTGCAAACTGTGTCGTGTCAGCATTCCGCCCACAGTTTCAGTCTCAGCTGGATTCTTTTGGTAGATGGGACACAGACTGACAACACTAATTATTAACTGTTAAAACACTAGAATAAAATTTTTCAGTGCAGTTCAGTACGGCCAGTTATGTCTACTTATTATTATTATTATTATTATTATTATTATTATTATTATTATTATTATTATTATTATTATTGATAACTCACTT
>BPVZ01000051.1:983808-996339 GCA_020521535.1 Rubroshorea leprosula | reverse complement strand
TTATAAATATATATAAATATAAAAATTGACATTAATTTCAGAGTTATTATTATTTAGATAAATTTAATTAAAAATTAAATTAAATACCAATATTTATTTTTTCAAAGCTTTTAAGCCCACGACTCAAGACAAAAAAGGCTTTTTAAAGGAAACTGTAATTCCCCCAAAACGCTAATTGAAACGCGGTTTCTTAGTAGTCTCAATTAAACTCAATCATTAGAACCGGCCTTTGCACCTAATAATTCTTTCCAAGCTTTTGTGTTTAGAATTAATTGATTCAACTACTTAAAAATTTCACTTTTCCCATAATTTTTCATGTTAAATTTTAAAAAAAATTAAATTCAATCATTCTATTTTCATAGTAATATTCACAGAAAAACACTGAAGGGGTTTCATCAAAATTTCCCCTTCCAGGTTCTTGATCCATTATTTTGTATGTTCCATGGAGAACCTAACTACGGTTGCTATGGAGGAGGAGGAGAAGGAGAACGGTGGCGCTGTCGCCACTTCTCTCAATTACAATGCTTCGCCTCTTCTTTTCCCCGGCGCAAAAGAATCAAGCAACATTGCTACAATGGCAGCATCGCTAGTTCTTCCTCCGGCAACGCTTTCACAAGAACCCTGCATGATAATCTTTTCACCAGTCATATACAAGAACCAAAGTTTCATATTTCTCCAAGCTATCCAGGGTGTTCCTTTCCTGGTGCTGTTATTAAATTTTTCTTTCTTTTTAATTACGGTGTATTGTTGATTCTTGAATTTCATATGCAGTATATTAATGTGACGATCTTGATTGTTCTTTGCAGTGAATTCCCCGAATTCAACTAACCAGTTTATGCCTCTGCCTTCTGTGAATTGTATAAATGGATTTGACATTGCAGAACCAATGTTTGTAAATCCTGTTTCTAATTCATTGAATTATGGCTTTAGACCTTCCTGGGAATGTGTTGATCGTGTTCAATTATCGACAAGGCTACATGTAAAGTTAGTTCATATTATGGTCCAAAGATCCAATTTTTACAGTTACATATAGATTTTTAAAGAGGTTATTGATTTCATTTTTCCTCTGATGTCTCATCAACATGGACATGCTTTGTTTGAGAGGTTGGTTCAGTTCTGTGCCAAAGATTATCAGCTGAAACAGATTGCAGGAAGAGCAATTTCATAAGTTCTAAGACATACAACATTGAATGGATTCTGGTATAATATTGTTTCCCTTTATTTTGGTCATTAGTTTTACTTTGGAACTTTTATTAATCACATTGATTATATTTTTCAGTCTAGAGTCAATTGGAAAGCTCATAAAGGCACTTGGGGATTCTACTTTATTGAGGATGTCATGAAAAGTTTTTCTAGCAGCTTCTTTAGGATAAGTTCAACAGGATCACATCTAATATTGAAATCCATAGACCTCCTGAGTTCTAGTAAGAATGAGTTAAATTTATTAATTTTCTTCATAGTTCACCCTCTAAAACTTGTGACATTGTTGCTGTTTACTAACTAGTTACATATCTCATTTGTTGGCATGCAGTTACTATATGAAGCAGCTGTAAAGAGTGCATTAGACCTTGTCATTCATGAGGAAGGATGCATAAACTTTAAGAACTTCATAATTTCCAGCAGAGGTCAACTCCTACAACTAATCACAGAAAGTTCTGTCTTCCTCTCTCAAGATCCTTTCGGGTAGATCATCATTATCATCACTAGTTAATTTTCATCGCTTTTGTTTCACTATGCATTGTTGATTGATTTCTTGTAGGAACTTTGCGGTACAACATGTCCTGGAACTAGAAATCCCCACCTTCACTAAAGAAATTTGCTCAGCTGAAAGGCCACTTTGTGAAGATTTCAATGCAGAAAGCTGGGAGCCATGTGGTGGAGAAATGCTTGATGTCTCGAGGGATGGAACTTGTGGTTCAAGATTTCATTGATAGCAACCAGCTTCAGCATGTTATTAAGGATCAATATGGCAACCATGTTATTCAAACAGCACTAAAAGTCACAATGGTACATTTTTTACCTGATATTCCTTATAGCAAGCAAGGTTATGCACGTTGGTGAAGGAGCCATACAACAATGTGGTGCATGTTGGTGAAAACGTGAGGATTTTACCTGAAATTCCCTATAGCCAACAATGTTATCTACATTGGTAAAGGAGCCATGCAGCAATGTGTTACACGTTGGTCAAAGCATGAGGATTTGTAACTTGTATTTGACGTAGATGATTTGCAACTTTTTAAATTATAATATAATTAACATTTTAGCTTACGTTGATGAATGTGGGGGAAATTTTGAATTTTTTCATAAGTTATTTTAATAAGATAGCATGGTAATGTATGTCGGTGATAATGGTAACATTTTAGCGTA
This sequence comes from Rubroshorea leprosula, assembly GCA_020521535.1. Taxonomy (NCBI): domain Eukaryota; kingdom Viridiplantae; phylum Streptophyta; class Magnoliopsida; order Malvales; family Dipterocarpaceae; genus Rubroshorea; species Rubroshorea leprosula. The sequence goes on along the minus strand of BPVZ01000051.1, from coordinate 993,972 downwards.
CATGTTTTGATTATCTTAATAGTTCTTTTTCTTTTTTTTTTTTTTTATCCTGCAATTTTAACTATCTTGATTTAGGTGCATTAAATTCCTAATATTTGTCAAAGTTACATCTGCTATAAAAGTAGTCAAATTATCCCCATTTCCTCATATTCCCCCATGTTAAAAAAAAAAAAATTCTCTTTTCCTTTTTTTTTAAATTTTGTCGTTTCTTAATTCTTACTTCAATAAGGTAGCGAGCACTATTATTTTATTATCTATAATGTTATTTTATTTTATAATTATGTTTTCTATATTTTGTGCCCTAATTTTTTATTTAATCAAATATATTTAAATTTTTTTATCAACCAAATATATTTAAAATAGTTTTAAAAACTAATTAATCTGACCAAATCACACTAAACAAATTTAAATTGAATTGGTTTAATTATAATATAATAGTAGATTGAATTACTTTGAAAATTTTACTAATTAATTAAATTAGTTTGGTTTTAAAAATGCTAAAATCTAATTGATTCACACTACTACTAAAAGGGTTGTGGATATTATCACTTAGGATTTTGTAAGGCCACTAATTTCAACTACTTCCTTGGTCTAAAAGTAACTATCATTTTTTCTATTTTGAATTTATCCCATATTAATTGTTAGCTGTTTAATTTTTAAGATAGACAATTTTTTTTCTACCTTAACCATATAATTATCAATTTATTTTAATTAATTATTCAATAACAAACAAAAAGTCTCTCTTTATTTTTAAAGAATATTATAGATAAATACAAATATTAATACTTAAATCCTTAATTTGAAAAAAAAAAGCAGTTATTTTAAAAAAAAGTATAATTTTATTAATTTATAGTTTTTAAACAAAAAATGGTTACTATATTTAGGAATGTATGTCTATAAATTGATTTTGATATATTATATAAAAAATATTATTTATTTTATCGTTATCAATTATTTTTATTAATTAATTTAAAATAAAATTTTAATAAATTTAATACTAACTATTGCCATAATTATAATCAGCTAATAGTCACTTTGCATGTTTGAAAAAAAAATAAAAAAAAATAAAAAGAAAAGAAAAATGGAAAAAGGGGAAGAGAGTGAGTGAGAGAGAGAGAGAGAAAAACGGAGAAGAGAAAGTGGGGTACGGCTGAACTTGTACAGCTGGGCATTATCTCCACCAAAATCAAACTTATATACAAAGCGTAGCGATTGTTTCGTCTTTTTTTTTTTAAATTAAAAAAATATATCATATTTATATTTTAAAAATAAAATATTTTAATTTTTTAAAATAAATATTTATTAAAATGATATAATTTTAAAATAATAATTTTTTTATTTTTAAAAAATAATTACAATATAAATTAAATAAAAAAACTTATTTGAATAATAATTAATTAACAATAAATATAAAATTATTAATAATATATTAATTTGAGTAAAAAAATTTATTTTTTAAAATAAAATTTTAAATTTAGATATCATAAATAAAAAAATAGATGTTTAGTTACTACGGAACTTAATTTTAAATATATTATAATTGTATATTTTTACCAATGATTTGTTAGTTCGAGTGAAAATAACTCAATTTCACTTAAATAATGTTTTGAGTTTGAGTCTTATAAATAAAGAATGTTCCTTTTAATAAGATTCGATCCAAGTTGATTTTGAATTAATTAAAATATAATATAATTATCATATGCTAAGAGGTTAATTAAAAAAGAAGAAGCATATTTTTAAAAGAAAATTCAGAATGTGATTACACATCACCGGCTCACTTAATAAAGCACATTTTTTCACTAATTTATAGAAAGTACTCTGCATCTCCCATCACGGATATATAAAAAAAATAAAATCTAAAATCTCGCCAAATAATTTGGTTATTGGGCTGATCATGTGTCTTCCAATAGGCTGTTTTTTTTTATTCAATCGAGAATTAACTCTTTAATATTATAAGAATTTAAACCTCATTCTTAATTTTAAATTAAGATTTTTAATTTACTACTAGTATTCTACTTTAGGTACTATTATCTTTTCTTTTTCTTATGTTTTTCGGATGAAAACTCTAGTTACTGTTACCATTAAACATATTATAGAGAAATAAAAAAAAAAAAATGAGGCTGAACATGTTTTATTTTGGAAAATAAGAATTTCCATTAATGGAGTCAACAAAAAAAAAAAATCAGGTCATACTTTAGTTATACGTACAGTAGAAAAAAGGGCTTTATTTTACCCAGAAAAGAAGGTAGCTTTCGTCATGGGACAGCTAAAGTTGACACCTTTAAGAAGATCTACGGTGGGCAAGGGGCATTTCTGACATTCAAGAGGCTCCCGGGGGCATTTGTCGGCAAGTTGTGGTATAAATGTTTTGATTCCGTGGAGGAAGACCCATCAATTTTGGAGACGAGGTGGAGCAATCTCTGGTTGAAGAAGAGTCCCTATTTCTGAAGCAAGACGCGTCTTAGCTGATTGCTGACTGAGGTATGCAAACCACAAGTAACTACTTAGGCAATTCATTCCTTAATCATTAGGAGTTATAATGATATATGGGTTTTGTTTTGTTTGAGTGAATGTTCTGTTTTGTTTTCTGGTGATGAAATGTTGTTTTGTGCATCATGGAATTGGGGTATTATTAGGAAATGTCGAGAAAATTTCATTCCACTAATCCCATATGGGAAACTGACATTTTCTCCCAGGCATAGAACTGCGGTTTTCCTTTCTTGGGGTAAAGGTAAGAGTTTTTCCCATTTTTGTGTTTATTTTTGATGAGTGGGGGATAAGCCAATAAGGGTCAGTTCTGAATATGAGAATTGTTGGTATTTCTATTATCAAGGAACAAACTTTATTGAAACGGGGTTAACACCAGAGCTAATCTTTTAGTTTTGTTGTAGTGATCCCTTGATTGGTTCTGAATGGTTTTCTATCTGGTCTCTATTCTCTGAATTAAATGAATATGAATCCTGGTGGCTGACTTTTCTTCATTTTCTCTCTCTAGAATGTGTAACCTATGCTTTGTAGTCATTTTGGCTATGAAATTCAATTTTGGTTAGTTGTTTACCTTTGCGTCTCTAATATGGTCGGTTCATTGGTGGTTTACCTTTTTGGCTTTAATATGCCTACTTGCTTTTATGGTTTCCATTGATATTTGTATGCTTTAAGCCATGTTGAAACTCATGTCATTTTGGTGTAAAAATTTGGTAGGGAGAGTTGTGCTTGACGCTAGTCGTGGTTGCAAAGTAATCCAGTTGATCTAAAGTCACTTTTTTGTGTTCCGTTAATTAACTTTATTCAATAGAAAGTATTTAAGAAGAAAGCTTTCCTCTTGATTGGTTGCTTCATGTTCTAATCAGGAAGCTTGTTGCTTATTTCGCTTCATCTCTGTATTTCTTCTCCTGAATTATTTGTATAACGTATGTTTCTGAAACATCTAAATGATGGAGAAGAGATAATATGAAATTGGGATTAAGGTTGCACAATTTCTCCAAAGTGAATAATCTACAGACCCCCTTTCTTGATTGACTAGCTTTTTGGTCAAACATTTTATGACTTCCTGTGTTTTTCAAGTAAACATAAGTAGCCACTGCTACAAGGTCCCCATATAAGTAATTTATGTAAATTTCCTTCCATTCTGACTGAAATTTGAGTCTTCAAATGGTTTTCTAATGGTAGTTCATTAAAATATAGAAACAGCGGCGGATATACTGGACATGCAGATATCATAAGTACCTTCTTTCTGATTAATGAAAAGTCCCTACATTTAGTTTTCTGTAATCTCTGCTTCTTTTCTTCTACTGATTTTTTTTTTGTTTAATCTTTTTCAGTACTCAAAGATGGATTTATGTTAACTGTTTTAATATAAACTCTTTTGGCAGATTTTGGGAAATCTTCAATAATTCTATGGCAGAATTGAAGAAATTAGTGGTCAACATTGCTGCTGAAGAAGAAATCACTTATCTGTGTATGGAAGCCTTTTGAGTATGTACCAACTCAACTGTTGCTAGTAGATCATAGGAGGTGATTTGGCTTGTGCGAGTAACTGCTGCTTGTAGAGAGAGTGTGTTATTTTTCACTCGTGAGTTCTATTGACAGTAAAGTCTGTTGGTGGCAATTAGTTTTTTGGGGGGCAGGGTGTTCTTTGGGTTGATCTTAGATGCACACATCTCAGAAACATAAAACGTCAGCCAGTATCCACAGGTATCCCCAACCTGTTCAGGAAATTGAACCTTTTCGTGTCTCTCAAATCCAAATCTTAGATAACAATGCATCCTCGGATCTTGGGAGCCAAGGAGCAACTGTCTCATTTCAGACCAAGGATCAGTTTTTTACCCTGGAATCATCTACAACCACTGCTGGTTTTGCTTATGATTCCCCCTCTGCAGTAAGTATCACATCCAACAGAAACCCCTTTTCCCCACAAGGCTCTAATTCAGGTCTGTCTGATCCTCGTCACTCCCCTGAAAATGCCTATGGATCACCATTTAGTGGATCTTCTGTTGCCGATGATAACTATGAACTTAAGCAAAAACTGAGAGAGCTAGAAGTTTCACTTTTGGGGCCTGAGTCAGATATTATAGATACCTGCAACTGCTGCTTCACCAATGGTGCCACACATGCTGCTTCTGTGGCAAACTGGAACCAGAATGAATTGATGGAAATGATCCCTAAATTAGACTTGAAGAAAGTTCTTGTTGCTTGTGGCCAAGCGGTATCAGTAGATGAGATGTCAACAGCTGCAGGTTTCATGCACATCTTGGAGAAAATGGTTTCAGTCTCTGGGGAGCCAATCCAGCGGTTAGGTGCTTATGTGTTGGAGGGGCTCAGAGCAAAGTTGGAGTCCTCAGGGAGTAAAATCTACAAAGCGCTGAGGTGTGAAGAACCAACGAGCTCAGAACTGATGTCATACATGACTATCCTCTTCCAGATCTGTCCATACTGGAAGTTTGCATACATGTCCGCAAATGTTGTGATCAAGGAAGCGATGGAAAATGAACCAATAATTCACATAATTGATTTCCAGATAGCACAGGGCACCCAGTGGATGTTCCTCATGGCAGCTCTTGCAAAACGCCATGGTGGACCTCCGTTACTACGTGTAACTGGTATTGATGATTCCCAGTCAAAACATGCCCGTGGTGGGGGCCTTCATATCGTGGGGGAGAGACTAGCAAAATTTGCTCAGGATCGGAATGTGCCATTTGAGTTTCATGATGCTGCCATGTCTGGTTGTGAAGTTCAAGTAGAACATCTAAGGGTTCAACCTGGGGAGGCCATAGCTGTGAATTTTCCTTATGTATTGCATCACATGCCAGATGAGAGTGTCAACATCTGGAATCCCAGGGACAGGCTACTAAGGCTGGTCAAGAGTTTGTCACCCAAGGTTGTGACCCTTATTGAGCAAGAGTCCAACACCAACACATCCCCATTCTTTCACAGGTTTATCGAGACACTGGATTACTACACTGCGATGTTTGAATCAATAGACGTTGCTCGTCCAAGGGAAGACAAGGAGAGAATCAGCGCAGAGCAGCAGTGCGTGGCACGTGACATAGTCAACATGATAGCCTGTGAGGGGGCTGAGAGGGTGGAACGGCATGAACTTCTTGGAAAATGGAGGTCAAGGTTAACCATGGCTGGCTTTACTCAATGCCCATTGAGTTCCTCAGTGACTGACGTCGTTGTCAATCTCTTGAAAGACTTCCACACAAACTACAGAATCCAAGAAAAAGACGGGGCCCTCTATCTTCATTGGGTGAATAGAGCTATGGCTACCTGTTCTGCATGGAGGTGAAATTCTCATAGTGCTTGGCTCTGTGGTGTAAAATCTGTAAATTTTCCAAAAACACAGCTCTGCTCTCTTGACTAGCATGACTCTTGCGTTTTCAGAACCAGGAGATTAGCTTCTCTCAATCCGTTAGTGTAGTTTTAGACCAAGAACCATAAACTTCAATTTTCACTGTAAATTTCCACCACCTAATGAAAGAAGGAATCTTGATTTACACTTTAACTCAATTTTCTCTTCCCAATTAATTGCACTCTCTTAGCTAACTGTCCAACAAAAAGCTCATGAATCATTCCCTACATCCATTTTTCACATTTAATAAAAGGTAAAATTTCTTATTACATTCATAACACATGAACTGTAAGGTAAGGATGCAATCCTGCAATGTTAAGCACTAATTTTATCAACGATAAAAAAATGCAGGACACATGAATCCGCATTTATAAGTACCTATTTGCATAATAAAAAATAACTTTCTAAAAAATATACGTAGTTAGAAACTTTTTTTTTTTGTACTAAAAAATGTGTTTTTTTGGTAAAATTTCTTTCACTCAATAATTCTTTTTCTAATGTAAAATTAAAAAGTACTTGAAATACAAAGATATTATAAAAATAGAAACGTTTTATGCTGTTTGGATTGAAAAAAAAAGAGATTGTTACAGAAATAAGTGAAAATGAGGGAAAAAAACAAAGGAATATGAAACGACAAGGAAAATGATCGTTTCAGTCCCTTAACGGCCCAAATAAGGGAAAAGGTAAAAAAAAAAAATACAACAAAGAAAAGAATTAGACGCTGAAATCAAGCAATTAATCAGGACAGGCAAACAATCCCATTTTGGCAAATCGCTTCAAAGTTGGAATTCTGAATTCTGAATTCTGATTAGTACTTTTGACCCTGAATTCATAGTTTTTTCAGCAAATGTAAGTAAAATTTTGGATTTTCTTCTAAATCCCGTTCAAATTTCTCTAATTTAATCATTTTTTTTTAAATTTTTTTTTTCTCGGATCAATCTTTGTTTCATCTCTGTTAATCGGCATTTTTTTTGCATCTTTCTGATTTAGGGTTTGTGGATCATGAAACTGAATTTATATGATTGTGATTTTAGATAAGGAGGTGAATCTGTTGGATGTCTATGAACGATTGCTGTAAAGATGGAAGCGGTACCTAACAGATCGGAGTTGAGGAAGGAGCAGGAACGGGAACGGCGTCGATTGCGCGATAGGCAGAGAAGGCAGTCTATGAGTCTTGAGGAGAGGGAAAAACATCTCGCTAGACGCCGAAGAAACTATCAGCTCCGGAGACAGAGAGCTCAGACTGCTCTGTCGAATCCTCAAACTCAATTTTCACAAACAAGCATAGGTACCGGAGATGAAGATGGAATGCATGCTAGCAACCATCTTCAGCTGGAAACTTCGGTTTTGGATTTTAGATCCACCGAGTCCAACGATGTTGCTCTCGGTGGATCTGATGGGCAAGAGAGACTTATCGCTGACAGCAGAAAGGCCGAGAGTGAGTCTTCTGTATTGTTAATTTCCCATTTATTTAATCCAGTAGCAGTTTCTTCATCCCTGCATGACTTAGTGATATTATTCTATTTGAAAAAAAAAAAGAAAAAAGAAGGCTTTTTTACTTGTTCTTTGTGTGATATGAACTGATAGTTTTGGAAATTCCGGCTGATAAGTTGGCTATAATACCTGGAAAGCTACGTTTAAACCGGATAAAACAGCTTGCACGAGTGATACATGGTGGTAATTCAAGTAATGGAGTCGTGGCAGGAGTGGTGATGGATGGAAATGCAACTCCCAATTGTAAGTTGAGTAATAATATTTGCTCTTTATCTTAATCATGTGTTGCTTATTGAATTTAGCTGATTTACAGATACAATGTCTAGTCTGATTTATACAGTAATGTTAATTTCATTTATACTGCCCCATTTGAAGATTTACGTGTTATTTGTTAAACTTTTGTGCAGGTAAATCAGTAAAAGGGTTGCGATTAAACCGCATCAAACGTCTTGCTCGAGCAATAAATCCTGCTGGGACAGAGAACACTGCTGAAAGGCATCAAAGCGTAAGAGAAGGTATTAAAAGCAACTTATGTTTTTTGTTAGCGTTTTTTATACAAGGCCCATTATAATATGCTAAATTTTACACTACCTGACAATCATTGAGCCGTAGAGCGTAGATGATGGTTTTTCTCAAATAATAGTATTTGATGGATTTGTGACATTCTTGAATTAAAACCTGAAATTTTTTATTGATTGAGGGATTTTACTCTGGAGGATAATGAGTTCGTCGCATTGCCTTTTAGGGTGAACATCTCTGATGGGCTACCAAAGACAGGCAACAACGTTAGTCAGCCATAAACCATATACAAGGGTGAAAATTCACTTGTCTCCTCCCTGGAGTCTTCCAAACAAAAACATGTAAGTTAATCACACACAGCATTAATTTCTGCCTGTCTTGCCAATTAAAAAAAAAAAAAAATTCTGCCTGTCTTAATTTATTATCTTTTGTGTAGAGCTGAGTTCTGCTATTCAGGTGCATTTTAAATGGTGACATCAATACTTCTCATATCAGTCTGGTGACTCGTCATGTAAATTTATGTAATTATATGGTTGACAGAACATGTTTTATTCAGAAAAAGTCAAATAGTGTAGTAGACTTCCAGCTTATGTGCATGAAATTGCAGACTTCCAGCTCATGTGCATGAAAACATACAAATGGATGGATAATAGTTTAAACTAAAGTCATGCCAAAAGATAGAGGTATATGGATATGTTAGTTTGGACTGCTAGAAGGGAGATAATGTGTTTTGGATAACCTACGTACCTTAGGTTTGTGAGAAAAGAAAAAATGATTTCTTTAGCTACCATAGCGGTGACTTTGAGTAATTATGATTAATTAGCTAAGATGCTGCTGGCAACTAGACTGCGGATAAATTCTTACCAAGCAAAGTAGGATATCCGTTTCTGGTTTGCATTTTGAAGATGAATTTTCTGTTTTTGTAAAAACAAATGGCAGTTGATGACACAACTCTTTTCGCTGGATTAATAGTGTCGTTTTCAGATTTATAAGATTGCAAGTTGGAGAAAAAGGATGATTGCAACTGCAGGGGCACAGAAGCATTAATGCAAAAAAATTGCCAGGGAGGATTCATTAACGGTGATGGACATAACCATCCACTGGAATTTGATTTTTACCACTTTAGGAGGGTTGAAGAGAAATTGAACAAAACCAAACAAGCACACTTGATGTGTTGGTTCTTCCTAAATTTTATTTTATTTTCTTTTTCTAGCAATAAGATTTTGTATATTGATTTAAATTTCTTTATTTATTAACTGTTTGTCCATATCTCATTTTTCTCATTTTCATTTTATTAGTGCAACATAGCTTAATGAGAAGAAGCTATGTGGCTGGTACCATTTGAAAGAAGTAAAGCTTTCTTACATGGTTGAATTCAGTCCCTAAGCATTCGAGGCAACAATTCATGAGCCTTTTTGTCCCTTGGAGTGGCATTGTGAACGTTTTTACCATGTTTAAATCCTCGTCCACTACACCAAATATAAGGAAAAAAAAAAATAATGGAGTTTTTTTCTAAGCCTTTATATGGATAATGATATGTGAAAGACAATTATTCTTAGTACTTTTTTTATATAAAGTTTACATGTTATTAAATAAGTTGGTATTGAAAATGAAGAAATAAATAATTGAGATTTTATATAAATATACTGTATAAAACTTAGTGTGTAAATGACTTCGTATTTTTTTATGTTTTAATCTATATTACTATTGAGAAAAAAAATTAAAAACAAAAACACTGATAAGTGTAAGTGAATATTGAAGTTAAAGCAATAGCAATAGAGTTAAAGTAATAAAAAAATCATTATCTACTCTAAAAAAATAATAATAATTAATTTAGATAATTTTATGAGTAAAAAGACAATTATTTTAGTACAAAAGAGATATCAAGCAAACAATAATAATAAGAGTGTTAGGAATGCTCTGTATGTGGTGAAATGTTATGAAAATATTTTATAATTTTAAAATTCTAAAATATTTACTAGTCACTCATTAAATACCAATTATATTAAAATTTAAATTAATGTGTCACTTGGTTTAATCATAGAAAGGGTATTTACTCTCTCTTTTCTAACACAACTGTGATTTTTTGACTATTTTTTAAATTAAAAATATAAAGATAATATTTATATTTATTTATAATACCTTAAAAAAATGTACCCAAAAAAAAATACCTTAAAAAAAAAGATAAAGAAAACTTTTGTGATCATGATTAATTAAAATAAATAGATAATAATAGAATTAAAATAAAAAAATATTTATCTATTTTAAAAAATGAAAAAAATGATACTCTCTCTTTTTAG
>BPVZ01000051.1:929423-940614 GCA_020521535.1 Rubroshorea leprosula | reverse complement strand
TAAATTAAAGTTTCAATTTTAAATTACATCATTTTATTTAATAAAAATTTATTTTATTAAATGTTGATATTTAGATTTAAAAATTAATTATATTATAATATAATCTATGTATCAACATTAAATAAAATGGACTTTTAAATTCTGAATTAGGATTTTAATTTTCAAATATTTATTAGGACTTCAATTTTTTTTAAAAGTCGAAACTGATAGCATTTACCTCATATATATATATATATATAACATTTGTTGAATTCATTATATTGGAAAATTAATTAGTAATCTAATAATATCTTCAAATAAAGCCAATATTAATTACAAGACATGAGAAACCATCTTTACCTAGAAAGGAGCAAGCTATATATAACCCTTCCATAACAATTAATTTTACCGCTTTTATTGTTCAAGGCACAAAGTGGTGTTATCAATTAGTAGAAGTCTACCATTTTCCATTTCTCTTCATCTAAAAAAAATATGTATCATTTGTCAATTAAATAAAAAATCTAGCATTAGTAAAAACAAAAAACCTAGCATTTGATTGGCCCAGCCACAAATAAATATGTGTAGTGGAGCTCTTGTAAAAGAATTTGATAAATGAGAGTTTTATTTTTATTTTTATTTTTCTAGTATATGAAACAGTCTATATCAATTATGATTCAAATTTTGTTTTTGGAGTCACATATATATCACGACACATTCCCTCAACTATTTTAATTTTAATTAAAATTGGGAGTTTTATGTCAATTCATTGACAAGTATGTTTAACTCCTGTCATCATAACACCCATACTTTGATTTGAATTGTTGAGGAGTGCCATGTTATTTGAAATTAAAAAATATATATATATTTATAAGTCAAAATTAATACACATTATTTTCATTATATATAGCACACTTCATCAAAACTTCATGGTTAGATTTATGAGAAAGTTAGATTTAGAGAAAATATTATTTTTTTAAGGACAATGATTGGTGCACACCCGAGTATGTACCCCCCACATAAAAAACAAATTGAATCGGGTGATGGGCATTTTTTTTTATATGATGTGTGCACATACATCCGGGTGTTGGATCCGAGTGTGCACACATCATTTTCCTTTTTTTAAATGTATTACCGTAATTGTAAAAGCCCAACCTATTAATGATATATTCATTTTGACCTATATTAAGTCTTACAATTGTAAAACACATCTACTTGGTTTAGGGGTGTTATCCCATTTATAAACTATTTAAGATTTTGGTTTTGGAGCGAGGGTTGTTACACTCTAATGACGTTTGATGTTCTTATCAATTTACCTCATTATAGTTTAAGAGGACACACAAAGTATGCCTCATAAGTTATGTAATGACTCAATTTACTAGTAATATTATATGCTTTGATTCATTAAATTTTACAATTTTAAAACTATTCACTTAATTAGTTTAAGGTTGTTATTACTTATAAAACATATCAAGATCCCATTTTTAAATGATATGCGGAATCTTAGTTTTATAAGGAGGATTGTTACACCAATGTAAGAAGTACTCTTAGAGATCTTACAAGAAAAAGATTAATTTCAAAATAGCCATTAGTTGACCGAAAACTCCCATACCATGGAACATAAAGGATATGTAGGATTTCATCATCATAGCTGAAAATGCATAAATTCATTTCTGTGTTCTACTTCAACTAATCGTACTTTGGAACTTTTCCTTAATGGATTCTATTTTTTATTTTTTTCTCATTGTCCTTGTAGACAAAAGACCAAAATTCATGCTCCCTTTAATTTCCTTTCTTTTCTTTTTCTAGTTCTTTGGATTACAACACACGAAGGGATTGCCGGATTGGGTCTCTGTAGTGAGGGGGTAGTTAATCATTCTTCGTTTTGAACCAAACCGAATTATTAGTTCAGAAATTCAATTTGGTTAATACCGTTAATTGAAAATATTAATAAATTTATCAGTTTTGGTGAGTGAATTAGCAAATTTTATATGTACAGTATTTTTAAAAAAATTATAGGTTAAATTATAACTTTGAATCAATTTTTTTCTAACCGAAGATAGCCAAATCAAGTAAACCGAACTTTAATTTTGAGAGGAAAGCACCCACCCTATCCCATATATACCATAGATGGGTTGAATCAGTGTATTAAATTTATAATAAAAAGATAACCATTTTGATCTCCTTGATTCATAAAAATCATTTTTACAGAGACATGACAGGAATCTGGGAGACAAACCGCCACCTTATTATTTTCCTCCACTTGAGATATATATATAATCATCCATTTTCCTTGAGCCTATCCACTATCCATTGACCTTCCCATAAGCTGCATTCCACCAACTCTCTTTATTTTATTTCTTTTTTTTTTTTTTCAAAACTAAAAGTCAATTTAAATTAGCAATTGACTCACTATAATGGTTGGTTTAGTTTTAGTCCAAAACTTAGAAAATTTCCCCGAATATACTGTTGTTGAGAGATTAACCCCCTTTTTTTTTAAATTAATAGTTAGATCTATAATAAAAGATAATCATTTATTTTTTTTAATTTTCTTTTCATCCATTACAAAATTCAGACATGATGAAATAACGTTGACATAACGGCCTCAAACTTTTAACTTGAGCAATGAGAGAAAGGAGTTAATAACTGAAGAATCTTTAGTTGATATAATGGAACAAATAATTAAGAGAAAGATAAGGTATAGATGATGCCTGCAACCAGTCTAGCAATGCTAATACAACCCACCCAGAGCATATCTTAGCTGGGAGTGGGAGCTGGTATAGGAGGCCGGCATGCTTTTCAGCCAAGGGATCCTTTAATTATTCTTCTAAAGAACCCTAATTCCTTCTATTTTGAACCCTAATTCCTTCTATTTTGAACCCTAATCCCTTCTAGATTAGATCTAAAAGAGCTGGAACTTCAATTCAGTGAATGAATGGGATAAATATATATTTAAAAAAGCAGACTACTTTAAGCATAATTGCATATGACTAAATGAGCTTGTCCAAAGCTTATTCAATCATTATCACTATTTTATATGTTATACTAATAATTAATTTAAAGATCCAATTCCCATATGCCTCCATTTAATAAAAAGATTTATTAAAATTTTTCTCTGCTGAATTTCTAGCCTTTTCTTAAGAAAAGGAAAGGAAAATGCAGTTGAGTATGACTGAGAAATTACAGCCGACTAATTAAAATAATGTTTGAATTGGTAGAATGAGAAGAGGTCTCCGTATAGCAAATGCGGTTGGAACTGATTGTTTATTAAAGCAAAAGGAAAAAGTGGATTAGTTTGAGGATGAATTCAAAGTTTCTATTTAACGAGGGGTTATTTCCAAGTAAAGTAGAGAATTTTGCTTCAATTTAATAAAAATTATAAATTTTTCATAATAAAAATTATTGTCTGAGTTAATTTGATGGGTGTAAGGTCTGCTTACCATCTATCAACAAATACTTGATTTTAGGTTAACTTCAATTAAATTTTCAAGAATTCTATTTTCGTAACTTCTATTTTTGAGATAAATTTTTTTAAAAAAATTTAATATGAGACGCATTAGCTGACTTTAATATCATTTAAGGAAGAAACCACGAAAGAAAAAGAAGTGGTCATGAATTTGTAAGGCTATAACGTAATTGCATGTGCACCTAATGAAAGTCTATGCATCTAACTAATTGGGATGAATGGCTGAACAAGCAATACCTTCTGTCTTTCACACATCTTCCTAACCTTTTTCTCTTTTGTTTTTAATATTAAGAGTTGGAAGCAAAAGTTATTTTTGTAATAAAGACCAAGAAAAACAAAAAAAAGAAACTATTTTTGTAGTAATCATCTTATCTGTTTAAACATTTTTGCTATGATCCACAACATTAATGTGTTTCTCCTATTTCATCTACCCACTTTCAAGAATCTTTAAATTTGCCATCCAAGATCTTAAGCATCTTGTTTGAAGAAAACGGTTAATCCCTTGCCTCTACATAAAGCAACATGGCCTCTTTTATCAGTTTTAAAAGCTACTACCATGTAGTATACCTTTTTTTTTTTCAATTTGGTCCATTATATATTTTTGCTTTGATTAAATTTATTCCTAAATTTGGAAGATAGGCGTGCACATGATGAATTGAACTTATATCATTCTTCTTTTAAAAGCAAGTAGTAGAGTTTCTCACCTGCCATGTTGCCTTGTAATGTCTATTCTCCATTTGTTTAGAAGGAAAAAAAGAGGGGTTATTATTTCTACCTACCTTCTATAATTTCAAGAACATTAATACTTGTTGATTCTATGGTAAAAATAATAAGATTCATGTTTTTCTTTTTGGATGGTATTTTTAAAGTGCAGTTTGTATATTAAAATTATTAAATTATTATTAATAAAATAACATAGAGAAAATATTTATTAAGCGTATTTTAGTAAATTAAACTAAAAAAAAAAAACCTTTTTCCAAAAATGAGGAAGGGCAAATTGCAAAAAGCTTTTTACTCAACGGGGAAAACATGAAAATGAAATACACAAAAAATAGCGGAGAAATATGAAAACAAGCAAAAGGATAAAAATTTGTCAAAAATAGGGAAAATATTATTTAAAAAATAAATTAAACTGGACAGATTTGGAAAGTCGCCATCTTCCTTGATGGTCTGCTTTGTAACTTTCTTACACGAGAGGATAGCTAGAAACCCAGCCAACCCTCCTTCTTTCTCTCTCTTCTTCTATATAGGGAGTAGTAGTATATATAAATACAAAAAATACAAATTTTTTATATCCATTTTTATTCTCAAACCATTTTCTCTCACACATCCTCTGCCTTTCTGTTTGATACACAAAATCCATTCATTTCCACGTATAAAAGCTTATATATAAATTTATATATCCCATTGATATCAACAGTAACTGGAAAAAACATAGAAAGAGAGAGGAAAAAGAGGGCCTCTAAGCCCTCTCTTTTGTTATTATGCTTCCGGTCAGATCTTAGGCTCCTCAGTTTCCCATCTGGGTTCTTTTTGTTTGATGTAATTCTCTCGAAAAGTTTTGATTTTTTCGCATCATTTGCCATGAATCATTCGTGGGTATTGGATCTTTTCGTCAAATTTTGATCCTTTTTATTGTTTTCAGGAATCCTGGATTGTGGGTCGATTGGTAATTCATCGGTGATCGGTTCTCGTGCGTTTGGATTAAATCCAAGATTACCCAGTTGAAGCGTGTTGATAAAAATTCAAACTTTGATTGATTTCTTTTTCTTGACGAGGTACAACTCTGTTTGTTCAATCCACATTACGGTGTTTTATGTTGGATTGTTTTTTAATACATGATGTTGAATTCTCTTTTATCTTAAAAACTAAGAAACAATTGTCCAAAATTGTATCTTGTTGATATTTGCGTTTAAATTACCTGAACTTCTTAGATCCGATGTGTGCTTTATTTATTTGTTGAATTTGATTTTATCGGTTTAGGATAAGAATTGAGAGGTGATCATACGTATTCTGATTTTAATTGTTTGGGATTCTGATGTTAGAATGGAAATGGAGCTTGGGAAGCTATTCATCGGTGGGATTTCTTGGGACACAAACGAGGACCGTCTTAGAGAGTATTTCCAGACTTTTGGGGAAGTTTTGGAAGCTGTGGTAATGAAGGATCGTGCCACCGGTCGTGCCCGTGGGTTTGGTTTTGTTGTTTTTGCTGACCCGGCTGTTGCAGAAAGAGTTGTTCTGGAAAAGCACTTGATAGATGGTAAAACTGTAAGTTTCTACTTTTGAATTCTTTTATAACATTTTGAATCTAGAACGATACTATTGTTTTTGGAATGCTTTTTACCACATCATCTTACCATTCAAATGATAATAATACTAGAAAAGAAAATACTTGATGTTCCCCTATGAATTTCATTTTTGTAAAACATGGCACCTTTATTATCTATTTTCAGGTTATGTTGTAGATTGTAAGGTTTCTATGGTGAGATATCTTTATTGAGTAAGCACTACTCAAGTTAAGACTGAAACAAGCTAATTGCTTTTAGAAGAAAGAGGGACGAAGATTCCTAGAAAATTTCAATATCAAAGTGCTAGATTAGGCAGCCTTAAGCACCAACCAAAACATCACTTTCAGAGGCAATCCATTTATGAGGCAGACTGGCAACTGGGGAAAGGCATTGATAGAGATTAGTTACTTTTATTGAGATGGATTGGAATCTGAAGAAATGCAAAATTACAATATTTTTAATAAAGCAATGACAGTGATCTTATATATATATATATATAAAATGCCTCAGTAGCATTTCAGTTGTACTTGCAAGGATATCATATGCATCCAGGGAATGGAAGACTTATTAGATTTAGATGATGTTTATCTGCATTAGCATTCAAAGAATTCATAGACTTGATGTGCTTGAATTTATGTTTTAAACAGGGACTTGTGTTGAACCTGTTTTCTGATTGTTGTGCCCCCCCTCTTTTTTTTTGGCAGGTTGAGGCAAAGAAAGCAGTTCCTAGGGATGATCAGAACATTCTGAATAAAAACAATAGCAGCATTCATGGGTCATCCAGTCCTGCCCGTGCAAAAAAGATATTTGTAGGAGGTTTAGCATCCACAGTAACAGAGAGTAATTTTAAGAATTACTTTGATCAGTTTGGTACAATTACAGACGTTGTTGTGATGTATGATCACAACACTCAGAGGCCACGAGGTTTTGGATTCATAACTTATGATTCGGAAGAAGCAGTTGATAAAGTCTTGCAGAAAACATTTCATGAACTCAATGGAAAAATGGTTGAGGTCAAGCGGGCTGTTCCCAAAGAATTATCTCCAGGGCCAAATCGAAACCAGCTAGGTGGATATAACTATGGTCTCAGTAGATTCAGTAGCTTCCTTAATGGTTATATACAGGGATACAATCCTAGTCTGCTTGGAGGTTACGGAGTTAGAATGGATGGTAGATATAGTCCAGTTAGTGTTGGTCGGAGTGGATTTCCTTCACTCAGTCCTGGTTATGGAATGGGACTGAATTTTGAGTCAAATTTGAGCCCAAGCTATGGAGGAAGTGCAAACCTTAGTACTAGCATTGGCTATGGACAAGGATTGAACACTTCATACAACAATGGAAACTCAAACAGGTATGGTGGCTCCTTTGGTTCTGGTGGGGGCCCTGGGGCAAATAGTTCTATCTTAAGCTCAAATGGTCGAAATTTGTGGGGGAATAGTGGTCTTAATTATGCTGCCAACTCAATGAACTCTGGCACCCTTGTGGGCTCTGGAAGTGGGAATTCAGGGATGGGTTCCTTCGGCAGCTTTGGATCACTCTGGGCTTCATCTCCACCTTCTGGTCAAGGTGGAGGTGCTGCTTCTGCCTATGGTAGCAGCAATCTTGGCTTTGTGAATGGAGATTTTGGAGTAGGGTATGGAAGAAACAATAGGACCAGCATTGTCCAAGCACCGTCACGTAGTGCATCAAATGGCAGTTATGATGGATCTTATGGAGACATTTATGAAAATGGCTCATTCTATGGAGACACCACATGGCGGTCTTCAACTTCAGACCTAGAGCACTCTGGCTCTTTTGATATTGGTCTTGAAAAAGCAGATTCAGATGTTTTGACCACAAATTCAGCTGGTTATATTGGAAGTTATACCATTACTAATAGACAGCCAAATAGAGGTAAGTAATTCATTTTGTTCTTATTCCACATATATTGTTCCTGTTGCCTTTCTCTGTTTGTTTGAGGGTTTTATTTTATTTTTTTTAATGTAAATCAGGCTAGTTTGCTTTCTTGGTAATTTGAATGGAGCATGATAGAACAATAAACAAGTCATGCAGAATACCTAATACCATTAGCTTCTTAACAAATCTAGTTGTTCGTTTTACAACACATACTACTTATTAAACAGACACTTCTTTTTGTATTGTCTTCCATTCATTTGTGTATTTCCCATCTCATATATTGGAGAAATAACAATCTGACGTCTAGACTTGACATTGATGTCTCTAGGTCTTCAATCCTTGTTGTTTTTGTTACTAAGATCTCTCATTGTTGTCCATAGACTTGATGTCAATGTCTATATCATTATCATAGTGTAAATGTGATTAATTATGTATGTTTCTTTCTGATAGTTATATTCTGTAGATACTTCTTATGTTCAGGAATTGCTGCATAGGAGGAGGGTATGGATGTCTGAAGGATAACAGTAGGAGATACTTCTGGTGAAGTGCATAAATGACTAGATTACGTACATTTTTCTTGTTGAGATGTTCAAGTTTCAGTGAAAATATGAGTAGAGCTAATTGGTTTGCCTGTTTTGAGGAACTTATTATAGAGAGCAGGTACAGGGAATTCATTGTTTGAGCTTGAAGTTTTTCCAATTACAGGTTTTCTTTATTGGGATTTGATTAAGATGTAAAATCAGGTTGCAGGGTATACGCAGAATCATTGTATCATGCATCTCTCTCAGCCACAAAGCCATAAATGATATAGGAACATACCTCCTTTAGTCGTTCCATTTTCTGCTGTAATGTCCAGTAAAGTTGCTGGTTCTGTATTTTGTAGATTGTATTGAGATATTTGGTTTGGATTTCACTGTGTGAAACTCTACGGGGTCCTCATCTGGCCTCCTATAGAATAAGATTTTGCATAGTAAAGTTTAAATATTACATTTTTCTTGTGAAAGTCTGAAACTTTTCTTTTCTGCCTTCCATTTCTGTTCTCTGATTTTCTTGAAATAAATTTTGAGATAGCTCGATGTTGGACCTGCAAAAGATTAGTGAACTTTCTTTTGCTATCTCATTGAATTCATTTCCAAGTGCAATTCATCTTTACCTTCTCAAATTTGTGGTCATCTTCATCTCTTATCCTAACCAACTCCCATTACTAGATTGGCATTGTATGAAGAGCAGACACAAACTTCCTTCCCACTCCCAAAGAGGATTGGCATAAGAAAAACGTGGTCCTTTATCTCTAGGGGGCAGGGATGGACCATGAATTCCTTATCAATTAGGAGATATTGAGAACTTCTTTTTTGGCTTCTTCTAATGACAAGTGATAAATAACCCTTTTATTTCCTGAATCCTCCACAGACTCTAACCCAAAACCTTCAATATAAAGGTGCAAGCTATAAGACACTCAGATAGATTAGACATTTTTTACAGTCAAAAAAACCAAAACCCCTCCTTCCTTTTCATTACCTCCAATAATTATCACGTCCAATGATTTCCATATCCTGATTGAAATACCTTCCATCACGATAGAGCAAAAACATAGAAGTCACATTCCACAAAGAAAGAGCGCAATTTAAGCAAAGAGAACCACTACAATTGGCACATTTTTCATGAAGAAAAAAGGCAAAGAGATCCTTTCTCTTTGAAGATGTGGTGTTGGTGCACAAAAGCAAACAGGGATGACAGTCTTCACATTGCTATTCCATTAAATGAGAGTGTTGAATGTCAGCACAGAATACTACCATACAGCTAAAAAAAATATCTTTCCCTTGCTTTCTTTCTAGTCTTTATTGCTAATCTTCATCTTTAATATACTTGAGGAACAAAGCATCATCACAAACTCACTAACCCTCCTTCAACAGCCGTTCCTTCTCCAGGATGAACATTCCTTCCTTATACTTCTGGCTCTCTTCATAAGCCTTCTCCTGCAAAATTCACCAAATACCCACCAATTTTTCTCTTTTGACAAAAAAGAAAATTCCTCAAAAAGATGCATTATTTAAAAAATGGGGCAAATTTGGAACTTACATATCTCCAACCCAGAATCTGCTGGCAAGAGCTACAGTAAATGTCACTGATAATGTGCAATCCACTCCGGAGCGATTTCTCTTCCTGAGGGCCCGTAGTGATATTTACCCTGCAATCATTTCCATTACTTTCCAATTACTAAACAAAATTTTCAAATAAACCCTAAAATTATGAAGAGGAAAGGAAAAAGGAGGGGGTTTGAAATTCTGATTACGCATTGCGGAAGAGAAAAGCTCGGCCGAAACGGCCCTGAAAATCCTTGGAGATGAGGTCGTCGTGGGAGGCGGAGTCCACCTTGCAACACTTGCACTTGAAGATCTTTGATCCGCTCAGTGTCTGAATAAATAACCTCCCCATCCTTCCGATTGCTCAATCGACTCGAAATTTCCGATTTCAATTCCCAAATTCAATCGATTTTTTCATTCAATTCAAATCGACATTCAATCGGCTTCCAATTTGCTGGAATTTGGACTCTGTTTTTTTTCTTTTTTGGCGGTATGTAGTTCCTAAAATGGACTATGTGTTCGGGCCGATGGAGGACTGAGACCTAAAACTTCGCCACGTGTCACCATATCCTGCCGCTGCGGTTTCACCATTCCGTCACGGCGCCGTCACTTCTTCGTTCATCCATTCTTAGGACGTGTTTGGCAACGTCTTATTTTTTCTGTAATTATTCTTGTATTTGTTCCCTAGCGGACTCTCGTTTACTGTCACCGATAGCGAAACTTTTTCGATCGGTTCAAACAATGGTTCACTAGCTGAATGGTTAAACCGTTACTATAATATTTAATAAAATTTTTTATTTAATAGTTTTAGATTCATGAATAGTGATTGAACTCTAAACCACTAGTAGGTTATAATTTTTTAATTTTATTAACAAATTTATCTTTTTTAATTTTTAGCCACAATTTTTAATTGGTACTTCTCTTATTAGTTTCAACTTTATTTTTTTGTCTTTAATAATATTATGTAATTATTATATTTTTATTTTTACATTCATTTATCATAAAAATATATTAGTTTAATAAACCAAACTTGTTAACTAGATGAAAAAACTAAATTTTTTTGTTGTATTTTATTTAAAACTAATATAATTGTTTCTTTATTTAAAACAATATTTCCTTATAGTTATTTAATTTTAAACAATAATCACTAATTATTTTATAACTAAGTAATTATATTAATGGAATCTACTATCTACTACTTGCTACCCATTTTTTGCTATCTATTGGCCATTACCTGTTATCTGCTATTGCTATTCAATATCTACTAAATTTTAACTTTTACACTAAATAGGCCCTTCATTGAAAGGTAATATTTTTTAAATTTAAACTCTAATTTTTTTTAAGAAAATCAAAATTGATATACACTTTTCCCAAATTGTAATATAAAAATCTAAAAATATCCATAATTTCTGTTCTTTTATACTTTTTCTTCATACAACCGGAGGGAGTATCAGTAGTTATTCTCTAAATGACCCAATTCT
>BPVZ01000051.1:877448-892918 GCA_020521535.1 Rubroshorea leprosula | reverse complement strand
GGTAATTGAGATAAAAGAGATAAAGAGACTACTAGTGTAACGATTAAAACTCTAATATCTATCAAAAGTTTAGTGCATCTGAACCAATGCAGTCAAAGTTGTGGATGCATATGCACTTCTATTCTATGCAGTTAATTAGAATACGTAATATTTTAACACCAAACCTCTTGTGGGATTTCAATCGGGAATTCAGCCTCGCTGCTCTTCTCACTAATATTGCTCTCCTGCACAAATTCAAGAAGCAACCAATCAATTCAAAATTTTCATGGAAATTACTCTTTCTAGTGACCCTAGAAATTTACTTTAATTTGTCAAACCTTATACCTTATTCCCCGGACAACGGCTAAATAAGGATCGCATACAACTCCAACCAGCTCTACTCTGTAAGGTTTCCTGTTGGCTATCTCCCCATTTTCCTTCTCTTCTTGATCATCCTCCTCTACTTGTTCCCAATAGTTTTCCGTTATGGTGCCATCCTTAGCCACCTTGTACCCAACCCCCATTCAGTAACGCTTCCTATGAACGTTCCGTGCCATGGCGATTGTCTGCTCGACAAAAGGCTCCCATGACAAGGTACCGTCCATGATCACATCCCGGCCTTCATTTAGAGCAGTTACGAGCAGGGAGGATGCAGCGTCCGTGGATGATTGATGTACCAATTCAGCGATTGGAAGCATGTCATTGTGGTGTCCCCTGGAGCTGAGGGCTCTGTAGATAATGTCTGTTTGGACTTCTTCTCATCTCCACTTCACGCCCCAAAAATGGACTTCTTCTCATTTCCACTACACATCCCAAAAATGGACTTCTTTCTCATTTCCACTACACGTCCCAAAAATGGACTTCTTCTCATTTCCACTACACGTCCCAAAAATGACTCTCGTGGACTCTGTGCATCAGTCTAAGTTTACATTTCATCGTGACTTCAAAACATTATAAGAAAATTCATATTTAGTGACTAAATTATTAGTCATTAAATTTTTATTTTTTATCACAAATTAAAATTAGTAATGAATTTAAATTATTAGTAAAACTCTTGTCGTTAATGTTTTTAGTGATGAACTTGACATCTATCACAGAAAAAGATTTTATAGTGATAAAAAAATCCTCATTATTAATGAGTTATTTGTAACAAATTTAATCATCACAAAAAAATATTTTTTGTTACAATAATTTTCATCACAAATGTTATAATTGAATGACAAAAAAATAATCACAAATGCAATTATAATGAAAAATTTAGTTATTAATTATTAAAATTAATATTAAACAAAAAAGATATTTATATAATTACAACATAAATATTGTAACAAAAATTTTGTCACAAAAAATTAATATATAAATTTATCACAAAATTTTAATAAAAAATATTATTATTTCAACACTAATCAATTTTGATTAAAATTAATCAAGCTCAATTAAAATTAATCAGGCTCAAACTAATCTCAAGTTTTATTGAGTTTCACATGTTTTATAGTGCAAAAATTTATTTTCTTAAATATTTTTCATCGATGTAAGATATATTTATAGCGCAAAACCTTATTCTCTTATGTGTTTTTTTATCGATATAAGATGCATTAATTAGAGAAAATTGACAATTTTTAGTGACAAAATATATTTTTAGTGATGAATTATTTGGTCATCATTGAAAGTGTAAGGTATATGTGACCAATATTAGAATTCTGTCATAATTGTAATGAATTATAGTGACGATTTTTATTGACAAAAGCCTATTTTATTTCTATGAACATTTTTCAGTGATGAAATATATTTTTATGATGAATTTTTTTTTCATCATTAAATATATATGCATCTGTAATTAATTTTTTAAATCTGTCACAATTATAATAAGTTATAATAATAATTTCAAATTCATCACAAATTTTTGTCAGTGAAAACCATTTTTCTTATAGTGAACTTAAGTGAATGAAACTAAAATTGTTCACACTTCAAATAAACTATAAGATTTTTTAATCCGCATATTAAAGGTACATGTTAAAGTTTGTTCATTATAATATATTTATAATTAATTTTACATAAATTTTTATATTAAATTTAATTAAAATAAAATATAACATGTAAAAATAATATAACATATAATATTTAAGATTATAAAAAAATAAGATGTTATTGTGATTAAAATGTCAAAAATTTTTATACAATTATTTAATAATATGCACTTCTATTCTGTGTCAGTTAATTAGAAGGAAAATGTTTGGTACACCATTTGGTTTGATAATTGGTTCAACACTTTTTGGTTTAATCATTAAAAATATAATATAAATACACTCAATTCAGTCGATTCTTATATTCTGTGCGCATGATTATATCACGATATTTGTCTGTTTTTAATTTCAGACTTAAAAATATTGATTTTTTAATGACTAAACCGGAGGTGTTGAACCGGGTGTTAAAATATAAGGTGTACCAATTATTGTTTTAATTAAAATATGTAATATTTTATATATTCACTCATTTAATAATATGTAAAAATTATATAAAAATTTAATAATATATAAAAATTATATAAAAATGTCTTAAAATAAACTTTGTGCATATCATTACTCACTCCTGATCTTGCTACATTCTCTGTTTTGCCAAATGGAATTAATTAGGAGGCCAGACTAAGGATGATATTTTCCTCCATAACCTACAAAGTTTTGTGAGAATTTCATTACAAGGACAGAGATTCTCAAAATATTCCTCATCGTTAGGTGGGAATGAAGGTGATTTTTTCCTCGTAAAATTTTACAAGAAATTTTCCCCACTTGTGAATAAAGGGACAAATGTTAAGAGAGTTTTTTCTTTATGAAACTCGATTATGAATTAGTTAAACTTTGTGCATATCATTACTCACTCCTGATCTTGCTACATTCTCTGTTTTGCCAAATGGAATTAATTAGGAGGCCAAACTAAGGATGATATTTTCCTCCATGACCTACAGAGTTTTGTGAGAATTTCATTACAAGGATAGAGATTCTCAAAATATTCCTCATCGTTAGGTGGGAATGAAGGTGATTTTTTCCTCGTAAAATTTTACAAGAAATTTTCCTCACTTGTGAATAAAGAGACAAATGTTAAGAGAGTTTTTTTTTTATGGAATTCGATTATGAATTGGTTAAATTTTAATGTAACTTTCATATATTAAAGGATTTAATAAAAAAAGATTAAAAAAAAAAAAAACACTTTAACCCTCACATCTTCCCTCTCTACTACTTTAGTTCCACTCGACTCCAGCTCTTTAAATGTGGATTTTCTTGTAGTGTTTATTTAATAGGTTTCTTTTAATTTGTATTTAGTTTTTTTTTTTTAAGGCAGAATTTACTTTATCTTGTTCAAATTGAATCCTTTTTTAAGGAAAAGAAAACCTTGGGGATGGAGGGCATTTTTCACCTGAATGATGCTGGTCATGTGGACAAAAGGCCGAGCGGACGTGGCAATGATTCTTGGTTTTGAGAAAGGGCGTGACTAATTCAAAAGCTCTCAAGTTTGTAGGACCATCACTTTTAATTCCCTATATTTCAAAGACATCATTTAAGTCCTTAACATCAAATGAGATTATTTTAATTAGGGCATTAGGGTTTAGTGATTGTAATGTAAGGGACTAGATTATATTTTTAGGGTTCAAGATTCAAGGTTTAAGGTGTTTGGATTTAAATTTTTTAAGGTTTAGATTTTAAAATTCAATTTTTAGAATATTAGTTAAGGTTTAGATTTTTTAGGGTTCAATATTTAGGGTGTTAGGGTTTAGTATTTAGGAAGTTAGAATTTAAATTTTTTTAGTCATATTTTATGATATTTGGATTTAGATTTTTTAGCTTATATATTTTATAATGTTAGGATTTAGATTTTTTTCAAATTTAGTGTTTAATATATGTTAGGGTTTATATTTTTAAGGTTTAAACTTTAAAGTATAATATTTAATAATTTAGATATTTAATAATTTAAAAATTAAAATTAAAGGACTAAAAAGTAAAATTTAAAATTTTAGATTTAAAAATCAAAAATAGAAAAACTATAGGGACCAATCAGCTTGGAGATGGCATTACCCTTTTGCCCCCCATGAAAAACGCCTGTAGGAATCCCAGTATCCCCACCAATAGCGGAGATGAGGATGCGTAGGATATTCCACCCCGGGAGAGCCCGTTGTCATCCTTAGGTCAGACTACTGTTGGTCTACATTTCCTTAAATTACATAATTGAAATGGTAATTAATTTAGTATAAGTGTTGTTTTCGGACGTGTTTGGACGCGTAGCTAGGCAGGTGTGAAAAGGGATGTTTCTCTCAATTTTCCAAGCCTAGTTAACCAAAACCATTTTAATACCTCTTTATATATATCCCTCCGCCCAGGCAAGACTTTGTCCCTCTACGGCTCTACCGACCTACCGCCAACCTACCACCCTCCACCCTCTCTTATATTATAAATTTATAACCCTCCATTCTCTCTCACCCCACACAACAATCTTCTTGGGTTCTTTTTTCACATAGGGACATACCACCATGGCCGGAATATTGAAACCTGTTTTGTTTTTTTCAGTTGTCATGGCCATGACATTCTCTTCGCACGCTCAGAGTTGCTCCAGCTATTCCTTCTCAGGAAACCGTGTGTTTAGTTCCTGCAATGATCTTCCTGTTCTAAACTCTTTTATTTATTACAATTATAATTCCTCAACCGGGAATCTCCAGATTGCCTTCCGGCAAACTGGTGTTTCATCGTCCAGTTGGGTAGCTTGGGGTATAAATCCGAGTTCTACCGACATGTTGGGTTGTCAGGCGCTTGTGGCTTACCAACAGACAAACGGGACGGTGAGGGCTTACACGTCTCCGGTCACTAGCTACACGACGCAGTTGCAAGAGGGAAGTTTGAGTTTCGACGTTTCGGGTTTGTCAGCAACTTATTCTAACAATGAGATGATAATCTTCGCTACCATAGGGCTTAGTGGCAGCAGTGGTACAACTCTGAACCAAGTATGGCAGCAGGGTCCTTTGTCTGGGAATAACCCACAGGC
This sequence comes from Rubroshorea leprosula, assembly GCA_020521535.1. Classification (NCBI taxonomy): domain Eukaryota; kingdom Viridiplantae; phylum Streptophyta; class Magnoliopsida; order Malvales; family Dipterocarpaceae; genus Rubroshorea; species Rubroshorea leprosula. Next base: position 887,911 of record BPVZ01000051.1, on the reverse strand, counting down.
GCATTCTACTACTGGAGCCAACATTCAATCCAAGGGGACTTTGAACCTTGTCTCCGGTCAGACTGCGTCTGCCGCAGGTGGAAATTCCAAAATTAAGAAGAAAAACGTAAGTGAATGAGTTCTTTCTGTGTTTGATTTTTTTATTCTGTTTTCAGACCCTGTTTTGACTCTGTTTTTCTGCTCCATAATGGAATTGCAGATTCATGGGGTGTTGAACGCAGTGAGTTGGGGTATCTTGATGCCTCTTGGTGCTATAATAGCTAGGTACTTGAAGGTATTCAAATCGGCCAATCCTGCCTGGTTTTATCTCCATGTTTCTTGCCAAGTCTCGGCCTATGTCGTTGGAGTGGCCGGCTGGGGAACCGGTCTCAAACTTGGCAGTGAGTCTGCCGGAATTCAGTACAATCCCCACAGAAACATTGGCATCACCTTATTCTGCCTTGCAACGCTTCAGGTAGTAAAAATTTTCTCATCTTATATGAAAATTGAAATATATAATATAAATATGAACAGAGTTATAACAGAGGTCCTGTTTTGGGTTTACAGGTATTTGCCCTGCTTCTGAGGCCAAAACCAGATCACAAATTTAGATTCTACTGGAACATCTACCATCATTTGGTCGGATACACTGTAATCATCCTTGGTGTTATCAACATTTTCAAGGGATTCAACATCCTGAACCCGGTGGAGAAGTGGAAGAATGCATACATTGGTGTCATTGTGGCTTTGGCCTTCATTGCTGTTCTGCTGGAAGCTTACACATGGGTGGTTGTGTTGAAGAGGAGAAAGTCAGAGAGTGCCGGAAAACCACCACACCATATCAATGGTGCAAATGGGGCCAGGGCAGAGCATGTTTAGATGATGATTTAGTCTCTCTTTTGGGGTTTCTCTTTACCATTGCTTGCTGTTACCTCAGGCATATTTATGTATGAGTTGACCTGAGAGGGAGAATGGGATTAGAATTTGATTCTTTGCAGAGTATGCTCTAGGATGTCTATGTCTGTACATGGTATTCTCCATGCTGCTTCCTGGCTTGTGTTTCATTTCTTGTATAATTGCTCTAGTTTACACAAATTGATATGAGTTATATACAATTTTTATATTCATTACTTATACAGATTATGACCATTCATCTCTTCATTATAAACATATAAAATTTATTCACTTTTTATCTTACATTTCCTTAAAGGTAATTGTCTCTTCTTTTTTTTTTTTATTTAAAAAATTATAATAAATCTCAATAATTTAAAATGAAGTGATAAATTATTAAAATTTTATGTCAATGATTATATTAAAATTATGTATAAATAAATCCTAACTCCAATTATATACATGTTTTTGCCCTTTTTTAACAATTGATCTCTTCCAACTAGTTTCTGCTCTTTGTAAGACTCTAACGATAAGGGGACAACTCAAGGCCAGATGTCTATTGAAGAATTATTAAAATTATAGATTGTTGTAAAAGAGGGTGCTAAATTAACACCTCATAGAGGAATAAAGAAGAAAGGCATCATATAATGTTGCCGACAGGAGCAAGATAACTTAAACAAATTGTATGAGATAATAAGGAACTTCTGACATTCATAAATTACTACTATAGGTATTTCCTCATTCTGAGAGTTGCAACACCTCCACAAATGCGTCCTTCAGGAAAGGGTTTGAAGCTGCAACTCTCGGAGAAGTGATGTCAAAATCTTTTCCAGATCTGATGCAAATGAAAAACCAATTAGCTTTTTGGTTTACAAGATGAACACGGCATTTTCAGGACTCGAAACTTGGCAGGTTAGAAAATCTACCATGTCAACATCAGTATGAATTTTCAAATGATAACAATTCATGTTTAATGATGTCATATTAATTTATGTGGCCCAAAAGTTTCGATTATACATCTGAGCTCTTCTATTCAAAAGTTTGACATCATAGATTATGGGAGACTATTAGACTTTGCTATTAATTAGGAAGAAATTGGGAGTAGGTTAGCTACTTACGGATCATATATAAGACCTCCAGCTTCTTTAACAATGACAACACCAGCTGCCACGTCCCTGATCATAGGAGCAGCCCGTGTCAAACCATGTTCTAGAATAAATTTTAGTGAAATAGTGCAAAACTCACCATGGACCCCCATATCCAAGTTCATAAAAGAGATCAAGCCTTCCACATGCAATTCCACAAAGGTTCAACGCACAGGAGCCACTCATCCGAAGGGATCTAACCTGTTCATAAGAGAAGTAATACGGATGTTTAAGAAAGCTAGCATATTGTAGCAAAACAAAAGGGCAACCACAAAAAGTTATTGAACTTACCTTGACGAGTAAATTATTGATTCTGTTTGTAGAAGCATCCAAAGTCAACTTATCACGTTGTATTCCAGCCTGCTCAGAAGGATAAAAATTTATAAGTTCTCCTTAACATGTCAGCAAAGAGGGGCCATTCTACTGTGCCACTTGGTCAAATACTGGTGATTAACAGGACAGATGAGATTTGGACCAAAAGAACAAGACAGATGAGATAATGGAATTGCTCAACAGAATGATAACCAAATCAGAGTGAAGCTGAAGTTAAGCACCAAGAATCCGGGTATATGCTCTCATACCTCTGTAGCGAGGAGAGACTTCACAAGCTCAGTTTGAACCGATACTGCAAACCAGAGCACTTAAGAATTTAGCTGCTAGAGAATCATTAATCATATGATAGATTGATAGTGAAATCGAGATTTATAGATCAAGAAAATCTGAACTCACCTTTTAAAGGTTTTCCATTCAGGAAAGCACCTTTCCCATGTATGCCAGTAAAAAGCTGCCAATAATATAACCCATAATTGTTATTTAGACATAATTTTGACTCCACCTTCTTTTACCGTATTACATATAGAAAACCCGACCCACAGCTGCTTATCATTGATCATATCAAAACCACTGGCTTCAAGAATGAGATGATAAAAAATATAAAAATAAAATAAAATAATCCCTCAAGTGACAATTGACATTTTGGGCTAATCTCAACAGCATAAAAGAAACAAGACAAATGGTTTTACCCTATCTGTTTTTCTGTCAGTATATCCAATCAAAGAGGCATAAATTAATTGATAAGGTGTCCAACTGTCCATTTATCCATGACTCACGGAATAGTACACATTGGAGACCACCATCGAATTATAAATCAAATAGAAAATTCAGAACAATGTTAAATCTGTTCCAGCAACATACAATTTTATCGTTTTAACCTCATGGCTTTTAAACTACCAAGGAGTGTTGTATTCTCACCTCATCCATTATTGGATTGTAAACAACACCAACTGTTGGAAACTTTCCAATTGTAAGACCAATGGAAACACAGACAAAAGGGAACCTGCAATGAGAAATGAATGAGCACACAAAAAGCAAAGAATAAAGAAAAATGTAGGAGAGGGATGGTACCCGTGCACAAAATTAGTAGTTCCATCAAGAGGATCAACAATCCAGGTTGGCTCATCTGTCAATTCTGTCACACCACAAGCAGCAGTTGTTTCCTCCCCAATGAACTAAGATGAAGAGTAATCATAATACATTCAGAAAAAAGTTTTCAACATAAGGATGCTATGATACAAACTGAGTGGGATATCAAGAGAATCACCATATGAGTGGGATAATGCTGCTTGAGAAGATCAAAGATGAGATTTTCACATGCCTTGTCTGTTTCTGTGACCAAATCTACCTGGATTTGAACCAAAATAAAAGGGAAGCCTGGTAAGTGGAAAAATAAAAGTTACATATTCTTCTAGTTTTTCCCATAATGTTCAACTGCACTTAAAACTTATATCTTCCATGACATATTCTTCCTAGAGTGCATCAGACAGCTATATATTCTCCCACAATCCATCAAATTCAGTCTTTTCAGAGATATTGCCTTGTTCACCTAAAAACAACCAGTCAATTACCAATAACAATTAACAAATGAGAGGAAATTTTTCGACTCCCACTTCTTAAGGATTTATGTACTTATTTATAAGACCATTACGCTGAACATACTTTCTGAATACCATTACACTGAACATACTTTCTGAAAGCAGCTCCCTGCAATTCAGGTTTTGAAGAAAACCTTTCTTCTTTCCTCCAAGCAATAATTTGTATTTTGCAAGCATAATAGTAAAGTTAAAAGTTTTGACTTTTGTACTTTCAATGGGGTTCCCTTAGCTGCCGATTGGCAATGCTAACATCAGACAGCAGCAAGAGCACAAATTTGACAGCAAAAGGTAAACTCAACCCAGAATACTCTGCTCCAATCCAATGATCCCCTAATATATATTATAAACTAAATATGAAACAACCAGATATGAAATTAAATTAAAAAAAAAAAAAAAAAAAAAAAAAGACAAGAAAATCAAAATGGGATTTAATCAGACCTGCCCTTTGTGCTCCACATGCTTGGTCTGGTAGAACCCTTTGCGGATTATCTACAATCCCAGAAAGAAAACTGAAATTAACAAAACAAGAGCAAAGAAATGGACTTGCATTGATGAAATTGATTGGGAAAATCCCTTCAAATAAAAGTAAATTCAGGGAAAGCAGAAATTAAGATTTGGGACAGACCTCGCCAGCTTGCTTAGCCGCATCTACCGCAGTGGCCAAGAAATCTTCGAGAGAACCTAAATCACAGACAAACAAATATGAAATCGAAATCCCACAGTGATAATAAAAGAGAAAGAGCGAGTGGTGAAATGGGGTCTTACCATTATCCGCCATTGATGATGATGGGCACCGGGCAGGGTGTGGTTTTTGCTCTTTTGTTCAAGAAAGAGAGAAGTGTGGAGGGAGTTTATATGCACATAATAATAATAATCTGAGATTTGCAAAATTTCTTTATGAAATCAACCCTGTAATCGCCACCGTAATTTCACCGGAAGTAGGATTACTTGGGTATTTGGTTAGAGAACCACATTCGTATTACTTTTTAATATACCAACTTTTTAGCAAATATAAAAAGGTTAATAATTAATAAAATTTTAATAAAACTCTTTCATAAAATTTATTTATTTTTTAATATTTTTTCATAAAAAATTTATTAATAAAATTGACCATCTAATTAAATAAACTCTACAAGTTATTTCGATCATAATTCTTCTTGTAAGACAACATCATCCAAGGTGTATTTAAATATCAAATTTTATTTCAACTAATCTTATAAGTACTTATAAATCATTTTACATTGGACAAATCTTTATCTTCGTGGGATAACAAATGTAGTCAATATGGTTCAAATTACTTTTTAACTATTTAAGTCAATTTTAATTAATCAATTACACATAATAATAGATAAAAAAAAATTAATTAGTAAATTAAGGTTGTTATTTTAATTTAGATAATATTAAACTGGCAGGAGAATCTGGTGGTATAAAATATGCTTAACTAAAGTTTTATTTGGAATGGGATGCCATTGTAAGGTATAAGCAATGGAGATGAATTTGTCCCTCCATAATAGATGAGATGTACATCATAATTATTCATTAAATAAATTTAAGAGATGCATCGAGCTCTTCGGACCAAGTGACAAAAGTCACCATGGTGCATTCCTTTCTCTCCAGGTTGGGTTTCAAACCCAACCCTTGTAAAATCTGTTCCAAAAAAAAAAATAATAATAAATAAATTTGAGAGATAAAATTCATTCATAAATAATTATGATAGACATCCTGTATATCAAAACGTACTCATTTTCATAATTTTGATAATTTCATTCCATTGGGTTGAATATTTGAATGTGCTGCGGAGATACTCTTGGAATATGCCAACAAGATGCCCCCTCCCTTATTCACTTGTGACTTGTATACCTTTCATGCTCACACCCTTTATTCCCTTCCCAAAACAAAATAGTCCTTAGTCGTACATTTTCACTCGAAGCTTCCCACGAAGCATGTGGGGCTCATGGCTCAAAGTTGAAAGGACTGGCCTTTACTTTAACTTTGTAGAAAAATCAATCAGAAATGCAACACCATAGAAGTTTATGCTACCCATGGTAAAGGTTATTTATATTTTTAATTATAAATTTAAAATTTTAATTTTTATATGCTAGAAAAATAAAAATAAAAGTTTCACTTTATTCTATTTAAGGTATAGTATTAATGTGCAATTTAAATACTAAAATTATTAAATTATTATTAATTTATGAGAAAAAAAATCAAATCTCTTATCATTAAAAGTATTAAAATATCTAATCATAATTATTAAATATAAAAAATATAATATAGATCATAATTTTATTAAATTTATTATGTTACTATTATTAAATATCTCGATATTTTTAATATTATGACATTTTAATTTTCTTTTTTTCCTTAATAAATAAACATAAAAGAATTTCATTAAGAATATTTTAATTTTATTCATTTTAATATTTAAATTACAACCTTTAGTGTACAATTTAATATGAAAAAACTATTTTTTTTTATACACACTACGGTGTTTGGAGCTAATTATCTCATCTTTGTGGCAAGTCAAATGGCTACAATGAACACATTTCATGCATTATTATTTTATCCATTCCACTAATTTACAAGTTTATAATTGACAACATCCAACCATTATAATTGGATGGAGATTGTGAGACAGGAATTACACAGAATATACTTGACATACGGGGACTATATATAACTAGGATATAGTTGAGCTCAATCATGCGCTGTCCTTAGGCTCAAGGGCTGCGATTTCTCTCACAACTTGGGCTTTGTCTGCCTCAAACTGTTCATCCTCTGCAAGAAAGCAACAAGTAATGGTAAATACAGTGTCAAGTCTGGAGAGTTTTAAGAGCAATGCATTATTCTCAGTACCTTTATCGGTCTTGAAATCAGCAAATAAACGTAGAAGCTTGCTTCTATTTGCAACAAGTATGCTAACAATATCTGGAGGTTTATTCTGATTGGCAGCAAACAGCTGTTGATATATGGGATAAATGTAAATAACCAAATATCAAAACATTTAGGTTATGAGCATTGAGTAATTTAAGCATCATACCTTGAAAACATGAAAAGCTTCTATCTGGATACTCTTGCTTGATTCCTGTGAAGGAATGAATTCATTATTTAGTAGTTAGAAAATATAAAGAACAGGGTTGGGATCAACTGACATGATGGCTGAAACCATCATGCCATCAGAAAATTTGATATTCTAGCAACATTTAGATATTGATGTATGAAATCAAAGAGATATGAGAAGGATCATACTCTTAGAAGATTCATAAGAATCCTTAAATTATCCCTAGAGCTCACATATCTTGTCATCACAGCTGAGTTTGATCTATCCAATAATATATCCCCCAACAACTGCAACAGTAAAATAAAAATGGAAAAAATTTTCTTAGCAACAGAAACTTCGAGCCAAAAATCCTGCAATAGCTAACTACCATATCCATATGAAAGATATACAATTACAATGATTGATGATGACTCGTACCTTGACCGCTTGCCGTCTGGTAATATAATTGGTAGACTCCAGCAACTTTGAGTTGTATTCTGCAAAAAACTGAAATAACGAACGAGGTTGGATGACATCAACTAAATAAATTGAAAATCATGGTAATAAAATGATAAAGATCTCAAGGCTCTAATTTAGCTACTAAAGTATTACGCCAGGAACTGCACCATGGTTATACACTTTAGTTCAGAGCTATAATATGTGAATAAATATATATATATATATAAAAAATAAAAAGTATCTAGTTCTAGTCAAACAATATTTTTATGCTCGTTTCCAACATAATTGAGTTTCTACAGTACCAAGACTTCATTAAATATCAAAGCATCAGTGCATCACAAGAAGTCAAGTGCACTTATTATGCTTATTTGTAGTGCAGGCATGTCATGATGAAACAAATGCAACGATAAGGTATAAATAAATAAAAAAATCATAACATCTAAAAGGAAATAATCACTTACCCAATCATAATTCTTAGAAAGAAATTCAGCTACAGTAGCCTTATGCCTTGTCAAGAGCTCCTGCAACAAAACCAAATGTTATTTACCATCACATTTATAAGTTCACAACTTAACACAAACACTGATAGTACAATTAAAAAAAAAAAAAAAGACAAATGAGAAAAATTAGAAAATGAACTGGAAAGGTTAAAAGACAAATACCAACTGGAAAAATAAAAGCTTCTGAGTTAAAATGGGGGAAAAAAAGATGATTGTAAGCAGTTTGCCAGTATGCTGATCCAGAACTCAAAATACAGAGAGAGGGAGAGAGAGAGAGAGAGAGAGAAATTGGTTGCTACAGTTGTATCCAACCAAACCAACCTTAAAAGTAGCAGCAGCATCTGCAGCAATGTCGAAATTTGGAAGTTGTATGTAGTCAAAGAACTTCCTCATGTGCTGTGACTCCAAAACATACCTACAAATTAAATCAGAGGTAAATCAGCGTCCATGTCCTCACAAGGCGGAACTGATTAACCACAAAACCTAATCATAATGTAATTGGTTAACCTATGTTCCCATCTCACCTTGCAACAGTCTGGTGGCGTATGCATTCCCTCAGCATTGCACCATAATGTAAAGCCATGTCTGTGTTCTCATAACTGAAAAATGGCAACCATTCACAGAATATGGATGATGGATATAGAACAAAATAGAAATCATTTTAATTATTTCCTAGTGACAATGCTGTGTTCCCTAAAATGCATATCAGAGTAGTATAAAATAACATATGATACATTGCAAAAATTATTCAAAAAAGGTTTCCGCCAAGGTTTTTATAATTTCTACTTACCCTAATATTAAAATATCCATAAGGTCAGTGTTTGCTTCCAAGTAATCAGAAGCAATCAACCGCGAGTGGACTTGTTGCCTTTGCAAATTTGCAACAACTTGAGTTGCATCTTTCCGAGTCTGCAAAAGTTGATACATGACAATTAAGTGACAAGAAGGGTATACTTATAATGCTGTGGGTTTTTAGCACTGCAAAACTCCACATTAACACATTTTTCCACACAACCAACTTACCTCCAAGTTCAATTTAGGAAGACAAATGATTAAAAGTCGCAATGTGTTCTCCCTGAAAAACTCCTGAGTCAATTGTGCACAAGCTTCTGCAACCGGCTCTGATTCACTATTTCCATAAAGAATTGACTTTAACTCCCTAATATTCCTACTCAATTCCGCCATCTGCAGCAAAAAACTCAAATTGCATAAATGCGAAATCCAGCGAGTAGCACAGATAGCAGGACATAGCAAAAGAAAATTGGCTTACCTCCAATAACATAACATAACCAAAACTGAAAATCAGCGATCTAAAATGTCTTATACTTCTGATTAACCAAAAATGCGATTCAGATGAATATAAATTGAATAAATTGATAGATTACATGTTTACAATTAATCAATTGTGTAACCAGACCTTTTCTTCCCTCTTCGATTCCCGAGGGTCGGGGCCCTGGTCGGCGAAAATAAGTAGATCTCTTGTTTGTCGAACGATATCCACCGGAGTTCGCGGCTTCGATTTAAACAGCCCCTTCATTTTGGCCGAAGAGGCGCGGTCGAAAGCGGTCGAGCCTGCGGCGGCGGGATCGGGTGGCGCAGGAGCTGCGACAGGAGGAGGGGGCGCGGGCCTTTGTGGGGCGGCTTTGCGCGCCGCGCCACCTGGTTTGGACGCACAGATGCCTATCCTTCCTCTCCGAAAAGAACCCCAAAATCTCTCTGTGCTGTTAGGGTTTCAGCTCAGCTCTCCTCCTCCTCCACCTCCTCCCCCTGCAGTTATTGTTCTGTTCCCTCGTCGGTAATTTGTTCACCGTTTTTTTATGTCTTGTTAGCGTGATTACGATCCGACGGTTCTCCTTAGGGGTTTACATCAACAGTTACTCGAAACTGCCGCTGTTTATATCATCTTTATCTTCGGATTGAGTTGAGATGCCATCATGTGTGGACGGGACAAGGAAACCGTACATCATGGCGGTTGTCTATTGGACACAATGGCCGGAACCGGATCGGTTCTGTTAAAGGCGCTTATGACACGTAGCGGAGCCGTTTGAGGGGATGAAGTAGTAACAATATTTTACGATTTAAAACTTTCAAGTGGCTAACAATTTAATCTCTAACTTTTAAAAAGTAACAACTAGATCCTTTAGCTTTAATATTACTTGTAAGAGTTTTTTTTTTTTTTTTTAATAACCTAGGTTTGAGACTTGGCAAAAATATATGAAGAAAGTAGCTAACTTCATGGACACTCGTATTAAAATAATTTGTTTAACTTGTATCATTAGATTGGTACCCTTCACTCCAAGAAAAAATAAAAATTTACATGTTATGACATTTTTTATTATAACAATTTGCACTAATATTGAACTATAATAATATTTACAACGGCCTTGTTGCGACGGCTTGTCCGGAAAAAGTGTGTGGTAAATGAAGGTTTTTTTTTAGTGCTTTTATAATTAAGTTATATAAAAAATCACAAAAATTAATCTTTTTTAATATTATTTTTATATAAATAATTTTAATT
>BPVZ01000051.1:775348-796552 GCA_020521535.1 Rubroshorea leprosula | reverse complement strand
ACATTCAGTCGTCGCCACTATAGCTAGGGTTTTGTTTCCGTCGTCTGTTCCGGCCGAGGATCCCATGTCTGCACCCCAACCGTAGCCGGCTGGGGCTCCCCACCGTCCAATGTCTCTCCACCATTTCTCCGCCGTTGATCCCATAACCAACGGCCACGATCCCCGCCTCTCCACCAAGCGAAAGTTTGATGATTACGCCCCTACCTTAGACGAAGACGGTGATGACTCTTCGTTAACCCACAGAATGCGAAAGGACGATCATCACCATCACACCAATCGCCCAATCGACAACCTCCGTTCTTCGCCCGATGGCGACGCCTCTGACCTTGCCTCCGATTCCTTTAATTACTGTGCTTCCTCGTCCAGTGCTCCTTCTTCGTCGGCGACTTGTTCCTCCTCCCGCCTCCAATTCTTTATACGGATGATCTCCGAGGGGAATACCATCGTCATCCATGCCAATTCGGAGGATACTGTGAAATCCCTCCACGAGAGGATTCACGTGATGACTGGAATTCCTGTGTACGAGCAGCGCCTTATTTATCGCGGCAAACAGCTGCAGTGGGAGCAGTCCCTTGCGGACTGTGAAATTCAAAACGACGCCGGCCTTCACCTTGTCGGCCGTATGCGGTCCACCAACCACCCCCAGGCCTGGCAAGCCATTGACGACATGATCTCCGCCATTCGTCGCCTATGCCGAGGCGACCTGTCCCCTTGTAATCTACAGTACGTTAAGGATGGCGTGCAGAAATTCTTCAATCTGGTGCCCAAGGACGATAATGAGTCCGCCACTGCTCATTTGCAGATATTTATGGTCTCGTCAGCCCCGGTGTTTCTGGTGACGCTCTATATGTCTCCAATTGATGAAAACAGAAGGTGTGCAGAGACTTCCATTAAACTGTTCCTAAATTCATGTAAAACTTCATTATCAAAACATCTGCATAGTTATTGCACGCCTATGGTATTAGAGTTTTGCAAGCTGCTTAGGAAGGTTGTCAATGAGGATAAGGATAAGGACAAGGATAAGGATAATTTATATAAGTTTTGCCGGAGTACTCTGGGGTTCCTGTTAGAGAGTGCTGACAGCAGCACGAGGGGGTTGAAGCATGGGGAGCAGGGTGAAGGCCTGCTTGTGATTCAAGAGATTTTCCCGTTTGTCAGTGAATTGGCTGACAGGTTGTGTCAGGATATGAAGTCAAGTATAGGGTCAGCTGCGGGCACGGGAAGTGGCACAGGGCCATCATCAAATGATGTGCGTGATTTTTCGTCATTTTTGAGCCCTTTGCGGACTGCTATTAACCGAGCAGGATTTCAGGCTCCCAAGGCTATTCAGTCGCAGAAGAGGGGTTGTGAGGAGCTTGATCACCTTCATGCCATATTTAATAATTTGATGAATAATATAGATGATTGCCTTGCTAGAGTGGAAGAGTGTTTGGCTGTGAAAGTTAATGGGGGAGCTGAAAGTGCTCCCTGTGGGTGGTTGCAGTATCTTGCCATCTTGAAGGAACTCAATGGCATTTCAAAACTCTATAGCGGTGATGAAGAACGATTTTGGATGGTCTTGAAGCATAGAAAGTCTGCATTGTGTGCTTTAATTGTTAGATTTGCTAAGCGAATTGATGATCATAGGTGGATTCTTGAGCATAAGGAAGTAATTGATTTTGAATCTAGGAGGCATTTGGCAATGATGATGTTTCCAGACGTTAAGGAAGATTATGATGAGTTGCATGAGATGCTTATTGACAGGTCCAACTTGTTGGAAGAATCATTTGAATACATTGCACGGGCAGAACCTGAGGCACTGCATGCTGGTCTATTTATGGAATTCAAAAATGAAGAAGCTACTGGACCTGGTGTGCTGAGGGAATGGTTTTTCTTGGTATGCCAAGCTCTCTTCAATCCAGAGATTGCCCTTTTTCTGCCATGCCCAAATGATCGTAGAAGGTTCTTTCCTAATCCTGGTAAGCTTGCACAGGTTTTTATGAATGCTTTTCCCTTGACTGCTGTTTGTGCCCCATGATAAATAGTTTTATCATCTGCTATGCTGGATTGCGGTAAATAGGTGTCTGGACATGGTACAATTAAAATATGTAACTTAGCAAAATGGTTTTACAGTTTTTGGGCAGGGGAGAAACACAAGCTGCTAATATATTCTCAGTCCAGTATGTTATCTTATTTTACCATAGTTTTAATGGTTCCCATGGTGCTGATAAGACTTATTATGAAAGATTTAATTCATCACTTATCATTTTCACTTAGACAAAATTTTCCTTTGGTTAATGGTGATAAAGGTGAATTTTGAGAAGTCTTTGTTTTATTCTCTGATCAGATTAGCTTGTGCTTGGTTTACTTTGAGGAGTGAGGACTCAGGAGTTTCTTTTTGATTATTAGTTTGTGTAGGGGTCAGTGTGACTTAAATCATAACTAGTCAGTCATGGCAAAGTATATGTTTTGAAACTCAAAATGGTGTTAAAAATCCCCCATGCAAGAGGAAACTCAAGGCACAGTTATTTATAGAAGCATTATAGTAACTAAAGCAAGATAATATTCTAACTGTGCTATGCTATGTTGACATAATTAATTGATAATGTCCGATCATTTATTTCAATAAGCTTAATAGGTGCATACTGCATGTTGCACTGTTTGTATCACTGGTGAAGCTTTAGAGGGTTCATATCTTAAGTCCTGCATATCAAGATAGATTTGTCATGGTCCATGTAGCTTGGGGCTAGGACAAACACTTCAATGGAAGAAATGTGAGGCTCTTTGAAAATTTCTCTCTAATTCTATGATATTTGTTTATTCCTCTTCATTCAATGGGTTTGAATTAAGTGATTTGTTGCTTGGCTTCTCTTGTTGCCATGGATAACAATCACCAAATACAATTGACCTCATAACCATCATCTTGCTAAAAAACTGAAAATATAACATTGCCTGCTTCAATCAACTTCTCAACTGAGATTGTGCCTTGCACTTTCACAGCTGAAGAAAATAATTTCCTTTATTTGGTGAATCTAAGACCCCAAACTGGTGATCAAAGTTTAACAAATTTTCCAATCATGAACACATGGTAATTTCTTTCCCTCCAATATTTAATCAAAGCCATCATCCTTGTCTCCAAACATGATATTGCTACTAGACAAGTTTTCATAAATTGTGACCTGATTAATTGTTCTCTATAATGGAAGCATTGAGAGGGGACTGACAGAGAGTTTCAGAGCATGGAGTATTTTATCATTTGCATAAAATTGTTGGGTTGTCTTACCTTTATACAGAATGATAATTCTTCTTATGCATTGGACTTTACCTATAGCATCGATTCAAATTTGAGGACCACTACTACTGAAAACTTCTTTTTGTAGTTTGTTGCTTGAGAATATGAAATCCTGAAAAACTGAGTTTTTTCCTTTATATTTTTACTAAGTTTGTAGAATGAACATCCAGTGTAAATTATATAAACATAATGAATCCATAACACAGGATAACTATTGCTTATGAGTTTTCTTCCATGTGCAGCATCTAAGGTAAATCGCTTGCATCTTGATTATTTCCGTTTTGCTGGCCGTGTGATTGCATTAGCCTTGATGCACAAAGTTCAATTGGGTGTTGTCTTCGATCGTGTCTTTTTCTTGCAATTGGCCAAAATTCCCATTTCTTTGGAAGATATAAGAGAGGCAGATCCACGTTTATATGGTGGCCTCAAGCAGATTCTGGAGATGGAAGCTGAATATATTGATTCAGATGCTTTAGGACTGACTTTTAGTTGGGAGGTCGAGGAGTTAGGATCCAGGAAAGTTATAGAGCTGCTACCTGGTGGGAAAAGCATTGGTGTAAATAGCAGAAATAGGCAGGAATATGTTGACCACCTTATTGAGCATCAATTTGTAACATCTGTCTCTGAACAGGTAGAGCATTTCGCACGAGGATTTGCTGATATTCTTTCCAACTCAAGAGACCAGAAGTTTTTTTTCCAAAGTTTGGAACTTGAAGATCTTGATTGGATGCTACATGGAAGTGAAAATGCTATTTGTATTGAAGATTGGAAGGCATACACCGAATACAATGGCTATAGAGAAAATGACCCTCAGATAACCTGGTTCTGGAAGGTATGTTAAGATTGTTCCTTTTCTACTACATGTTCTTGATATGCCTTCTTTGAAATGCTACTCCCTTTAAATTATTCTTTTGTGATTCTGTCAGTACTTGAAGCCCTTAAGTTCTTGCTTATGACTTTTGTTATATGAATTTGTTTTCACTAGTGGATATTCCTTTTTGGAAAAAATTAGCTGTTGGGTATACCTTGCACCATTTGTACTTGATTCTTTGGTTTATCTGAGCTGGACAAATGCCTCTGTGGTTTAATCTTTCTTCTATTTTCCACAGCAGTTATTAAAACATAGTTCTGATTTAGGACTTGGATTTACAACTGTATTAAAGCTATTTTCTTTTTTACATTTAGCTTGGAGAACTATATTCCAATCACTGTTAAAATTATCCTGTTGTAGTTTGTTTAATATAAGATTGCTAGGCTTTGTGCGCAACTTGAATTTAAAGTTACTATAATTATGTGGTTGCATATAATAGAGGGAGAGTGACAAAACAGGATGTGTAAGAGCTAAGGCATGCCATAAATTATTACAAAGTGAAGCCTATAGTGAATGACAAGGCTTTTAAGGGCAACTGCAAACCAAGCTATGAGTCCACTGTTCAGCAGTTCTAGCTGACAGGGTGGGAAGTGAAGTATCTTTTGTTAAGTAGTATAGATTTTCTCTCTTAATTTCTCTTAAAGATAAGAGGCATCAGTGGTTTAGAAGTTCTGGATAACTGGATCACCCTGTCTTTGTTGTCTTTGAACTGTGAATTAAACCACCAAACAATTATTCAGGCAATACCTCTAGGGGCTTGGCTGCCGCGCTATTATATTTTTAATTTTAATTAATAGTTTCATGCTCAAATTTGCAGATTGTTGGGGAGATGTCCGCAGCTCAGAGACAAGTGCTTCTCTTCTTTTGGACCTCAGTGAAATATCTTCCAATTGAAGGTTTTTGTGGTTTTGCCTCAAAGCTTTACATTTATAAGTCCCATGAACAACAGGATCGACTTCCTTCATCTCACACCTGCTTTTATCGACTGTGCTTACCACCTTATCCTTCTATGGCTGTTATGAAAAATCGCCTTGATGTGATCACACAGGAGCACATAGGCTGCAGTTTCGGCACTTGGTGACACATTGTTTGCATCCGTATTTGGGATAAAGGAAGGGTTTTTGACTACAAATAGAGGTGAGAATTGTACTCACCTTGTACAGGTTATGTATAGGATGATATCATCTGTTTTGTCATTAGACTGTGTAAGAAGGCGATGGTAGTTAAATTGTCTTTCCTTTCGTAACATGTCATTGCGTTTTTGTTTTCTCAACTGTTTATATAGGGTATATATTGCGTAAATAAGGCAGGACTGGGGCAAGAAAGAAGGGAATTGCTTTCGTGTGAGTTTCCTAGAATTAACTAATGCCATTGTTTTTTATGTGATGTAATTAGAGGTTATGCAATGACATCCAGATCAACAGAGTTTACTACCCCCATCCCCATGGTTCTTTTATGAGCTTTTTCTTCTATGTGTATAATCATTTATTTAGATTTATATATCATCATAAGATTTAGGTTATGCTGTAGAATGTTCACCTGAAAATAAATCTTGTTCTTTATTTGCAATGGCAACCCATACTAGAAGTAGGGATTATTTGAACATGGAACATTGTCATCCAAACAAATTTAAACTCTAGTTGAATTCAAGTTCCTTTCTGCCAATTTGCTAGTTCCCTTGATATGATGATAATTCATCGTAAGTAGAATTCAAGCCAAATTGCTAGTATTCATGTGGTGGTTCTGGGAAAGAAGTGGCAAGTTTTTTTTTTACTGGAGTCATTTTTAGTTTGGATTGCATGCAGTTTTGGTTACGGAAGTATTTAAATACCCTTAGTGACTCTTATTCATTAAAGACATTTTAATACTTTAATAAATTGAACTACACAAAAAAAGAGCAATCTAAGCTAAAAAAATACCTTGTCATTACCTAGTTTATTATTGGTCATCAGATGTCCATGTTTAGTTTATGATAGAAAGTTTTGGTTTTATCTGTTTTTCTTCCCCACATGAAAAATGGAAATTAAAACGAAAGGAAGGAGAAACATGGCTCGGAATTGGGAACAAAGTAAAATGGAATGAAAACAATTTCGAAACAAAAATAAATATAAAAGTATTTTATTATTGAAACACAAAGACATATATAGTCCTCAAGGCTCATCACACCAAAGCGAACTCATCTTTGATCCTCTTCGAACCCAAACATTCATAACTTCCCCCGTACATAAAACCCTGAATTTCCTCCACCTCGAGGACCCGAGTGCTTAAAAATCAAACCCTAGCTTCCAAACATGAAATATGGAAAACCCCATTCATATCTTTATCATAATATAGATAAGAAAAAAAAAATAGCAATAATATAAAAATATAGAAGCTGAAATAGGCTAGCCACATTTGACACCTTGTCTAGTCTCTTTTACTCCTCAGGCTTCTCAACAGGAATTTCTACACCACCTTCTGCTTCCACTGTCTTCGTTTCCTCCTCTGGCTCCTTCTCCTCCACAGCAGCCTCAGTTGTCTCCTCCTTGGTCCCCTGAGCAACTGGTTCTACTTCTGTAGGCTTCACCTCTGGAGCCTCTTCCTCTGTCTCCTCTACAGTTGGCTCCTCTTCCTCCTCAACCTTGGCTTCTTCTACAACATCCTTTCTTTCAATTTCCACTGAAGCTTCAGGGGCCTCAGCCTCCTTCGCAGCTGGCACTTCTGGGGTTTTTTCAATTAGTTCTGTTTCAACTGGCTTAACGGCAGCTGGTGCTTCAGCAACTGGCTCTGCTTTGGGAGTCTCCTCTGTTTTGATCACTTCTGGTGTCTCATTCTCTGGCAATGTTGTTGCAGTTTGTTGAACCTTAAATCAAAAGCCAGAAAATTATATCATTTTAAAAGAACAAGATTACAAGACCATCAATGGATTTCTTTTTCAATTTCATTCAATTTGCAAGCTGATCATCATGAGCATAAAATAACTGAAGGAAGACTAAAAAAATCGCAGAAGATGGATTCATCACTTTAGATAGAAACAAGATTTTGTTCAATAAAAAGTAGAATTAAGATCTCTAAATTCAACAAAGAGAAAAGGGATTTCCAGTTTGGGCTCGTAAAAAAACATGTTAGTTCAGGTTGGAAATATCATTAATGATGGGAGAGAAAAGAAAAGGAAGGGACCTAATTTTCACATAAAATTCTTATGTTATTGTTAACAATGCATGGTTTGTTGCAAAGCTTGATCATATTCAGATTATAAACATAACATATGATTTGATCTAGATCCATACTGAAATTATTCTACCAATCAAATGGAAGAAAATGAAGAACACAAAAAAGGGAACGATCAATCATAAAAGCCCATATAAACTAAAGGGGTTTGAATAAAACACCATATAGGCATATATACCTCAACACTGGCCATTTGGGAATCAAGCAAAAAAGAAGGCCTAGGAGGATTGAGATTTTGAAAGAAAAGATGAATATATAAACAAAGGGAGCAAAGAGTAGAAGTAGTGAGTGTAGTGAAGACATTGATGAAATGTGAGAGGTATATATAGGGGGGGAGTCAATAATGGAATAGATTTAATTAAAGAAGCAAGTGAAGAATCTTTAGCAATTTGGCGCCTAATGCCAGTGACATGGTTCGAGGGCATCATATTACCATTGTCTAGTTGTAAATGTTTCTGCTTTCTTTATAAAGTATTATTATAAAAAAAATTTAATTAATAAAACAATATGATTTTGCAATTGCATATGGGGAGGCCATTTCTCATATCAGCATCATATCCCTCTTTTTAGTGACTATCATGCCATCATGTTCCCCCATTTACACTTTGTTTACTAAAATTTACTAAAGTAATTTTGCTTATTTTGATCCCTTCTTAAATTCAATTCCCTGTTTTATCTTTGATTCTTAATATCATATTTAAAATAAATTATGATACCCTGATCGTCCAAAAAAAATAAAATAAAATAAACAAATCATGATATAAATACCATTTAAAAGTTTAAATGGTATTCTTTTTTTTTCTTTTTTTTTCTTTTTTTTCGAATTGACAAGTTGAGATCATCTGAAGCCATTACAATAAGCAAATGCAAACTGCGGTTTTCGACCACACAAAAAATGCAATTGCAAACTCTTTTTCATGGATGGTCATTAAATTGCAATCCAAATTCTCATTATTTATTGTCAAAATACATAATAAAGCAAAGGAAATTAAAAATTGAAAAGGATGGGGCACCATCATATTAAAAGGCTACCTTATTTGATAATACACATTATTTTTCAAAAGTCATTGAGAATACATAATTAACATAGCTTTAAGCTAAAAAGGGTCAATGAACCATCCAGAATTTAATTGAATTAATATTTATTAATTTAAAGTTATTATTTAATCTTGACTTTGGGTTAAAGCATCTAACTTTCTTACAATTAAAAAAAGGCCAATAAGGAGCTTGATTTCCCTTAAATAAGTTCTCGAGTTTGAGTCTTATAAATAAAGAAATAAATGCTGAAAGAGCTTTCTCCCATATGAAGTTTAATGTAACTCGATTTTAAATTAATCAAATCCAATGTAATTATCAAATATCAAAAGAATGACTAAAAAGAAAAAAAAAAAAAAGGAGGGCATGATATTAATTACCATTAAGTGGGGGAAAATAAGGACCACTTTTACTATTTAGGTCAAAATTTTAGCAATTGTTAAGTTTTTTAAAAAATAAAATAAAATAACCCTTTTGCTTTGTCGTCTTAAATGTTATTGATGGAAATTGGTATTTATATGGAGGTGAGCCGAAGAAAAGAAAACAAATGGTCGGTGGAAATTCGGGCCCACACACCAACTGCGATCATGACCGTTTAATCTTAATCGCCGCCCCCACATGGCCCACTTTTCAAGGACATTACAAGGGCCCACATCGAAAATTAAAATGTACCATGCACGCCCTTCAACTTTCATAAAATTATCAAGTTTGCTCTTAGAGTAAACTTTGTTATAAAAAAATCCATCATATTTTGCAAAACAAACATGAATAGATCCAACGTTAATAGAGGACCATCAAAAATAAAGAAATAAAGAAAAAGGATAGATTAGAGGATCATGTGGGACGAGTACATAATATAGTGATAAAAATTTAAATTAAATGTGAGTCATATTTCTTTGTGAGAGGAGAAATAATTTTTTGTATTGAAGAACAACTATTAATTATATCAAAATAACTAATTCAAACACCTATTAAATTAAGGAGTTGGGTATCTTTCATATTTTTTAAATAAAAATTTTTTTAAAAAAAATTTTTTAAAAGTCATTTCTATTAAAATTAAAAATTTTAAAAATTAATTTTTCTTGATCTCTTGAAGTTGATAAGAATGATAAATCATAACAAAGATTTCATGATTTATTTAAACTCTTGAAATTGAAAAATTAAGAATTTAAATACCCGAGTCCATTTCCTTAGGGATTTAACTATCCTTGTCTACTGGGATCACTTCCATCAACTCCAAACTTATGTTGTTTCCATAATTATGAGAACTTAATAACAAATTTACATTGCCTATTATAAACAACAAAATTACTCTAGGAGTTAAATTGATAGTTTTGTGAGAGTTCAGGAGCAAAGTTAAGCATTTTTTCAATTAAAAAAAAAAGGAAAAAATTTTTTTTTTAAAAAAAATGATGGCGTGGCTTGCTTTTCCTTTCCTCTGATTTGATTCGCATGGTTGGAGTTTGCGTTTGGGGAACTCCTTTCCTAAAAGATGAATGCTTTTGGGGTCCACTTGCCGATGCTTTCCAGGTAGGAACGCTCGTGACACTGGACCCACTTGCAGCCGTCCGATCTGCCACGCCTCTAATCATGTCCTCGTATATTACCACCACCCTACACGTCAGCATCCCCACCACCTCCATGCTTTAGCCCCGAAAATACCCTTTGATACTTTCATATGCACATTAAAATTTCTAGGGTACTTTTGTCATTCTACTAAGAATTTTGTACCTAAATAAATAGATTTCAATGCATAATTGATTTAACATCGATTTTGGAGCTGAATTGAAATGTGTCCTTGCGTCCTTATTTCCTCTTGTCAGTAAGAGATTAATCAAAATATTAAGAAATATAAAATTGGAATCTTCTGGAATGTTAATATACCCCTTTATAATGATGGAATTGATTTCCATGCATAATAATGTCTTAATAGTCATTCTAAACTGTTTTTATTAATGGAGTCGGAGAGTAACTTTAAAGTATGGTTAAAAATATTCACAGATACATATCATTTTAAGGTAAATTAAACGACAAGTAATAGTGTTTTTCTTTTCAAACCAGAAGCCTCCAAAAACTAAAGCTGTGGTTCATCAAGGCATTGTTAATGGACACTCATGCATATATCATATGGTTTGTAAAGGGAAAACCAAAGATTATGGAAAGTAGGATGGTGAAGATGGCCCCCTCCTCCTCCGGGTCCTCCCCCAGTCCCCCATCATGAAGGTTTGAGTTAGAGTGCCAAAATGGGAACAGGCGAACAGGGGATGTGAAATGTTGGTGCTTGGACAACCTAGTCTGATGTTCTTAAGTGTTTGGTTACATCCTATTGATTTATGGACAGAGTTATGGACATCGATGGGTATGGATGAAAGATGCTGATAAGATAAACAGTTGCTTCTCTACGGCCATTTGTTCAACCTTGACATTCTTTAGGACCCTCCTCAATGATTCAAATCACTCGGCCAAAAGTTTAGGGGGAAAAAAAATGCATTGATTATTTGAGTGCTTGAATAAGGACTTCCATGGCAGGTCGACAATGGCCTACCCTTTTTCATTTTTTTCTTTTCTTTAGCTAGCAATGACTTCTCTCTTTTCTTTTGCTGTTACCTGGTCCATTACAAAAGGAAGACGAGGAAATTATTAGGTGCGCCTTTTACAGGACATTCATACCTAGCTTTTAACTTCCTGAAGTTTCGGCCATCACTAGCCCCCTGTTCTGTTTGAGGGCAATAAATTCCCTCCCCTCATTTAGTTAGATTAAAATACAAAAAATAAAAAAGGCAAACTAAGGAAAATCCCCCCCTCTTCTCTCAAACCAAACAAGTTATAAATCTCGTCTACCTGTGATGTTTATGTTGTCTTGAAATGAAATTTTCAGAGGGCAGTAAATACTTGATGGCCATCAATTTTGCGTTCAAAATCTCAAAGATAAAGGTCATAAAAATGTCACCTATCAATCAATATGTTTCAATTACCGCTCTTTCCGTGTCCCTGAACTTTAACTATTTATCCGACAGTCACAGAAAAAGGTAATATCTCTCACCCTTGGGCAGGAAGATATAACACGACATGAACCAATCTTCTTCATGGTGGTAACAGAAGCTGAATACAAAGTAAAGCCTAAATACTGGTGTCTATAAGTTTGTGCAATTTTTTGCGACGTTATATCAGCTTCATTGGTCAAAAAGGCTGAATCCCAGTGAGATTGAATGAGAATCTCAAGAACAACCCTGAGCTTAACTCAGTAATTAGCTGATTGTATGTTGGCCATGTTCAGCTGATGAGTTTCTTCAGTACTGCTTCAGCATGATGCTCAAATTTTGGGAGGGCCCACTCATGCTGAATTATATCCAGACTGTCTTTCTCAGCGCTCAAGCTCTGCAAGGATGAAAGCAAATTTCTTGAATGGAGAAACAAACAAAGTTGGTTATTTAAAAAACCTTTTCAAGGTGCTTTCTACATTACAAAATGATTTCCAAGGCAGCAGCACTGCCACTACACTTGAGATCCTTGATTCAATTCAGTGAACTTGAAATGCATAAGACCCTAATCATTGTGTGTTTGACTCAACCAGATGACAAATGAAAGGTGAAGTGAGTATAAACTGCGTGAATGTAAGGCAGACCACCAGCTAAAGCGGATGGATTCTCAGCAGCAGGAAAATATAGTAGGTTTTTTAAAGTTATGGAGAAAAAGTAAGCCATGTGCCTTGAAAGATGGTTAGCTCATAATTATATGTTAAAAAAGAAAAGACAAGCACATTTGTTCAAAAAGAAAGATTTAAATACATGAAAGGTGAAGAACAAGAGAGTGAGGTATGGCATAACCATCAGTTGGGGAAAAAAAGATGGCACTTAAGTGGAATGCTTTAACAGGAAAAGGAAACTTTGGGTCCAAGCTCCAAACCCATGGACTGTGGAAACAGAATGACCAATTTTCCCTTGATAATGTTTTACAAATTGACGTGGTGAGGACAACCACATATTGTGAACCCCTACTGGGTCGGTCAATGGAAACTGCCATCATTTTGTTCCTTTGGCAAAGAAGCTTAGGAAACTTTTATCTCCTAGATTC
The DNA here is from genome assembly GCA_020521535.1 of Rubroshorea leprosula. NCBI lineage: Eukaryota > Viridiplantae > Streptophyta > Magnoliopsida > Malvales > Dipterocarpaceae > Rubroshorea > Rubroshorea leprosula. Next base: position 784,091 of record BPVZ01000051.1, on the reverse strand, counting down.
CAGGAAGACAATAATATTTGTGATAAACCATCATTAAGCTAGGAAGTTCAAATAAGAATTTTCTTGTGAAAGTAATAGCAAAACTTTTTGCTTGGGGAATAGGATGCATCTCTCCACATTTCTCTACGACATGATACACATCACACAACAAAGAATGTTTTTTTGGTATACATTTAACAAAAAATGCTAACACCAGGAACAGGAAGGTAAGATGGCGAGATACTCTTTCCCACCAGAGGCAGCTGGAAAGATCGTTTATTAATACAAATAACAAGACACTTGTGCAACTATCTGTTAATTTGCTTGCAGTTAATTTAAAACAATACCCCAGACTCAGTTGCTTAACATAAAAACATAAAACCATCTCCATTCTGCAAGTATCCAAGTTAAGCTAAAATCTCTTGGAACTGTAAGCCAAGAATAGGACATGGGTGGAGTGGATAACACACCACAAAATTTAGCTGCTCATCATTAAGTCTTGTCATAAGTTTGAGCACAAGGTTTCTCTGCTACAATCCACCAGTGCTATATAGCCAAAGCAAGATCCTATGAGTTCTACTCTACAGTACATACTCCATGCCACTTCCAGGATACTACTAAAGAGACATTATCTACCGGAGAGAAATCTTACAAAGATACTTCAATAATAGCATGAGGTTTCCTACCTGTCTATGGTTATTGAGATGCTGAAACAGCGAGTCTCCCTAAAAGACATTGATTTAAGCAGCCAAAATGTTTGTTTACTATTGGATACCTATGAATGTCCCTTTCTGAGCATAAATTATTTAAGGGGGTAGAACTCTGTAAAAAGATGAAAAGATCAGTTGAAGGAGCAAAGAGAACTAACCTTTGTAGGATCAAAGCCAAATCCACCCATTTGCATCATACGTTGTGTATCATCCACAGCTGCATAAAAGAAATCATATAATGACATCTAAAGGGTACTTTTTTTTGGTAAAGTATAAGAGAGTACTTAATTAAACAAAGAACTTGGGAAACTACTATTGTACTGATAACGGCCACAATGCTTTTATTTTGAAAGAAAATCAATATGGAAAATTAGGCCAAGAAAAATGCAAAATTACTTGAAATTCATAATCCAAGACTTACCATTTTCTTCTCCCAGAATGAGGCTAAAAAGTCCCCTCAATCCGAACAAATTGAGGAAGTACCTGGTAATAAAAGTAATGGTTGATAATTGGCTATATTAACTTATTTAAACAAGTTGAACCAAAAAAAAAAAAGATTCTTCCATGCAAAATTAGTAAGTACCATGAGCGACTACTAACATAGCTAACATCAACGGTGCTCAGGTCAATCCCATTCTGTAACATTGCTCTGAACCTTTGAGTCAGAGGAAAGGGTATCTTTGCTGAAAGAAAAGTAAAGGAAAACATTAGAAAGGCAGCCATATTATTCAAGGAATGGTAAACTCAATAATCAAGCATCTCAAACAATGTGAAGATCAATCTAGATGAGATTTGAGACCAACAAAAAAGAGATGTCATTATGTCACAACATTGCAAAAGTATAAAATAAATGGTCCAGGATTAGCATAAAAAAATTCAATCATTGAAGTAACAGAGTGGTAAAGAAACAAACCTGCAACAAATCCAGAGAAGAAAAAGTTGACCCATGCAAATGTTAGAGTCTGGCAGCAACAACAGATTCAGAACAAACGTTAAATCTCTAAAGAGAGAACTTAAGCCAAAACAACTAACATTAATGACCCAAGCACCATAAATCACCTGAGGAATGATCATGGAGAGGTTTTTCTTCATCATGTCCATAGCCATATTAGGATCAGAGAACATTTGTGCTTGTACATTTTGAGCCTGACCTTTAGGAACATGAAGTAACCCATTTTCCTGCCAAATTAGAATATAAATACCTTAAATTTCTCCTTTTTGGATAAATTATGTATTTCCAGAGCTCCTTAAATTGTACCGTGAGCTAAAATTCAATAGGTCTTTACTCTCTTCAATTCAGTTTCAATTCATTTGAGTGAACAGTAATTTAAGAACAACACAACTTATAAACATTGAGTAATCTGGTGATGTGAAAATTTATTAAATTTTACAAACTTTATTATGCATTGTTAATGCACTAATTGATCCAATACACTGAGTTAATTCTTTCTATTATCAGCTTGATATTAAAATTACAAGAAAGATTAATCTTTTAGTAATTAAGTTCATAGAAACAAGTACAACAAACTCATTGCTAGTAACATCATTATTGATTTTAGCAACCAAAAGCCGAAAGAGAAAGGAAGAACAGAAAAGGAGCATACCTCATTACTGAAGTAAACCTTGCGAGAGCGAAACGACTTAGGAGGAATAAAATTAGCACCAGCACGCAAGTTCCGAGCCCTAACAATCACCTGCCTAAGAAACAAACAATTGCATTGCCAAATTAACAAAACAAGAATCAAATTAAGCGAATCGGAGATTTTTCACCCATATATGCGATCATCATCATATACGTTTTACTGTGCCGATACGTACCCTTCTTTGACGATCTTGAGATCGGGAATCTGAGAGGAGCGTATGAGCTTGGAGACGAAGTAGCGGAGGATGCCGATGAGGACCATCACCACTGACAGCGGTATCAGCACCCAATCTCTGATCGCCGTGTCGAGCACCAGATCTTCCGCCATAGCTCCGATCTTGCTGTGTTTGTCTCGGTTTCTCCCTTGGTCCCGCCTTATTCGCGCAATCGGCAGAAATGGGGGGACCTATCTATCTTTTTCTGTAAACCTATGGGGTTAATTACGTAATCTAATGAAATAACGCAAACGACGCCGTTTGTTTCGTCTTCTTCATGCACTCTGTTGCAATATTCTTAACTTGCAGCTTCAAACATGGCGCCATGGTTTTATTCTTTTCCTACATTAATCTTGCTTTACTTTTCATCTTTTTTTCTATAAAAATCTTCGTTTCCTCATTTTTTATTTTTATATTGCTGAGTTCTAAACCCATCTCGTTATTAAATCTTCTAAAATGGGTTTAGTTTCCTTCCCTTCATCTCTGTACTACTCTGTAACACCATCAAATTCCCTCCCAATTTTCTCCCAAACAAGAAATTTTCCTAGAAATGGGATCAAATCAGCTTGTTTTCCAGGAAAATTACACAAGTCTTCGATGCCGGAGAGATGGGGTTCACGACAGGCAGGCTCATCTATAGTGCCATTTGATGCCAAGAGTTCAGGATCGAGAGAGGAGGATCACAGAGCTCTAGAAACAGTTCTCAAGCTTTACTCTGCAATCAAGAACCAAAATGTTCGTCAATTGTCTGATATCATCGCCGATGAATGCGTGTGTGTGTGCAGTTTCGTCTCCTTCTTCCAACCTTTTCATGGGAAAAAGGTACGTATTCAGTAAAGAACAGTATCCAGATTTCTTTCAATCGCATGACATCAATCAAGATGTTTTCTTTTTGCAGCAAGTGCTGGAATTTTTCAGTTCTCTGATTGCATACTTGGGTAATCACATCGAATTTGTGGTGAGACCGACATTGCATGATGGGATGCAGGTTGGCGTCCAATGGAGTCTAGGTAAGCAGAAGGCTTCGAATGGTAGAGTTTTGTGTTGAAGTTTCTTGTGCATGATAGATCTTCCTCCCTTATTCTGCAGATTGGAAAACGACACATGTGCCTTTGGGAAAGGGTTTCAGTTTCCATATCTGCCATGTCTACAAGGGGAATGTGATGATCAGGTCTGTCTTCATCCTTCCCTTCTGTGATTTCTATGAACTGAATTCAACAATATCATCTTAATTCTTGGATCAAAATTGCAGGAATGTAGGGATGTTCTTGGAACCACTACTTCATATTGATCCCATCAGGCTAGTAAGTGAATTCGAACTCCTCAAAATTGATTGTGTCAATGTTTGAATCAACTGATTTTAATTTCCCAACCACTCTTGTACTTTTCTTGATCTTCAGAAAATACTGGGATTCTTGGTGGCTACAATGGACAAGATAACCTCAATAACAACGTCCCAAGGCAGTAAAAAAAGGGTCGTATATGTTATCCTTGCTGTTGTGTTTATGGGTATCATTCTATTTTTCTCGAAGCCTGGACTGTACTAAAATGTTCACGTTCCACATATGTTCATGTATATTTGATTCAATCGATACATTGGGTTTTGAAATTGAGATTTATTTTTAAGGAACCAGAAATGAAAACCGACAATATCTAGAGTAATTGTGCAATATTAAACTATGTTAATCCATGAGCATAATTTCATTCATAACAACACTGAAACATTAGTGTCAAACAGACTCAAAAGTTACAACAGTAGAAGCATTCTAAAAAGATACATGTACTTGTCATTCTGCAAGGTTAAAGGTCTTGATATTTCCATTGCCATTTCCTTCTCTCTAGAGTCGGAGGTTCAGCATTGGAAGGGCACGCCTACGGTAAGTAAACAAATTACACCTAAATCCTGGGCTAATGACATCACTAAAAAAACATCCTTGCCATTGACCCAAGGAGCATTTTCATTCTGATCATTAACAAACAAAGCTAGTTTGGTACTCCATATATCAGCCAAACAAGTCAAGGCATACAAACATAACATAGAGGTAAATAGGGGTTCCTTCACTATCTGTTCTACCCATCGTAAGTGACTAAGGTCCCATGCACCTGCATAAAATAAGAAAAATTCACTACGACTAGAACACAAAGATATATTCATTAAAGAGAACCAAATTGCAAAGATATATAAGGTAAGATAGTTAAGGAATGGTTTCAAGGTTCCTACGATCAAAAAAGGTTTTTAAGGCAGAGGAAGTGTCTACATGCAGATATGTGCTAGTATTTGTGAGTTTGGGAATAAGCTCAGTCAGAGGTTATACTAACCAATAAACACTAACCATAAACTAGGAGCGCTTCAATAAGTGGTGGCGGAGCAATGAGTCGTGTATCCCCATTACAGATATGCTTTCACATCCAAGAAGCTCACGAAGCTTAGCATCACATATTACCGCCATTGGATTTAGAGGATCCTGAAAAGACGGACAGAAGAATATAAAATACCATGTATTTATTCCATTGGCCACCAAAAAAGCAAATTAACAAAGCTGCTAAAAGGAACTTAAAAAATTACAGAAAAGGAATAGCACAAACTTGTAAGATAGCTACAAACCTCCAAATGGTTGACATTAATGTACTCCCAAACGAGTCTCTCTGCTTCAGTTGCAAGCATCTCCCTTTCACCAGTTTCCAAAAACTTGGCAAGTGCATCAGATATTATCACAGGAGAGGCACCATGTTCAATACTTTCAGTTGTGGACTCAACCTCTACCTTTGCTCGTTTTGCTTGAGCTGACTCCTCTGCAAAGATTTGCAAGGTTTATTTATAGATGGACCTCAGAGAAGGACAGAGTTCAAGTTATTCTGCACAAAAATCATGTTTGGTATAACAAATCACATACTTGTAGGTTCAAGTGCTGTAATGTGTTTTGCCAGCAGTTTATTCATCTTGAACATGTCAGTGCAGTCTGTCTCAAACACTAAGCGCAGGGCATCATCACAAATTATCTTTCTCTTGTTACTCGGATCTTGGAGGTTGTTTTTCCTGATGTATGCCCACAGCTGCTTGACAATCTGGATTGAACAAAGAGGATATTTCAGAATATATAAATAACATTTTTTACAGACAATAATAACATGAGCAAGCACATAACAATCTTAATTAATGAGAAAACAACCTCTGTCCTTGGTAACGCTGGCTCACCAACAATGGTCTGTAGTGCAGGTGAAACGCCACAAACTTTGTTTAACCCCCCTGGGCCACCTCTTCTTTTAGCTCCAACTGGAACACTGCAACAAAATTATAAATAAAGAAAAAACACATTAATTGCCATTATGCTTATAATCCCACATATTGCAATGTGACACAGAGGGAATAAAACAATAGTGACTGCCGTGAAGGTCATATTTGGTATTTCGCCTTAGTTTGTAAGTTCAACAACTCCGCACACCATCACTTGATATATATTTCCTTATAGGTTTTCTTGAACAAGAGAACCACATTCTATATTTGAACATCAGAAGACATGACCGATGTCCAGTCAATTCCAATCAAATTTAGACAGATGAGTAAATTACTGCCTAAATTCAAATGTGAAAAAAAGGGTAAATTTGCACAAAGGAATGGAGGAACTGCAGATCGCAGCTACCAATAGCCATTACCATTGGTTCAACTTGTATTTAACAGCAAAGATTAAAACTTTCCCAAAAATATGTGGCATTGAAAAGGCTGAATTTCTTAAACTAGTTTCTACACCGTTCCCTGTCCCTCCAATAACCCTTTGCCCTAACCAAATAAAGCCTCAACTTAGAGCTATGTAGTAATGACTCTTGCAAAAACTGGAAACAAAATTTACATCTAGAGGGAAATTAGAAAAGATTAAAACTTTAAAATGTGGAGAGCTAAGTAACGGAATTAAAATACTTCCCCATTGGCATTTTACCAATGTTTGTTAGTTCTTTCACATAAACAACCCATAACCCATAGGGGAAAAAACAAGCGAAGAGAAGAGGAAGGAAAATAAAAACACCAACTTTGGGACGATAAGCCCATCAACCATATCAAAGCAACTTCATTTGCACAACACATGCAATTGCATCCCTAACCCTCAAATTCCCACAACCAAAACCTTAAAATGAACATCATTTTTAGCTGAAAAGGACCCTAGAACGCAGGAATGTTTACAAAAGAAGAAGAAAACAGATGCTAAACCTTTCTTTAGGCACTTCAGGGGCCACAACTGCTGCGACATTATGGGAGTAGACCTCGGGCTTGGTGACAGGGGGCTGAAGCTGAGGTTGAGGTTGAGGCTGAGGTTGAGGCTGAGGCTGAAGCTGAACTTGCAGCGGCGACTGAGCTGGACGAGGAGCCGGAGGAAGCTGAGACTGCGGCTGTGGGAAGTTGGGGACCTGGGACGGGAATTGGGACTGATGCTGGAGGGCAAAACGGGGAGGAAATTGTTGTTGGTGATGGGGAGGGAATTGTGGTTGTGGCTGATGCTGGGGGGCAAAACGGTCCTTCTGAGGTGGTGGTGGTTGGTTGGTAGGGTGTGCTCGGAGGAGGAGGCTGATCTGGTCCCTGATGAAACCAGCCTTGTGGGACAGGTTGAGCCCTAACTTCGCTTCCAGCTGCTGCACCACGCCGTTGAGGGAGGTGATGGCAGTGGGGTCCGACTGCCGGAGAACCGTCTCCACCCCTTTGGCTATTTCTTGGTCCGACACCATTCTTCCTCCTTCATTCATATAACACTAACTAACTGAAAAAACGGACACACAAAGAAACGTTTCTCTCTGCTCTCTCTCTGCTTCTCTCTTTCCCTCTCTTCTTCTCTCTGTCTTTCTCTTTCCCTCTCCTCCGTCTCCCTTTCTCTCTCTTTATATTCTTAAAATGACGAAAATGTCCTCCTCGTTTGTTTCAAATCATATTTTAAACAAAAAGACGGTTGTATCCTTCACAGTGCCGCATACGAGTTGGTATGGGGAGGGTAGAAACGTGCTTCCGAAAAGTATCTCTCTCTTCCATTTTCTTTTCTTTATTTTGCAAAATCTTCGAAATTACGAAGGTGGCCTTGGGTTTCAAATCTTTAATATGGAAGAAGGTAGGTTAAAAGTGTAAATTCATGCAGCCTGCTGGTAGAATCTTATTTTTGAGAATAAAGAAAAGGATAAAGATGAAAAATCCAGTGCAGGGAAAAGGGCGGAGGGGAACTGAAAGAAAGCTGTTTTGTCCCAGGGACAGAACTGAAAGAGATAAAAAGTAAATTACAGTTTTGCCCCAACATAAGTTTACTACTCCATGTTGAAAAAAATTGTCTAAAAATATCACAATTTTACAATAATTATTTTTTTTTGAATAGATTAAAATTATTTACATATTAATTAAAAAAATAGAAAGGAATTTTATAGGTTTGAACACATCACTACAAGAGGTGAATGACCCTAAGTTAGGGCCCATGCCACTAGATAAGAATGGACTACTTTATAATAATCATTTATTTAAGGTTGGGTAGAATAAATTATAATTGCCTATTTTTGAGATAGAAAAAAAATTAATGAGTTTTTGAGGTGCAAGACTATTTGTTAGTTTAATAAAATTTTACTAACATGTTATATTTTTTATTTAATTTTTTAGTATTTGAAAATTATATTAAACTTTAATTAATTTAAAATCAAGATATATCAGATTTCATAAAAAAAAAAACTTTTTCAACATTTATTTTTTTATTTTTGAAACTTAAATTCAAAAATTCATTTAAAAAGAATTGAGTTACTTTTAATCAAGCTATCATATTATATAAGTAAAGAGGAAGTATATTATATAATATTTTGAATTTAAACAATAACAATAATAATAATAAAGGTTTGGACAGGTTGAGCGAGGGGGCGTGGGCATAATGGTCAAAGGAGTAGATAAGTGCTTTTTTGAAGCTGGTATTGACTTTGAACCGTTGGATAAAGATTAGTAGGAGTGGGTCAACAACTGTAGAATGGAGATGATAGCGATGAATAATACTACTACTCCACTCGTATAATCCAAGGGCACAGGATCTCCAGTTACACTAAAGCTCTGTTTTCAACAATCGCATACAAAATTACACGAGGTGTCAGAGGAGCCTGTAATTTATTTGTTTAGAAGGAAAAGTTCACAGATAACAAGATTATTGGAGTTTTTTTTTTTCTCTTCTTTATATAGTAATTAAATAATA
>BPVZ01000051.1:762500-775248 GCA_020521535.1 Rubroshorea leprosula | reverse complement strand
CTTAATAAGTTTATAAGTTTTAGTCCCTCAAGTTATACTATAATACTTTTAGTCCCTCGCTTATATGAATTGAAGAAAATAATCTTTAGTTAACATAAGGTTATAATGCTCGCTATTAATAGTCAACTGACAGACTATTAACAATGACAGGAACAGAGCTAACAGGATGTTAATAATCAATTGCTGAATGTTATAAACTAACATCAAATAAGAGTTATTTTCTTCAATGCGTAAAGGTAAGGGTTTATTTTTTTAATTTGTAGAGGTAATGAGTTAAAAGCATGCTTGGTGAAACTTGTAAGTGCTTAAGTTTTTTTTACACTATTCATGTTTTATAAGTTTAAATATTTATTAAAGAAAAAATTTAAAAGTTACTCTTAGAAAAAGTAAAAGTGAATAAAAAAGAAGTTTCCAAAAAACAAAAATTTGAAACTTTTTAAAATTTACTGTTTAAGATCTTTTTAATTTAAAAAAGATAAAAAATGTAAGTTTTTATAAGAAAAATTTTAATTTATGAAACATGAATAATATCAAAAAAACTGAAGTACTTAGAAGTTAAACTACTTGGAAACTAAACCAACGTACCTTAAAAGTATTATAATATAAGATAAAAAGTTAAAATTTATAAATTTATTAAAATAAAAAAATAAAAATAAGTTTTTGCCTAATTACGAACAATTATAAGGCTACACGGCCTACTCTGATTTGACTGTCCATGTGTCTTTTGCACTATAATTTTTATACACATATCAACTAAATGAGATATAACAATAGAAATAATAGAGGGGAATGGGTTCTTGGTTTTGTTTGTTACATTGGCATTACCACTAGCCTTGCTACTGAATTATGGAGACTCAGAGATGGTTTTCTATTGTCATTAATAATGGATTTCATAATATTATTGTTGAAATGGACTCACTTGTGGCTATTCAGTTGTTCAACAAGCAAAAGCCTCTCAAATACTTACTGAGCAACTTGATTCTTGATTACAGGAGGCTTCTCCAACTCGTCCCCAAGTGCACCATCCTACATACAAAGAGGGGAATGTGCTTGTTGACTGCCTCGCCTGGACGTTTCTTATGATTTGCATATTTTGAATGATCCGATTCCATATGTTTTTGTTTTCCCCTTAGCTGAGGCCTATGGCGTTTGTTCCCCCAGCAACTCTTATAGTCAGCTTTTAATGTAATGTTCTTACCTTACTGAAAAAAAATAAAAATAAAAAAATAAATAAATGATATATATAATATCGACTCCATGTGTTTGCTTTATTTATTTATTTTTGGTTGGCCATCAAAATTTTATGTTTGTAGATAGAGATTTGTTACATATATATATATTGTGAATTTCTTAATTTAACAGATGATTTATCTTAACAGTTAAAAAAACCCAGATGGTTTTGTCTTCACCGGAAGCCGGTGCCATGGGGATGATGGCCAAAAAAATCAGGTACGGGGATTATGAGAGTTTATTTCGTTTCTGTTTATTTTTTTGTTTTTTAATTTTTTGTTCCTGGTAATATTATATTGGACTTGTATTTATTTATCTTAAAAAATTATTTTAAAATTATATTATTTTAATAAAATTTTGTAATAAATGACTTCAATAAAATATTATAGTAAATGATAAAAAAATATTTTAATTTTTACTTTAAAAATAAGATATTTTAATATTTTTTATTAAAAATTTATTAAAATAATTTAATTTTAAAATAATTCTTTTTAATCTTTAAAATGTAAAGTAGATAGGTACTATTTTTTTATTATAAGTCCCTGCTTAATTTCAAGATTGGGCCAGCCCATCTCATTTAGTGCATTGGGTTTGTTGTCTTTTTGATGGAAAGTGTATTGGGTTGGGTATGTTCCAAGTGCTTATTTGCCATTCAAAATTTCAAATGTGCGGTGTATTTTTGTAGGAGACTTTTCATGTTTCAGCTTCCATGATTTGCTTTAATTAATTCTTAGTTGGATACCCATTTATAGAAAATGGCATGTTTTTCTCTTAATTAAAATAGGATTAATAAGAAATTAATCTCAAAAGATACACATAAATTAACCAAAAAATACATTGAGGGTTAAAAATTAAAAAAAAATCTCTCAATGAAATATATACAAATTGAACCACTCAAGCACATCATTTATAAAATAATTTAAATATTGTGTCCAATATTTAAGCAAATTAATTTTCCAACTTCATACTTAAATAATTTATAAATTTTTTTTAATTTTATTTTAAGAGTTTTAAAATTTTTAAAAATTAAAAGTAAAAGCCTCAAATCATAACTATATTAAAAGCTGCCTAAAATTGTAAGGTCTTAGCCTATAATCCTCCACCACTTAACTTAAGAAATAAGGACTAATTGACTCCTAAAAATGAAAATCATGAAGTAGAAATACCAAAAAGAAATTTACCAACAAATTAAATAACTTAATAATAACCTTATTTCTCATGACATATAGATAAGATTAATGAACTCTTTAAATTACACTTTTAACACAGTTAATAATTAATAATTAATATTTAATAACTAACAATTATTATAACTTATAATTTATAATATTTAATTTATTTAATTAAAACTAATTGCTAATATAAAAACACATTGGGATTTAGAGATTTAGTACCTCCAATTCTACAATATAAAAAAAAACACACATACAAATTGGGATTATTAGGCGCCGACTCAAGCATGTCCAAACAGGGCTTAACACTTATGCACAACAGATGTCAATGGGAAATGCCAAAGCCATGGCGCAACTCCTTAACCTAAACCCTCTCGGTTCTCGATCGTCCACCCGACCCGAATCTAGCCATCTTCAACCTCTCAGTGCCGCCCACTATTACTACGGTAACGGAAGCTTTACTCTTCTGTTGCAGAATCTCAAATGTAACAGCAAATTTACTTGCCTTTTCTCAGATAATAGAAGCCGCAGAGAGGTTTCAATCTCTATACCTTCTTCTGTATCTATTACATTTTTAGTTATTTTTTGTTGAAATTAATCTTTTTGTTGGGAGGATATATATATGGGTTGTTGCAATTTGTTGAAGTAGAATTCAAAGCGGCAGACTTTCTTGGTTTTTATTGAAGGAAATGGAGTTTGTGTTGGGGGTTTTGAATTGTGGCTTCTTAAAGTTGAGAAGTGTTGGGGATTTTTATCTCTGTATGGTGTTTTTTGTATAAAGTAATAAAGTTCATTAAATGGGATTTGAGATTTTGGAGATGATGCTGGGGATGATTGTGTGTTTGACTGCGTTTATGCTCAAAATTTGCATAATTGGGTTAAATGCATTAGGATGATGGCCTTGTTTGCTGATTATAATCACTTGTATCCTGTTATCTGGTTAGGAGAATGAATAATTATGATGCAGATGTTGAAACTTGAAGTCACCAACTGAATTCGTCTAAGATGGCCAAAAAGTTGGTTGAAAAATCATTTTGTCTTTACCATTATACCACATCATGTTTTAGAATTCCTGTCTATGAGAATGATTTAATTGCAAAACTTTCGATAAGGTGCATAAGATATAGTGAGAAGGATACAGTTCCAGCATATTCCTACTTAATTGATATGGGTTTTTCATATGCATGGATCTTTGCAGGAACAAGCTAGAAAAGCATTGGAAAGTGCACTTGGTGGAAAGAAAAATGAATTTGAGAAATGGAACAGAGAAATTAAAAGGAGAGAGGAGGCAGGTGGTGGAGGTGGTGCTGGTGGCAGAGGTTGGTTTGGATGGGGTGGAAGATTTGGTTGGTCTAATGATGACCATTTTTGGCAAGAAGCAAAGCAAACGAGTCTGACTGTTTTAGGTATCATTCTCATGGTAAGATATTTTCTTGTTCCATTGTTGATTGGTTGTTAATTGTTATACCATTGAGCGCCTCTCTCTCACAAACATACTTTTTGTTCTTTTATTGCGTTTACAGTATCTCATAGTTGCAAAGGGTGAACTATTGCTGGCTGTCATAGTAAATCCATTGCTTTATGCTTTGCGAGGAACAAGAGATGGGTTAACTTCCTTAACATCAAGAATCTTAGAAAAGACTTACGTGGGTGGTCTTGCCAAGTCTGATAATATATCAATGAAAGGAGTATATGGTCAGGTCTCCGCAAAAGACAGAGTTTTGAGGAAATGGGGAAGCGATTGATGGTTCTCTTGAAGGTTGGACATCAATTTATCTCTCCATGTGTTACTAGTTTATGAGTAGTGAATTATTATTGCATTTGAATCCATAATTCAGACACATTTTCAATTCTGTGTAAGTTTGCGGATGAGAATCATGAGATAGAACTTGGAAGTTGAAAGTTATTGAGGCATCCACATTCAATTTCTTGATTGGTCCAACTGTATTCTGAAATTTAAACTCTTTGGCCTCAGGAATTTGAGAACTGATTTTCTTCCTTATGGTTGCTTTGGATCCTCATCTCAGCCAAGCTGTGATTCCTAATGATTAATGGAGAGAACTAGGCTAGGTCTAGGTATAGTACCCAAATTAGGAACCTTATTGATGCTATGCTTTACCTGTCCTTCTTAAAGCCGATTTATGGTGCTGCTATTGCTAGGCCATTGTAGTTAATACATCCACCTGCTTTTCTCAGTATTTGCTCAACAAAAATGCTATTTAGTTTTTCTAACCTATGCTAGTAGGGTGTGTTAATTACACATTTTTACATCAAAAAACTTTCATGTGGCATAAGCCATAAAAATAAGGTAAATTTTTATAATTTTTTGAAGAGGATAAGGGTGAAGAGGTACAGTAAATGGACATAAGGTGACAGGTTAGAAAAACGAAAAAGAAAAAGAAAATATATCCGCATCATGGACCTAGAAGCTGTAAAGAAAATTCATCTGTTGAGTAATATAAATTGCCCCACCAGTCCCGCCATTGAATATTTGAGTGCAATTGAAAAGGAAAAGATAGAAAGAAAGCAGAGGAATCATGTGGAAAGCAATTGCTCTACCCTTTTTCATCATGTCTATTTTTGTTATCCTTATCTCAATCTCAACCATTCTCATTATGAAAAATAAATTATCATTCGCCAAACATCAAGAAAGAGAGTCTTTTATGCATTGGTCCAACCCAAAATAAACACATAATTGGGTCTGGTGAGCATCTTTCCTGCTGCATGAATCAAAATTATTCATTTTACATTACATTATGCCGAGCATTTTCTCTTAAATCAAGCTTAATCATTCAGCGTCGGGTCCCCCCTTCCCCAACTAATCCCAGTAATCATTCAATCCAATTTCCTCTTTTCCCAACTGGTCATATCAATCATTGAATCACAATAATAAAAGAAAGCATACCATTTTTAACACCTAAAAGAAAATTGGCAAAATGGGTATTTTCTGAGATCCGAAAAGGAATCACCTTTCACAACAAGAACACTGAAAGGCTGAAACATGTAAGAGGCTGAAACTGATTGTTGATATATAGACGAGGTAATACTAAAACATATTGATATCTGATTTCTAAGCATTTTTTTTTTCAGTATTCCAATCATTATATGAGCATAAGTAATGAAGAGAAGAGGTCAAAAGGGTATCTGTCAGTATCCCACCCAATAGAAGGTTTGTTTGTCTCTCCTGTTTATTTCTCTTGGTCTTGTGTGGAAAAACCTCCACGAATCGTGGTGTATTCGTGGAAGCTAGTAAAGGAGTAACCTTCACGATCTGGGCACCGATATCCCTCTCTTTTTTTTTGATAATATTGAAAATCGGATCACCACATGACCGTTTGAACTTTTCCTAAACAACCCGTCTTTCCCTTTCTTTTTTCTTGGTGTCTTTACTTGTGTGAAGGGAGGATTATCCGATTCCCTTCGTGGGTTTTCTTGATATTTGGTTTCTGTTTACCTTGACCCGCTATAATCGTGCATTTTCTTTATTGGGGTTCTCTCAGTTTTTGTTGTTTTCGTTTAGAGAGATCCTTCCATTTGGGGAGTTGTTGGCTTCTCTTTCCTGTTCTTTTTGCTTTTGGGAATTTTGGTCAAGTACATTGTCTTGGTGAGTCTCTTTCTCTTGCATTTGCTCTTTTGTGTTGCTACTGTTGATGGGGTGTTGATGTCTTTGGCGGTTGGTTTGGTTTCAAGTTCCAAAAACATGGGTGGAGATGATAGCGAAGCTTCTGAGACAATACGAGATGAATCAAAGACTGCTGAGGAAAACCCCACTGGGTTGAATAGAAAAATGAGTGATGGCTCTCTTTGTGCCACTGAGGACGAAGATGATGACGAAGAAAGAAAGATTGAGTTGGGCCCTCAGTGCACGCTTAAAGAACAACTAGAGAAGGATAAGGTTTTTCTTTTTTTGCTTATGTTTAAGTTGGTTTCTTTCTGTTGTCATTTTTACCACTTAATTTCTTGTTTGCTTTTGATTGTTGTTGTATGTGTGATTTTCTTTTGCTTTCTTGTGGAATATGAGGATTTTAGGATGATGAGAGCTTGAGGAGGTGGAAGGAACAGCTTCTTGGCTCTGTTGATCTCAATGCTGTTGGAGGTTTGCGTTCTTCTTTCTCCTCCTCTCCTCTTCTCCCCATTTCCTTTCTTTGATGTTGAAAGCTTGAAAGTATCAGTTTGATAATTCATGTGAATTGTGTATGAGCTAATGATGGGGATCTAGAAATTAGAAAGATCTTGAATTTCGTTCTGGGTTCCACTATTTTTTCAAGTTAAACTGGAATCAGAAGTTTAGAAGCTTATTGAAAGCCATAACATTGAAGGTTCAGGGACTGAAAGAATAGAACACAATTGCTCTCTCTCAAGAAGCTTATGGATTGATAAAAAAATTTGACTTTTGGGTCATTTGTTATTGAATTTAAGGACGTTTCTCTTCAATTTTCTGCTGATTATGATGCTTGTCACTCTGGAATGTATGATCACCAGAAGTTCTTTATATTGTAAATGGCTTCTAATCAGAATTATTGGTGTTTGATCATATTTTTGTAAGTTTGTCTTTATAAACTAACTGGCTAACTGCTCGATATGGTTTTCTTCCTCTCCATTTACCTTTCACTAGTCTTGTCAGTCTCTGGCTACCCTGTTTCTTTAGCAGGGTATAATGGCTAGTAGAACATTGTTTACTCATCCCCCAGGAAAGAAAATGAAAAACAAAAAGAAAATGGAACTGGTTAATCTTCTATGTTCTGCTGACATTTGTTCAATTGTTTATGAAGATGTAGAAAGTCTTGAAGCAGAAGTTAAGATCATGAGCCTTGCAATCAAATCCCCCGGTAGGGCTGATATCGTGCTCGCAATTCCTGAGAATGGAAAACCCCGTGGTTTGTGGTTTACCTTAAAAGAAGGTAGCAAATACCATCTGCAATTCACTTTCCAGGTTAGCAATAACATTGTGTCTGGACTCAAATACACCAATACAGTCTGGAAAACTGGTGTCAAGGGTAACTTCTCCTCTTTCTCTCTTTCATTTATCATGAAAGATTCTGCCCCCTTCTTTAAGCCCTTATTAGACATTCTTTGTTTTGAATTTTTGTAATAGTTGATAGCACAAAGGAGATGCTTGGCACCTTCAGTCCTCAGGGAGAGCCATACACACATGAAATGCCTGAAGAAACTACTCCATCTGGAATGTTTGCTAGGGGAACTTATTCAGCTAAATCTAAGGTAATTTCACAAGTACTCTGTCTATCATAATTGAGCCAACTAATTAGAGAGAAAAAACCAAAAAATGTTCCAGATTAATCATCAACATGTATTGATTTCATGTACTAAGAATTATTATGCTTGCCAAGCATTTGGTTTGCTACTATTGTTTATAGAAGAGTTTCAAGTCTTTATTTTTGAAAGAAGGTAACCACATAGTAACCACTTCCTTTGATATGGAGAAAAGGCGAAATGCATTGTTTGGATTCAATTCAACCATTTGCCTTTATATATTGTTACCATCTTTCAGAACTAGATGAAGGGTCAATTAATAATTACCTTGCATATGTAATTTACCAATAAGATTCAATTAGTTAGTTGTCAGCATCAGGACATAAATCGTGTGTGTTAAATTCAAATTCATGGGCCATCTGATGTTTCTGACATCTAACCTTATAGGTTAGTTTCATTCCTGAGAACATATGCACGCAAGTTTCACTGAATCTTTCTTCCCTTTACATATGTTGTTAATACAGTTTGTTGACGATGACAACAAATGCTACTTGGAGATCAACTATACCTTTGACATCCGTAGAGATTGGCATTGATGAAATTGGAATCCCTGGCAGTATCATTGCTTCACCCTCAGTCAGTTGTTCTGCAAGTTTGAAGTATGCTTTTAGATGTTGTCATAATTCATTTTCACTGTTCTTGTTTATGGTTTATGAGTATGAGACTGGTGATTACACAATGAAGAGAAGTTTTTCATTTTTTGTTTTCCTTCCCGTTAACGATCTTGCAGTTTAGACATTCATTTTGTAGGGTATCTTTATTAATAAAAATTGAGCTTTTGGCCTGTTGGAGCAAACTGTCTCTGGAATCTGGATTCATTCATTTGTTTTTCCATTTTTTTCTATCTGATATTAAGCTTTACATCTGTAATTTATTCCATTTATTCAATCTGCTATTAATGCTTTCTGATTAGATCTTTTGGGTAACATTTAAAAAAATTGAAACTTTTAAGGTTTCATCTTATGATTGCATATTGCTTTAACTTTCATTTCCCTTTTCTCCACTCTTTTTTTTTTTTTTTGGCATCACGATTTCAAATTCTCACCCAATCTTACAAATAGATATGGGAGTACAAATTTGACAAAATTCAATAGCAAGAAGTCAATGTATTTAATTTATCAAAAAAGAAAAAAGAAGAAAGAATGAAGCAATCCATTTTTCTCGATTCCGAGTGACTGTATAGCCTACTTGTAGCCATTTTTAGAAGTTTGTGTGTGTGTGTTATAATTTTTTGGTGGCATATTTAAGTGTTGTTTTAGGAGTTTATTTGAGAGGCTTATCCACGTTTCGCAACAAAATTTTACCCCAAAAGTAATAAATTCATAATTTTAACTTTTTAACCATCTAAAAGTTGAAATCAAAATTTTAAAAAAGACTGCATTTGATTTAGTTTCAACTTCTATAACATAGAAGGTATTTTTTGTAAATTAGACAAAACCAGGCACACGGGGTTTCTTGTCTTAGTTGAACAAACTGAAACCAAATTCTTCTCTAATTACAAAACTGGAGGAGGAAATTTTCTTGTTTGGGCCAATGGTAAAAATCCAGAAACTACCACCTAAGATTGCCACTATGTGGTTTCAAAATATTGTTTTTTTTTTTGGTACATGTTTCAAAATATTGTTGGCGATGCACAAATTTCGCTTCATAAAAAGTACACCTTTTTCTATTTTATTTGTTGTGTTTGGTAGGATAAACCGACTTCTAGAAAGAAAGAAAAGAAGAAAAAATAAAACACGTCTTAAGGAAAGGACAACTGATGGCCGAACAAAAGAGAGAAAAGAAGAAGAAGGATACAACTAAAGAGTCCTTTACATGAAATTGAACAGCATGAGGCCCTCGGCCAGCCTGTCTATATTCTACAAATTTTGGTGCCAAAATCTCTTAGTTTCTCTGATTTTACCAAATAACTAAGAGCAAGAAGATTACAGCAACAGGGAGCAATGGAGGGAGAGATGTACAATTTGATGAAGGTATGGATATGGGTTTTGATCTCTCTCTGCTATTGTTATGTCCTGGGAAAGGCAACCCCAAAAGGAACAAGAAGGCTTCTTTGTTTGCTACCAATTGTTTGCCTATTTCTCTACCTTCCCCTCAACCTTTCCTCCTTACATCTAGGAGGCATCAGTGCTTTCTTCATTGCTTGGCTTGCTAATTTCAAGCTCTTGCTTTTTGCCTATGGTAAAGGCCCTCTATCTTCATCCCTTTCTTTACCTCGTTTTGTGGCTGTTGCTTGTTTGCCCATCAAGATCCAGCAAAACCAATCTCCAAAATCCCATCTGAATGGCCAAAACCCCAAAACCCCATCTCCTCAATTACATCAAAATGGCCAAAACAAGGAACACCCAAATGCCCAAAACCCTCAAAAGGGCCATAAATCCCCATCAAATTATGCAATCAAGATCCTTCTTCTCGCTGCCCTGCTTCGTGTATATGACTACAGGGAGTTCATTCACCATATACTCATCCTGGTTCTATATTCTTTTCATATATACTTTGCTCTGGAGATCATTCTAGCCATGGTTGCAGCCATCGCTCGTGTGGTTCTGGGTCTTGAGCTAGAACAACAATTCAACGAGCCGTACCTCTCCACTTCTCTTCAAGATTTCTGGGGAAGAAGATGGAACATCATGGTGTCAAGCATTCTCCGACTCAGCGTCTACGACCCTCTTCTCCGCTTCGGAACTCCTCTTATCGGCCGGAAATGGGCTCCACTCCCCGCGGTTTTTGGCACCTTTGTGGTGTCGGGTTTAATGCACGAGATCATATTTTACTACCTGGGCCGCGTCAGGCCCACGTGGGAAATCACTCGGCTCTTCCTCCTCCACGGATTCTGCTTGATGGTGGAGATCGTTCTGAAGAAAATCTCGACGGAAAAAGACAAACGGCGATTGCCAAGAGTGGTGTCTACTCCATTGACAGTTGGGTTCGTGTTGACCACTGGGTTTTGGCTGTTCTTCCCGCCACTTCTCCGGTGCAGGGCAGAAGAAAGGGCGTTTCAAGAGTACGCCGCCCTGGGTGCGTTTCTGAACAACATCCGCCTTGCATTAATCTCTAGCTTACAGTCTTAGGTGCGTTTCTAACTGTGGCATTATTTTTGCATTTAAAAAAAACCAAAAATTGTTGTCCGTAGCTGACAAGCGTTGTAAACATGTCGGCTAATTAAGGAAACCATCAAACAAGCCAGAGCAGCTCGTGAGTACTTAGGTGCACTCATAGAATTATAGGAAAGCTAGTTTGACTTTGTCTCTTGGAGGGTGTTAGGTTGTAGCTGCATGTGGGATTAGTTTTTTTGTTTATTGTTTTTTTTTAATATATAATATGAGTAAAATTTTATTTATATAAAAATTTTATATATTATATTAAAAAATTATAATAAATTTTAATGATTAAAAATAAAAGAATTATTTTTTATTTAAAAAATCAAAATAAATTTTAATGATTAAAAATTAAAAAATAAATAATTAAAATTTTATATAAATATAATATATAAAAATCATATCTAAGTAGATTTTTTTATAAATATATACTTATTATATTTAATATTTATTTTAATTAATACTTTATGTATTTTTAAGATAATAAAAAATAAAATAAAAACAAAAGTTAAATATCAAAAGGTGTAATCAAATGAATCCTAACAATTTTAGACAATTACTTCAGTAACAACAAACCCTCTTGCATGTTTCGTGTTTCCATTCTCTCTTTTTGGTATAATATAATTTTTTATTTTCCTTTTTAAAAGAGGGCAATTGTCTTCTACTACATTTTATATTCAAGGGGTGGAGAAAAGGGGTAACTGAGGTTGAATTTGAAACCCTCATCGGTGTTACCACTTTATCCATCATGTGGAGACCACAATAATACATTTGATGTTAATTTTTGAACAATTTTGCAAGGGATCGGATTTGAATCGTTGTTCGAGAGAGTGAAGGAGGGATGTACTTAAACGTGATTGGATGTCACTGGACCCGAAGACCCAAGTTACAATTGATGTTAATAAACTACTATTATGAAGGGATAATGGATAATGCGAGGAATATACTTCCCAACATTAATTGTGAAATGCAGTTAGACCTTGGCAAACAAGCAGATTGGATCAAGTTCGAGTTGGGTCAACTTAAGTAATGAATTCTATAAGTTGGGTCACTAATGGGTCACAGGTTGAGGAAGACCAACTTTAACTTGACCTTAATGGGTTATGAATTAACTCTAAGTTGACGTTTTTGTAAGTAACTGAATAAGGCAAAAAAGTTAAAAATCATAAACTAAAAGAGAGAGATGAGGCAATATTGTAAGTCATATAAAAAAATCACAAAATGGAATCAAAATCAAAAAGAAAGTAGAATAGAATCAACAAAAAATTGGTAAAATCTAATAAAATAAAATATATTTTAAGATAAAAATAGAATAGGATTTCAAATGAAATTAAGTTAAATAAAATCAAATATTAAAACTGAAAATTGAATACAAAAACATCTAGAATGTAAAAAAAAAAAGAAAAAAATTATAGATATGAAAGACTCATACCTTGAACAAGAAAGGATTTGGCTTGAGAGAATAAGCGAAGTGGATGAATGTTCAATGGAAGCGAAAGCATTAAAACAAGTGACAGGTGAAATGATTGAGATAAGTGAGGGATATGAAGGATTGAAAGGGGAAGATGTAAAGTTTGGCGTGGAGGGTGAGTAGAAATTAGGGCTAGGGACTTTTGAGCACTGAACCGAATAAAGAATGAAGATGAAAGAGTTCTGCAATGAGTTGGTGAGGTGGAGTGGAGGCGTGAAATTGGCCATCATAATTAGCAATAAACAGGGTTAATTGGTTAATAAAAAAACAATTTTTGTTAATAATAATAAGTAAGGTCATTGTTATTATTATTGGTAATAAATAAGATTAGTAAACTTAAACATAATTGTTTTTCAAAAAAAATTATACGGGTCAACCTGTTAATTCATAAGTTGATTTGCCCATGACCTTGATCCATTTGTGTCAAATTTACGAGTTACCAATGTATCACGAGTTAGAATATATAGACTCTAACTCATTTTTACAAGTCAAGTTTAGATTGAGTT
>BPVZ01000051.1:708994-734840 GCA_020521535.1 Rubroshorea leprosula | reverse complement strand
ATTAATCTACAAAAATAATTTAAATTTTTTATATTTTTACATGAACTTCAAATATTTTTAATAAATTTTACTTACATGTTAATTTATTAAAAATATTTAAATATTCTCATTATTATTGTTAATATTTTAATTACTACTAAAACATCCTCGTCTTTTTCAATCTCATATATAATGGACACTAAACATACAATTTGTACTTTAATACAAGGGAGAGGAAATTAGTTCTGCGCTTCTGGGCAAAGTGACTAACCACCACTTTCCTTTTAGTAGGAACACCAACCAAGTTTCACCCAAGCTTGAAGTTTGATTTTCCAGGGAATCAGGGATCCTTTTCCCAGTTTCCCCATCTCCAAAGTCCTAACATAATTGGAGAATTTGTAAAAATTGCCCTATTTCCAAAAAGAAAAGAAGAAAAGAAGTTGAAGTTGTCAGGGTTGTGCATGAGCTAGGAGGAAATCAAATAAGCATTCTCCAAAGTTCAAACTCCTTAAGCCTCTAAGCTTATTAGCACAACACCGCTATCTATGATTGTATGCTACAAGAGTCGGTGTGAGAATTGCACCCAAATACGAATTTTTCATATTTAACTCCATAGGATCAAATTAGCCAAATTTAGTAATGAATATATTAACTTTTTATCACTTTAATTTTAAAAATTATTTTCTCATAAAATAATTTAATAATGTTTAAAAATTGTATCAACATTTTCTATTAAGTTATGTTATTGTCATATTCTTAATTGCTAACATCATATATTTTTATATGAATTGAATGTTAGATTCTTTAATTCTTTTTAGATTTAGTTTATATTTTTATTTACACTAAAAAAAAGTGAAACACTTTATTTTATTTCAAAATAATTGTCACTTTAATTTTTTCTCTAAATTAAAGATTTAAGAACAATGTTACCTTTAAAAAAGAAATAAAAGAGAAAAAAAGATTTTCAATGATTGGATAATAATTAAAATAAAAGAATACTAATAAAGTTAAAAATAAAAAATATTATTTTAAAAAATAAAAAATAATTAATTTAAAATAAATTTAAAATAAAAATAATTATTTTAAAATAAAAAAAATTATTTTATAATACAAACTATATTAAACTATTAAATATGATCTATCATAAGTCCAATATCAAGACCCGATTCCTCTATGATATTAGTGTGATACAATGTGATACAAATTCATCATACAATCCATCTCCCATTTTACATATCTGATTCTTTGGGTATATCTTACCAATTTAAAGTGCATTCCGAACGGATTTAATCCCGTCCTCGCAACTTATTCAAAGAAAAAGAAAAAAAAAATCCATCTCCCATTTTACACTTTTTCCAATTAAAAATATGATAGTAATTTAAGAATTGTCTTTCAGTACGGACTACGGACTCTTTTCAATACCTTACAGTCTGGACTGACAAAATGGCACTCTTTTACTTAGTCAGACAAGTCTAAAAATCGTTTCTTTAAGGCTTCATTGCTTCGCTAACTGCGCAACAAATCGCTGCGAGTTAGCAAGAATTCGATAATTTGTTCGCATCACTTCTTCCAGCAGTAGTCTCTTTCGCCCTTCCTTCACTGCTCTTTCGCCGCTCCGGTGACGAGGCACCGGAGTTCAGTTCTGAACATTTCCTATTTCGAGCCATTCACAATGCTGCAATTCACATGCACAAAATTGGTTCTTTTCACTGTAGCTGGAGTCATCGTTCAAATCATTGGTCTTTCTCTCTTTGTCTTCGGCTTCTTCCCCGTTAAACCCTCTCTCTCCGGCGCGAGGTTTGTTCTCTGTTCAACTTCTGTTTGGATTCCATGAAAATTAGTTTTAAAGAATAGAAAATCACGATTTCATCCTACTTGTGCCTTTTACAATATTTATAAAAGTGGAGATTCACTGATGTGGTTAAAGCTTGATGATTCTGAACTTCTAAATTCTGATTTGCGCTACTATCAGTGGGCCGGAAAGTTTCTACGAACCGATTTGCGATATTGTTGAGAATCGGAATGTTACGACTTTGCATCCTGAGCAGCTCAAACACTTATACCAGGTTCTGTTTCATTCTGGTTTTCTTTTGTAATTTGTTGGCGATTGTTTGAGAAAGGGAGTTCCGTGGTTTTTCTTTTCAGTTCCTTTACGGAAGATCTCACGGAAATCATTTTGCAGGAACTATCTGGTATTCCTCCTTCATTTGATAGGCTAATTCTAATGGTATGTTAAAGTCTTGATGCATTTATGCCTTGCTTTTAATTTCTGCTGATGTTATGTAAAGGATTTGTTTGAGTTTGGCATATTTACTAGAATACTAGTTTAGGTTATTGATGGTCTTCCAGCAGAATTCATTCTCGGCAAGGATGGTCAGCCTCCGAGTAAGAAATTAATGGAGGCCATGCCATTTACTCAATCTTTGTTAGCAAGTGGATTGGCAATTGGTTACCATGCTAAAGCTGCACCTCCAACTGTTACAATGCCTCGGTTGAAGGTGGGCAATGTGTAGTTGCTTGTTCCTGAAAATGTCAGGAACTGAGTGTATTGTTTCTCACTCATTCTTTTGGTTTTTGACTGCAGGCGATGGTTTCTGGTGCAATTGGGGGATTCTTAGATGTTGCATTCAATTTTAACACACAGGCTTTGTTGGATGACAATATTCTTGGTTAGATTATAATGTAGTCTTGAAGTTCTATGATTGATGACATCTGTTGTTCATTTATGAACCTGTTCGGATGTAAACTGGTGCCCTGTTCATTTTGGTTGCAGAGCAGTTTTTCAGGATTGGTAGGAAAATGGTGATGCTTGGTGATGAAACATGGCTTAAGTTGTTTCCTGGATTATTTACAAGGCATGATGGTGTTAGCAGCTTTTTTGTAAGTCTTTTATATAAATCATTTGTTGGAATGCTTTACTTTTTCGGCTTATTTTATTGTTGGGGTTGTTTGCCTTGTTTTCTTGGCTTTTAAATTATCTATTCAGGAGGGTATACTTCTGCTTTGGGTTATTGTGGATCTGGTTAATCTTCTTTTTTAATTGTATATTTACCTTGCCAGTACGGTGAAGATATCCTTATGAATTATGATGCTTTCCGTTTATGCTCACTAGAGAGAAGATTTTTGGATTCTTGTTTTTCCTCTCTACTGTGCATTTGATATTTTAAATGGAATGTGAAGCTTCTCCACCACATCAGCTAGTGCTATGGTGTCAACTGTTTTTTAAATAGCTTGTAGGTTTGTTGTTTCATATGGTTGATATAGGTTACTCCTCTTAATTGCAGGATAACTGCATTGGTTGATATGAGCTTTTCTTTTTGGAATTTTTCTTGTGAATCTTCTTCATCTTGGTGCATTTTCAGTGACAGTGAATGAATAGCTGTTGAATGAATTACTTTGTAGTAGTTGCTTATTTTTGTTCTTGATACAGGTTAAAGATACTGTGCAAGTAGATCAAAATGTTTCTCGACACTTGGGATATGAGCTCAGCAAAGATGACTGGAATCTATTGGTCAGTATTGTTTCCTTTCATATTCTCACCCTTTTTAGATTATTGGTGGTTATGGTTGGGATGTATTTCTGATATTAACACAGGTAGTTCTTTTGCATTTTGCTAACATTCAATATTTGCTGCATAAATGTTATGGTCTTTGTCAGATGCCATGTGAGATTCTGTTATATGGCTTCTGTCAAAACTTATTAGGTGCATTATTTGCTTATATCTATTTAGCTCCTGTTTGGATTCTCAGACTATAAAAATCTTAACTTTTTTCTTTAATATGCATAAATTCCTGATCCATGATTATAGTTCATAATGACTCTTTCTTTTATCTTTTGAAGATATTTCTAGATACTGATGACAACATATTATTTTTTTTCACTTTTGTTACTAAGTGCACAGAACTCTTTTGCCACCTTCCTTCAAGCTGTCACATTTCTTTAGTCTCTACAAACTTTCTCTCTTTTTCCCTTTTCTTCTTTAAATGCTAAGAACAGTGATTTTTGGTGGAGAGTGAGTCACATTTTGTTTGATTAAGGCTTCATTGAGTTAGGCTAGATTAGCTTCTTGGTTGTTTTCTCTACAATTATCTTAGTAATTGTGTTTAGCTGTTATCAGAGAAGGTGGAAGTTTGATTCCTAACTTTTGTCAATACTTCTATTTTGTTGTGTTTTGATTTTCACTGAACCAATATTTCCAGATTCTGCATTATCTAGGTGTGGATCATGTTGGGCATATTGGTGGGCGCAGCAGGTATTGCCATGTGAAATAGTGCAAATGATCCTATTAGTCTATTATTAAACTTATAACTTCCAGTTTTAGTTTTAATTTTACTTTGGGCCAATGTTCTGTGGAGATACCCCATCCCCAACTTATGCATAAAAAATACAATACAGGAACAGGTCATGAATTTCAGATAGAGTCATTCATCTAATGTAAGCAACACAACTAGGCATTTACAGTTAAAACATCTTTAGTAATTCTATTTTTACTAAATATGGTCAAGCAATAAATTAATAAAGGATTACTTGTGGACATTTTTTGTTATTTTTTTCTTTGGTCCAGAAAAATCCTTCCACTTGCCCTTAACATTTATTTATTTTTATATTTTATCTTCCAGGATGATTTTTTTTTTTTTAATTTCTCTAAAAGTATGCAAATTTATAATTTGCCCATCTTAGTAATATGATATTTTCTAATTGTCTAATGTTTCCTTAACATATATTTTAGTGTCTTAATGCCCTCAAAGCTGATGGAGATGGATGAAGTGGTCAAAATGATTCATTCAAGAACCATGGAGACCCAAGAGAATAATCAACAACGAACACTTTTGGTTTGTGTTACTCAACACATTGAATTTGTTGATTTCCATCTATTGGACCTACTCAGAATAACTGGATCTATATTGATTATGAATCTTGTGAGACTGGTTAATGTGGTTTCATTAGCTTAGCATTTGACAATCACACTTTTCCATGAATTGTTAGTTTTGACAACAGAAAATTTGTAATTGAGAAAATAAACACAAGCCACTTGTAGATAATGACATCAGATTCAGTGTTTGATATCCAGATGAATGTTAACAAACAGCATCATTTGTATGCTAGTCCTTGTATTATTGCATGTGGAGAAGACAGAAATGGTTGAGTTCTCATAAGTTTCAGCAAGACAGCAGCTGCCAATGGCAATGCGGTGTTTGGCTAGCTTTTATCATTCTTAGTTACCTATGATATCTGATTTCAGTTCATCTGAGCATTGTGAATTCTAGACCACTAATTGTTGCATTCAGAAATTTACCCTTTTATGGTCCTGTAGAGCTTTAGTTTCACCCTCTTTTGTCAATAACTATGATATAGAAGCTAAGATAGCCACCATGACAATAAGGCGCCAATAAGATATGAATAGCAACTTGTTTATCATAGTTTTTTCTTGTATTTTGAAGCATCATAGGATTCCCTAGTACTAGCTTTATTCTACCTTCTGCTTTGGCCATGTTATCATTGTTCGTACTTATGTGGAACTATTTGTTTCCCTTCTTACATTTTGGTTCTTATGAGGTGTGAATTCATTTAGATTTAGATTACTAATGTACCTTTTGCTGTCAAAATTTCATCTGTAGATGGTGGTGAGTGATCATGGAATGACGGAGAATGGTAATCATGGGGGGTCTTCATATGAAGAAACTGATTCTTTAGTGCTTGTTATTGGCCTGAGAAATCATGCCTCTGACTATGCATCAGCCATCCAAAACACAGCTCATCAGGTAATAATACTAACAAATTTCAAATTTCAAATTTGATGGGTTATCTTTCATTCTAATAATTCTTCACCACATACCATTGAAACCTAGTTGCATAAAGTACTCCTGGGTTTCAATATAAGAATAAGGCTTTGAGCATCTGCAACTTTCTCTTCTACGATGTTGAAAGATATATTCTTTTCCTTTGGTACAATGTGAACCTTGAGTACAAGATTAGAATTCAAAACCTTAATATTTTTTTAAAACTAAAATGCTTTGAAATTTCAATATTTGTATCTAGTTTTTTAGTTAGAGTTAATAATTCAATTAATTTTTTTCCACTCAGGTTGACATTGCACCAACATTAGCTCTTCTATTTGGTGTCCCAATTCCTAAAAACAATGTTGGTGTCCTTATCTCAGAAGCTTTTGATGCTCTTAAAGGTTTTCCTAACTCTCTCTCTCTCTATATATATGTGTGTGTGTGTGTGTGTGTGTGTGTGTGTGTGTGTGTTAGTCAGAGTAAAGCAATAATAGATAGCAAGGGGATCATGAAGACAGACATTGTAACCTTATTCCTCTCAATGCCCTTACCTTCCTAAGCTCTTTCCAAAATATTTGGAGCTTCATCTCTTTCTGAAAAAATAAAAAATGAAAAAGAAAACGAAAACTATCCTCTGACTACTTTCAACTCGTATGGTAGGAAAGATCTTAAAGAAGCAGGGCTTTACAGGAACTTGTAATGATGTCATTTGAAAAAGGATGCTTCAAATGGAAGCACAGAAGTTGGTCTACCATGTTATTAATGGTTTCTATGTCACCCTGGCTAAGGCCTGTCTTTCTTTTTATTTGTTTTTTAAAATGCTTTGACTAGTTTGTGCCTATCTGTACCCTATTATGGATGAAAGTGTTGTAGCAAATTTTTTTACTGTTGAATTTGAGTTGAAATGTGGTACCTTGTATGCTTTGTGAACTTAAGTAATTCTTATGATGACTTCAGATGACCAACAGCTGAGGGCACTGGAATTAAATTCCTGGCAGTTGCTTAGATTATTGCAAGAAGAGTTACCAGGTTTACCATGCCAAAAATTCCCATGTGATGGATTTAGCAATCATCAGGGTTCTTGTACTAATGAGTGTGATCATAGCATTGAGAGGAAACTTTGTTCCTTATATAAGAATGCTGCAGACCTCCATAGTTCCTGGAAATCTAAGAAAGGCTCTCAGTGGGTTTTTATTCCTCATGCCAACTATTATCACAACCATGAAAAGGTTTTTTGTTAGAAGCATTCCTAATACCATTAGGTTTTTTTTTTCTTTTTTTTTTTATCTGAACAGGTCTTCTAGTGGGAAAGACTACAGCTACACTGTTGCAGCATATTACAAGTTTCTGAAATCTGCAAGTGAGTGGCTATCATGCCGAACCACTGAAGTATGAACAAGACATCTATTATTATATCATATTGTCATACTTTCCTTTTCATTTCTTTGTTTAACAGTTCTATTTTGCAGAAACCTGTAAGCCTACTTGCCGCTGGAGTGGTAACAATGTTTATATCATGTATGATATTGTTGAGCCTTATATTTGGCCTAGTCAGAGATGTTTACCTCCCAGCAAACAGACAAATCTCTAACTCTACTGATAGCAGAGAAAGGTGGTCCTTAGTTGATAAGTTTGTTCTTGGTGTCGTCTTGATCCTTATTATAAGTATGGGGTCTAGTTCAATGGTAGAGGAAGAGCATTATATTTGGCATTTTGTCTTATCCACATATTATCTCTTATTACTTCGAAAATCTGCACAGTCCCTCACCACAATAGGCACGCAAAATTCTTTTAGCTTGTTCAAAGGAGAAAAGGGAAAGAATTATTTATGGTTGCCTTTTGTCATTATGCTCCTTATTTCTGGAAGAATTTTGAGAGGCTGGCATCAAGGTGGTGTAAACTGGACTAGTCTTCCTGACATTTCAACATGGCTTGAACAGTCTGGGAGTGATCTTGTAAAGTTGGTGCAGCTAATCTCAGCCATCCTGGTGATTAGCTTAGGCTTGTTTGCTCTACTTTTACTAGGATCAAAGGGAAAACTTTTTATGATGGTCAAGTTTAGCTTTTTGATATCTGGATTATTGGTTTTGCTACATATCCTGAAATACCAAGATGACACACTTGCATCGTCCAATTTTGGTGCAACATTTTTGGCACAAGCAATCTATGCAATTCTTGGCACAGCCACACTTGGAACTGTTGTAGCCTTACCATGGGTTATTCCCTTAGTAATATCTACGATGAGCTCAAATCTTAAGATCCTCTCACCATCTTTAGTTTCTGTTGGCATTCAAGATAAGTTTCCAGTGGTGGAGTTAAGAGATACTTTATACATGAGTGGGTGGGCATACGTAATATTTTGGTGTCTCCTGCAGCTATTGCTCCAACAGCCTATTAATTCAACACCAATTCTATTGCTTCTTTTACAAATATTGGCCAGCATTCTGTATTATTCTAGTGATGGGATGTGTTACAAGGAGTTGGTGGAGGTACTCACCACCTTTCCTTTTCTTTCTTTGAAAAGTATGGTATAACCTTCAGTAAATCATTTTTGCTGTGGACTAGCTGCATTTCAGTACTAATGTTGAGCTCGTCATAGGTTGCAGCATTGTATTATCTGGGAATGGCAGGCCATTTTGCACTAGGAAACAGCAATACGCTGGCTACTATAGATGTTGCTGGTGCCTTCATTGTACGTGCACCTCTCTTTCCTTTCAGACATGTGTTATCTAATTTATTATATGAAGTTTAGACTAGAGACATTTATCATCTAATTTCCAACATTTTTTACTGGTTGCCAGGGTATCTCAAGTCACTCAACATTGCTTTCAGGCATTTTAATGTTCATTATCACCTATGCATCGCCAATGTTTGTTCTTCTCAGTTTGCTGTTGTACATTTCCATGAAGACCACTAGCTATCTTGTAATCCCTGAGAAGGCAGATTCTGGAAATCTTCTCATTAAGTTACTTGGTCTTCCTTGTCTGGTTCCCCTAGGCTTGAATTCAATTCTATTGACCGCCTACACTGTCGTGCTGCTATTAATGAGGAACCATTTATTTGTTTGGAGTGTTTTCTCCCCAAAGTAAGTCTTTTAGATAAGCATATATAGAACTACTCTTTGCTCATCCTGACATTGTCAATTATCTGTGGGAGAAGCATTTGCTTTAATCCTTTTTTTTTTTTTTTTTTGTGGAAAAATCCCCTCCATGTTTTTTTTTTTTTTTTTTTTTCCTCTAGGTACCTATATGTCTGCGCCACAACGGTCTGCAACTATATAGGAGTCTGTATTGTAGCCTCAACAGGGATTTATACATACCTCGTCCTGACAATCCGACAGAGGCGACAAGTTGCCATCAAATAAGCAGAGATAGTCATTGATTCACAAGAAACTGATTTTTATTTTCTTAAATATACTGCAGAAAGGTTTTTTTTTTTCTTGTATTTGATTTATTCTCCTCTAATTCATGACATGTATGCAACTATTACACAAAATCATGTAATGAAATTTTGAGCTTATATTTTAAAAACTTTTTATGGACTAAATACTGATTTTTATTTTCTTAAATATACTGCAGAAAGGTTTTTTTTTTCCTTCCATTTGATTTATTCTCCTCTAATTCATGACATGTATGCAACTATTACACAAAATCATGTAATGAAATTTTGAGCTTATATTTTAAAAAATTTTCACGGACTAAATACTCCTCTTTAAATTTACTCCCTGTATTAAAATAATTGTATTTTTATTTTAAATTTATTTTATATTAATTATTTTTTTTTAAGACAAATATTTTTAATTCTAAAAAACAATAGTTATTTTATATAAAAAATTATTATATAATTTAAAGTATATTAAATTATATAACAAAAATTTTTAAATGGGAACAAATTTTTTAATATTAAAAGTTTTTTCTTTTCTGACTTTTTTGTTTTCCTGTCTCGTATCAAACTGCACAGTAGGAAAATATTTTGTAGCAGTATCTCAAAGAGGACAAAATGTATCAGATTCAGTCTCCTAAGCTCCTTTTTCACCTAGGAGCTAAGGAGCAGGGGAAGGGTACAGATACAGACTACGGATTACAGAACCTGTAGAATTGCAGCCTAAGCAGCAAAGTTGTGATCACACATGTTAAAGCTGAGCTGGCCATCTATCATCACAACCGTCCATGTTAACATCACACACCATTCACTCCTCGGTCCCATCGAAGTCCCATCTAAACCATGTGTTTTGATCAATTGATCTAATCCCTAGGGGAAAACATTGGTATTTAACATATGATTCATGTATATGAGCGACACACTGTATCATTTCCGAATATTTGTTTCATTCTTTTCTCTATTTCCTTTTGAGGCAAGGCACACTCATCGCCGTCCCATGGAGCCAGACATCTCGGAGCTCGACTCCGACGATCTTCTCCGGCGGGCCTCTCGCTTACTGAGCAGCCGTGACTTCTCCACCAGCCGGAAATACGCTATCATGGCTCGAAGATTCTACCCAAATCTTGCCGAATTGAACGAGATACTTGCCATTGCAGAGGTTATCATCTCCGCCGAGAACTGCCGCCTTCCCAGCGACCACCTTGCCTACTACTCCATTCTCCAAGTCCCAGATTCTCAGGTCGATAACAGAAAGTTGATCCAAAACCAGTTTATGAAATTAGCCTTGATCTTAAACCCTTCCACCAACAAGTTCCCCTTTGCTCTGGAAGCCCTCAATCATGTTCGCAACGCTTGGTCTGTGTTGTCCAACCCAAAAAGGAAGACCCAGTATGACACTGAAAATAGCAATGGCAAGATGCCTCAAGGCAAAGAGCACAAGGAAGAAGATGTTTGTCAACAAAATCGCACTCAGAACTGTAATGGACCCAGCAATGAGAAAGGGTTCAAAAGGGACAGGAAGATAGAGAGTGGTTCACAAGAACAGGGGGGGAGAGGGCATAGAGAGAGTGTGAGGGGAAAGGCTACATTTTGGACTGTGTGTCCGTACTGTTTCCACTTGTACGAGTATGAGAAGGTGTATGAAGAGTGTTGCTTGCTGTGCCAGAAATGTAGAAAGGGGTTCCACGGGATGGCAGTACCTCCACCGCCTTCTAGTATGCTGGATGAAGGAAACGGGTACTACAGTGGGTATGGGGTTTTTCCATTGGGGTACCCTGTTGGTGATTTCTTGGGAAACAAGAAAGAAAATGGTGGTGGAGATAATGTGAAGGTGGATAACTTTGTGGTGATTTCTGATGATAGTGATGATGACTTAGACTCAAATTTAAAGACTGAAGGTTATCAAGTGAAAGAAGAGGTTTCCACAGTGGGTGAACCAGTGGTCAAAGATGATGGCATGGATATGAGTGCGAAGAATGATGGTTTTCAGGTAAAGGAAGTAGTTTCTGGAGTTGGTAACTCAGGGGAAGGTATGCAGAGTAGGGTCATGAGAAGGAAATCTGTGGCGAGGAATACTAAGAAAATGATGGGGAGGGGCATAAAGAAGAAGAAAATTGAAGATATAAAAGTCCCAGAAATGAATACGGGGGTGGAAAATGGAAGCGGGGATGGCTGTTATGAGGATGATCTGGAGTTTTTTGAGGGAGATGAGGACATATATGTTTGCATAAGAGATTCTGATTGAGGAAGGAAGGGCAATGGAACATTGAGGTCTTTTGGGGTTTTTAAATGAAATTCCTTAGTTGTCTTTGTGGTTTCTAACAGTAGTTGAATTAGCTGGAGCAGCTGCTTCTTTTTGTTTAACAGGAAATCATCACTACTGTGCAGTAGGTGCCCACAATGTGCTCTGTTAATCTCATAGTTGTAAAGCAAGCAATAAAATATGGTATACTTCTTGACAGTCTCTTGATATGTTGTGGCTACTACTTAATGGAAAGTGGAAACATCATGTTATAGTTTCTAAGTATGTGATTTGATATCAATTTTGGACTATATGACTACTTGAGCTTCTTGTTTTACTAATTCTGGATGGTCTGTTAATCACATATTTGGACTATTTTCTCTCTGGAGATTTTGATTGCTATTCAAAAGTCGGTTTTTGTGGACTCTGCTCTATTCTTACTGTATGTTTAGACTGAGAGCTAAATAGTTCTGGTAGTTATCTGCTTTTGTTGTGATGGTCATAAAGAATTATAACATGTAAATTGAAACAAGAGAATTAGTTATGCATATTTATTAGCGGTGAATTGCCTTGTGAATTGCTGACTCTACACCAATAGGTGCCATAATTGAATCATACTTGTTAGTTGTGAGCTGCTATTCTCATTTTGCTAATGTTGGGAATTTTGCCTTGCAATTCACCAATTCTGCACTCAATTGCAGAAGGTAAGTGGTGAATTTCAATTCACATTTGACTGGTGGAATGACCCTTCTCCAAGATCAACAATAATGTTTAGGTGTCTTTGATTTGATCACTTTGAAGATTAACAAAAAAACACCACCCAATCTTTAGAGACACATGATCATGTCTTCAGAAACAGTTCAGCCAAGAAGAAACGATCAATAAAACGAGTATTAGGTGTTTCCATAATGCAGGAAATCATAACATTTCCATTTCTTCATTTCTTTGCCTTAACTTGTGAGATAATAAAGTTGTTAATTCTCATAAATACTAATAAATCTTCCGAGATTTTGCGAATCAAATGTATACCTTAGGATTGTAAGAAAACGTTGTGTGAACGATTTTCCCTAATAAATTGCCATTAATCAGATTTTCCACCTCTCAATTTTTACATTCTCCATTCATGTATGGTAATGATATGTAAATAATTTATTTTTATAATCTTTATATGTCATTAAATAAATAAATATATAGAATATCAAGAGTTAAATAGGGTAAAGAGTGTCAATTCTTATTTAATATTTTGTGTTGTCTTATGTAATTGCTGTGGAAAAAGTTTTCTCTCCCTCTTTTTTTTTGTGTGTATATATATATATATGTATGTATATGTATGTATGTATATCTTATTCAATCAGCTTTAAAAGTCAATAATCTTCTAAATTTTTTTGGATCTTCTTCGCCTCTGCCCTAAGATTATGTTATTTTGCCTCTATATATTCTTTTACCACAAAAGGGTAACATAAAGTCTTATATTTTGCTCTCTAAGGAACAATTTCCATACAAAGCAAAGAGGTTGTAGAACTCCCACAATGGTTCTGCTGCAACGGGTAGTATCAATTACTCTCATTTCCTTTTCTGATTCTTTTATTACATTCATTTTTCTTAAAATAGTGTCTTTCCTTCTGTTTTCTATACATGCAGTTAGGACAAGGCGTTAGAAACATTCCAGGTCGCTGTAATTCAGAGATATTCTCAAGGCAAACAGGCATTCGTCGTAGAATAATCCTCACCAATGCTATCCACTACACAAGTTTAATCACCAAACCAAAGTCAAAAGTTGAGGCCAAAGTAGACTCTGCCCTCAAACATAGTTTGGCCGAGAGGGATCGAAGAAAGCGGATCAACAAACAGTTTGATAAGCTCCGCAACATCCTTCCAAACTTGACCAAAGTAAGAGATAAAGAGAAAGAGTTTGCATTTTTAGTATATTTACGAACAGATGAAAAACAGTATAAATGAATGAATAATTACCTTGCCTTCGTATCATACAACAGATAGATAAGGCATCAGTGTTAACGGAGGCAGTCTGGCGAGTTAAGGACCTGCAGAAGAAAGTAGAAGGGTTGAAAGCAGCTAGTCATGGAAGAATGGCTCGTGTGCTACCTGGTGAAACGGATGACTTTAGTCTGCTTTACTTTGAGAACAATGGTGGGTTCGTGAAGGCAACTTTCAGCTGTGATGACAGGCGAGATCTGGTCCCTGATCTGACAAAGGCATTGCAATCGGTGAAAGGGCAGGTGGTGAGGACTGAGATGGTGGTGGTCGGTGGGAGGATTAAGGGGGAGCTATGGATGAAGGGGGTCAGCGGAAATGAGGCGATGCGGGTGCTCAAGAGGGCGTTGCAGATGGTTGTGGCTAGGCCTAATTTATCGGATTGTGCTCAATGATCATTCGTTGTAAATATAAAGAAAAGTATCTCAAAATTCAGACTCAGGATTGAAGAACTTGTTCTAAGAGAGGCATGATTGTTAATATACTCTCCCTTACTTTTGTATATTTTCTACAAATAGAACAGTATATTGGCTGCAAATAGTGTTTCCTAGAAATTGCAATGAAAGAATGATGTCAAGAACAACCTCTTTATGTTATAGCAGTTGTGTAACAGGTGACTTTCAGTAATTTCCTTGTACTAGGGAATTCCCCAAAACAAGAATTGGGCAATTGAGAACCAATCCTATATATGGCAAGAGATTTTGCTCCAGTACAGCAGACAAGAGCAGTACATGTTAATCTTGCAACAGCTGCCTCCACGATAGTATGTTGGAACTGATGACAACTCTTATGGATAAATAGGTCAGTCTTATTGTTTATAAAACACTATTTCCCGGCTACAATGGGTTTTGATTGCCTCTTCCAATTTCTCAACCTTATCAAAATCAACCTTGAAGGAGACCATGGTGATGCCGTCTTTACCAGTATCATAATCCTGTTTGATGTCTTCAACTTGGAAGGACTGTAGCTGCAATCAACAAGCACAAGAGGATGTCAAGATAAACATCAGATTAACTGTGTGAAAGCTCCACATTTTGAGCAGCAAAGATTACAAAAAACAAAAATCAGGGCCAACGTGATGGTGATAAGAATTCCATCTCTCAAATTACATACATCAATATTAATGAGATTTTTGGCATCAAGGACTGGAATTTTAGAAGAGATGTTAAATCCAAACCTAAAATAAGCAATAAGAACACATGTGAATGGGAAAAAAAAAATGCTCTGGCCCAAAAAATGCTTGCTTAGTTGCTTTAAGTTTAGCGTTAGTCTATCCCTAATTCTTAGGCCTTCTGGTACTCGGCTTTTACTCAAGTTTATCCTTTGCTATTGTAAAAATAACTAAGCAATTGAATCAAATTGTTCCTTTATATCAAACTTTGGTTAATATTTTGACATGAAAAGAGAGCAATTGAGGCTTTACTTTCTGTTTCCCCTTTTGTTTTCAGGCTTTTGTAATTTATATATGAATCTTGCTTGCATTGGTCTATACCTGAACTACTATTGTTTCCAGTTTAAGATACCATACTAAAACCATTGAAAGGTAAAGTGCAAAGTAATCGCATACTCCAACATTGCCCCTTGCAAACAAACAAGGAAGCTATGACTCGCCAGAAAAGTGAGCCATAATTTACAGGAACAAGGAAAAGAGAATCCATCTCAAGGAGGCTGTAAGGTTTTCAATACATTACAAGGTGATAGCTGTATAAGAAACTAAATTTAATGAATGGTAGAATACAAGCATGACAAACTATAAGAAAATATGCACACAATCTATAGCCATCAAGAGAAACCACTAAACAGGCCTGCTAGCACATATGCAGCTTCCCTTGATGTCATTAGGTTATGTATAGAGCAGAATTCGACTAAAGAAAGTTGTGAAAGGAATCGAAATAAGCTCACCTGATGGTATAGAGCTCCCAGAAGATCAAAAGAAACCTCCACACCCATTGGAACCTAAAAAAAAAAAAACCAAAAAAGAACCAATTTAAGGTTACATTGCAAATTATAGACATCATGAAACCAAAAAGCACCCAAAATTCACCATCAAGGTATGCATAAAAATGAATAATTCGATCCTACCTTAGATTTCACAAGACAAGTAGGGGCATTTCTCAGGCATTCCGACGCCACTCCCCCATAAGCCCTGACAAGGCCCCCAGTTCCTAATTTGATACCTCCAAAATGCCTGAAATTCATAAAACCCAAAAGAAAAGATAAGTCTTTTCTTCTTTCTTAGAAGTACGGGTAGGAAAAGCTTATGCATTGGGAGGAACTGTATTTACCTAATGACGACCACCATAATTCTGTCCAGACCTGAAGATACGATTGCAGAATGTATTGGCTTCCCAGCCGTGCCAGATGGTTCCCCATCGTCATTAGAACGGTACTGGTCGCCGACCTGCAATCCAACCTCCGTATGAATTCACAGTGCAGAGACTAAGCAATCGTTAAACCAATCAGAGGTCGCAATTTACCTTATAAGCCCAACAATTGTGAGTGGCCCGCGGATCCCGGACCTGAGAGAGGAAAGACTGGGCGGATTGTTCGTTGGAGATGGAGCCAGCGATGGCGATGAATTTGCTCTTCTTGATTTCTTTCTCGAACGTCACTGTTTCTGTGATGGTGGTGTATTCGCCGGCCCTGCAGCCGCCGCTGCTGCTGCTGCTGCTGCTTGCAGTGGTAACCATCTGCTTATTGGCCGCCGCGGCGGTGGATAGGAAAGAAGCGGAGAGACGGTGGTTGAGGAGATGGAGATGGCAGCAGCGGCAGCCTAGTGGTGGTATTGCCAGCGCCAAGGACATTTGCTTGTTCTCTCCGTAATTAATAACGGCGAGCTTTCAAAGATTTCCGGTGACCGCTTTTAACACGTATCGAGGTAAAACAGTGTCGTTTTGATTCAGTTAATGAAATTATTAAATCCTCTTTTGTTTCGTTTGTACCCCTATTTCTTATAAATACATGGGATATTATTAACAATTTATTGATTCAAATTGAAAAGGATTAATTTTTAATTAAAATTTTGAATTTAAATTATGTGAATGGTAAAATAAATGTTTTTCTTAAGGGTTTGTTTCGTCAAAATATACCACACGCATGTAATGCGATTACTCTATTAAGGTATGTTATGTTAACGTAAAACGTTTGCTCTGTCAAGCACATTATATTATGATTATCATATTAAGTAAGTCACGTGGGTACAGGTAAGTCACGTGAATAACTTGCCAAGATATACAAAGTTAATGAGAAAAAATACCTTATATACATTCAATAATCATAAAAGAGGGGATACACTCTAAATCAATACTAACTTAAATATCAAAGTTTTTTCTTGATAACCAACTTCAACGTTTTGCAAGTCTATCAGGAGAGAAGTTACCCAAGAAATCTACATTACTTCAATAAGCGACATGGGAAATCTAGATTACTACAAGCAATGTTGTGCACAAATTATCATAAGCACATGGAGGCATATCATTGAACGAGATTTTTTCATCTTCCACAAACTCCACCCACCTCGCCAGATCATGAGCTATATATGGAGAAAATCATCCATGTTGAGAATGTGCCTTGAAATTTACTTGAAGTCCTTAGAAGAGAGAACAAGATGAGGTTCATGAGAGGAAAGTAGTCACGAAGCTTTTGGAACCTTGGTGGTAGGTTCTCGAACCTATGAGGAGAAGAAAAAGGGTTAGAGAGCAACAATATTCTAGAATTTATGAGGAAATTTTGGAACTTAATGTTAAAGGGTACTTTTTAATAAGGTGATAACTTTTTATTAGTGAGTATGATATTATTTTTGTTATCAAATACTCCAAACTTAAGACCCTCATAAATATATGTTTATTTGTGAATCCTATAGGTGAGTGAGAGAGTTATGAAAAGAGAGACATCAAACAGATGTTTGTTGTGTAAAAAATTAAGTCTGAATCTTCATTAAAGGAGGAACACAGTTTTGAGAGGTAAAGACACTGTTGTAAGAGAATGTTCATCACCAATGGTGGGTGGGTTTGTGAGGATTCTTGAAAGATATTGAGTGAGAGTGGGTAAGATCATTTGGGCATCCATTGATGAAGGATTGTCTCTCAAATTAATGTACTCTTGCTTGATTATAGTGGGTTCTCACATTCTCCATAGTTTTTTTCCGGTCTTACGATTTTCCACGTAAATTTCCATCCTTGCTTTCGTTTGTGTGTTAGAATCCCCAACAATCCAAAAGACCCCCACTTCTTCCACCGCTCATGCTGTCCACACGATACAGCCTGAACTACTTCGAGGCAGTCTGATTCCAGTGAAAAACCTGTATAACCCATGTCCATTGCCCAGTCCAAAGCTCTCCTCACTGCCATGCCCTCCACTACCATTGGGTCCCCATAGATGGAAACAACTGCACCATACCTGCCTCCACCTGTCCCTTAGCGTCCCTCACCATAGCTCCCTCCTCCCACATAACAGACACTCCAACGGATAACTTACTCCTCTTCCAATTAGTTTAGCCCTTACTGGCAAAAAGATCCCGACATGCTCTCCAACAAAAAATCCTCACCTTCTCTGAAACATCCACTACATATCCACAGCCCACAAGACTTTCCACAAAAAGGTGAATCAGGGGAAAGTTTAGAGATCAAAATTAGAACAGCAGAAAGGTATTTTAGAACACAATTGGATTGGGAAAAAAATGATGAACAGTTACTTGTGAATCATGAGGATAGTTAAAAAAAAAAAAAAAGCTCGATTTCATCTCAACTCAAACCTCAATAAAATGCTTGAGCTGATCTATCTCCGCTTGCTCTTCTTAATGATGCACCAGACCTTACATCATAAAGGTTGGCCCAGCCTACTTGTTCAAATTCATTGTCTCTACTACTACTATTTCTCCAATGATGTATAGCTGAGTCATTGTACAAAAATGCAGGGTTCTCATCCCCCTGTTGATCCTTTCTCCAATCCCTTTCTGAATCAAAATTAGGCACTCCCGTATTCAATGGCATCCGATATTAGCTGAACCAGTCGTGTCCCATGCCACCAAATATGTAATCGGAGAAGTCTTCACCCCTAACCGAGTCCTTGGTGCTTGTGGTGCTACAAGAACTTGCATCTGAGCTGCTGAAAAGGGAAGAACTTTCACTCCATGAATCTGCTGAAGGAATTCTACGTGGTGGATGGAATCTCCAATCTTCTAAATATTGTAACTGCTTGCTGGTCAAGCCATCTGATGTTATCCAGTAGACGTGCTTTCCATGCTTCTGCTGTGCCTTGGAAGGATCAGCATTTGAAATATAGGAGTCGAGTCTCATCTTAGAGCTAGAAGGAACTGCTTCCTGATCTCTTTTCTTGGATCTTACACCATGAGACTCTGGAGCGTTTTTTACCAATGCTGGGGTCCTCGGAGAGTGCCTAAATTTTGGGAGAACTAAGGTATTTAGCTGAAACAGACATAAAACAGGGATCTATTTGAACCAAACTTCAAAGTCAGTTATTACCTTGCATAAAGAAGCATGTATGCCCGTTCTAGTAAGACCCTTTCCAACTCCACAGGAATTACCTAAAATAAGTGCTATCCCAATCAGATTTATATACCAAGGAATTCATATCATACTAATTTCACATAGCTATATCATCCTACACATGCTTCTGAGAAAAAGAACCTACCGTGCTGTCATCAATCCTGAACCACCCTCCACGGAAATCCCTCACATAACACACATAATGACCTGAAACTGCAGTATTCATGACGTCTAAATGAACAACAACTGCATAGAGACTGTAGACATTTGACTTATCAGTTGTTCCACTCATATAGGGGTCCATGTTGAGGACCCCAGGAAAACGAATTGACTTATTCAACTTCTCGAAGTTTCCAGACTGCAAAGACCAGATGGTGAAGAGTTAACATTCAAAAAACATGTGGAAGGGGCTGAAGGGCAAAAATTTTGAGCTTTGCAGCAAAGCATTCATTACCTGAAACCGCTTTAAAACTATAGTAAGAATGTTTGGCGCCTCTGATACCGTCAACTTCTTTTTAGCTTTCACATAGGATTTACACCTGGTCAAGTGATGAACAATTTACTTCATATAAATCCTAAAAACTGGGAAAAGAAGAGCCATAAAACACAAAAGATCAGAAGGGCAAGGAGAGCTAACAACAAGCTATAAATGGCTGAGAAAGATTCTTATTTGCAAACCCAAAAGTGGTACCATTAAAGCACCATTACCAGAGACACTAGTCCATGCATGATTTCAATGTCACAAATTTTATACAGGATCTTTTGTTATGTTAAGGAGGAAAATAGGAAGGAAGAGACTCGAGGATACCTCATACCAGAATTAGGACAAAGCACGGTCCTATTTCATTTCGCAAAAATACATACAAACACACACTACCATGTAGCACATCACACAATGACCAAAACCAATAAGTCTGCTTAAACTAATAATGAAATGGCAAAGTAACAAACAAAGAAACCTGCTGCAGTAATATTTGTTATCCCCATCCAAGATCTCAGTAGCTGTAAACTGAGTAAGGGCCTCATCAAGAGTTCCAATGTTCCCATCAATCTCAACAGTTAGATCCATCATCCGCTCCAATATTTCAGATTTTCCAAGGCACTTCATGCACTTTATCTGAGGACCCCAATCACAATATCTCAATTGTTAAATCATGTGTTAAATCACCATCACTTGTATACAGCAATATAAAAATCAGTTTCCATTAAAAAAATCGATAAGTGAAATAGCATTAAAATAATTAGAAACCTTAGAACGAAGATATCCCCCAAAAGTCAGACCCACTAGAGTTGTCTCTTCTGCTGATGGACCCACAGCTCCTGCTTCCTTGAGGCAAACAGATTGCATTGCATCAACAGCATACCTGCCATCTCACTAATTGATGTCTAATTCACATTTGAGAAGGTGCAAAATAGATATCAAAATAGCATAACAGAGAAAATAATTTTAAGAGCAAGTTCACCTCAAAAATTCATGGGCATCTTCCTCCTTCCCATGAGAAAGATGGCTTCCTATTTTTTGTATTTTGGACAATATTCTGATTGGTGACAGAAGTGACTCCCCTTCCCTGGCCTTCAAAATTAAACATTCAAACTCACAGATGAAGCACCAATCTTTCTTTCGACCTGCATAAGAAGATAAACAATTACAAAAGAGGACAGCAATCAAACTCACAGCCAAGATACTAAGCTATATAGAGAGCTATATAATTTTGAACCCAGAAAAAGGTCCATGGATGGAAACTTGCATGATCCAGAATGGAGCCCTCGTACAAGGTAGGAAGTAAGTGGCCGAGTAAAAGCCAGACTTTGAAGCACCGCATTAGCATAACAACTGCAGAAATTTCAAAGCAAATTTGAGAAACCAGAAACTTGAGCACTAACAAATAGAAACATAAACTCACTAAAACTGAGGGAACAAATAATTACTGAATCATGGATGAGGTTTTGGTAAAATAAAATTTAAAAAAAAAAAAGGGAAAAAAGGATCTGGCAAAATAAAAAGAGAATGCCAAAAATCAAGCACAAAGCGCATGACTTTATTCAGAGTAAGGAGAAGTGTGCATTTCAGCACACAAAAGCAGAAATTAAATCAATAGATGCATTCTAGACACCTTAATAAGTGCTCTGAATGCTAAACACTGAATAATGAACAGGCAGCATAATCGCTGAAATAAGTCAAAGAACTGAACGGCACCTGTTTCCACAATTTGTAAGGCCAAATGGGCATAGCTCCACTGCATCATATGAGTAAAGTTCCACGAAAAGTTCATATGGAAAAATTATCTGTCAGAACATAAACAAACTCAATTCTTACAAAACAAAGTTGGAAA
The DNA here is from genome assembly GCA_020521535.1 of Rubroshorea leprosula. Taxonomy (NCBI): domain Eukaryota; kingdom Viridiplantae; phylum Streptophyta; class Magnoliopsida; order Malvales; family Dipterocarpaceae; genus Rubroshorea; species Rubroshorea leprosula. Next base: position 713,626 of record BPVZ01000051.1, on the reverse strand, counting down.
CTGTAAGGCTCTAAACAAAGACAAATACATATGGGGATTACCTTGCAATTGTATTTTCCAGTAACCTCATTTTCAGAACCTAAAAGATAGGACTTTGACTGTTTTGAGGATCTAAACTGCTGTACGACTTTCCGCATAGATGTTTTTAAGCCATTACATGCAGTTTGTGGCAAGCTGGGGAGATCATTACAATTTGCAGTTGTTGCAGAATTGGAACTGGTAATCAGATGACCTCTTGCAGCTGAAGATGGATGATCACTAGTGGCATTACATGAGGAATGTCTGGCATTTTTATCTTCTCTATCATTGGTTACAAAATGTGGCCTTGAAAGGCTTGAGGAGGGTAAGCTCTTTTTCTTGGATGCTTCAGCAACTAACATTTCAGATGAAGTTTCTTTAACCAAGTTCTTATTCATCTCTTTTGTGGGATGGACATCATCCATTAGAGTCTTATTTCCAAGCCGCATTCTAAATTCAACCTCTTCATCATTATGAACCAACTTATTCTTCTTGCTAAGATCACTCATATTATCCACATGATCAATCTCAGACCTTGAAGAATGTAAAATAGCTTCTCTTTTATACTGAGGTCTAGCAGCACTTTTAGGCATATCAGGAGCAAAATCATTAGAAACAGTGGTATCAGCCAACGGTGAGGCACTAGATGTTGCAAACTTCATAGGTATACCCCTGGCATGTTCACCATCATCATCCTCACCTTCCAGCAGTGAAGCTTTAGGAGATGCCTTAAATTCACCTTCCAGTCCTGAATCATCACCATAAATTCTAAACTGTTTTTGTGTTGGAAGATCAGTTCGTGGATGGCATTCATCCTTGTGACCTTGTCTCCAGTGAATAATTTGACACTTACCAGAACTACATGAGAAGGAGTTTATTAGTCAAGACTACAGAAAGAGGCAAAAAGATGCAAAGCAGTTAGAACTGCATATCCAGAAGAGGCTACAAATGGTATTTGTAAGAAGATGCATTTATCTACATTAGTTAATTTGTAAATGGTGTAAGTAGTGTTATTTGTAAACATCTAACCTAAAACCAAAAGGCTATAGGAGTAGTTCACATTGTATTTAAGAGCATGCGTTTCCCCTTAACACTCTGATGTGGGACTCATCATCCCCTGACAATTCCTGGCAACTGTATTTTGGATCCTACACAACTGGGCTGCAACAACCACCCTTACGCCACGCACACAAAATGATTAAGGCCACAAGTTTCCCAATAACTCTCTGATATGCGACTTTCCTCTACTTAATCTTAACAAGTAAATAACCTGCTAAGTAATGAATCGCTTAACAATTTCAATAATTGAATTCTAGCTCAACCAGGATATAAACAACGATAAAACATTTATTTTTTGACTAGTACCCTTTCTATTTTACCCCACTGAAGACATACCATGTATGGACTCCTATAGTGAGCATGCTAACAAGCAAAAGATAACACTCAAAGAGCTACATATGGGATTATGCTGGTATGGAGAAGGTTGACCAAGCACTACCAAAAACATAATTATAATGAACGCCTGCATGCAACCTTTCATTCCATCATTGGAATATGACTCATAAATTAGTAACAAAAAAGTTAATGCAGCCAACCAGATAGCTGAGATAAAAAATTCAATTGAGCAAAAGCAACTAGTTTAGAATTGAAGAACTAGTCAAAATCACTCTACTTTTAAAGAAGTAACAAAATATAACAACTAGATGATATATGGGGTTCGATGAATCATATTGTGAAAACTATTTTGATTTAAGGCATCACTGTGACCACCTTCTAGAATTGATATCTCCCTTATCAGCTCGTTCGATTGACAATTAAAATTGCATAAAAAAAAAGAAAAAAAGTCTGCAATCCTGCTTAACATACAGAATTGCTGCCATATAAAGTATCAGTAGCTCTTACTCCTAATGGAGTTATGAGGCAAACAAAAAGACACTATTTGCATGCAAAGAACTTTGAGATCAAAATAAAGAGAACAGAAAGAAACGAACCAGTAGTGAACAGATTTGCACTGGGAGCAACGCGTAGTTGTGGGACAAAAGCAGACAGCACATTGGTACGGCTTCAGGTAGCCGGAGTACTCAGCCATAGATTGGGCCTCCACCATGACAGCTTCCTGGGAGGCCATAGCGAGGAGCCTCCTCACTTCCTCCTTCCTCTCCGCCGCATTCCTCCACTTCCGTCGGATTACCAGGCAAAGAATCAGCAGCAACCCCACTACAATACTCTGGAACCCCAGAATTCCAGGGACCAGCATTTATCTAAATTGCTATCTTTATTAACCGGCACCAAGGATGGAGTCCCGAACCGAGAAACCCTAAGATTGTTGCTTTTCTATACATAGATTTCTACTGCGACGGCGGAAATGACGGTGGTGGTGGCGGAGAGGCGGCGGATGGGAGCGATGGATGGAGAGGCAAAAGGGGAAATATGTAGAGCGGTGGGGATGAGGAGAGGATTTGAGCATTTGGTGAAGATCTGGGGAAGTGTCCGGAGTCTGGCAACGGTGAGCTAATTTTACGGTTTTTCTTTTTTTTGTCGTCTTTTCGTGTTTAAGACAGTCTTTTTTTTTTTTTTCTTGCCTTGTAAAATCGGGTTTCTTCAGCCTTAAATAAACCATTAATTATTAAATTAGTGAAATATAACGATAAACTAATCATGGTTTTATATTATAATTATATTATATTTATTTTTATATTATATTAATTTGTGTTCTATTTTAATAAATGTTATTAAATTAATTTAAACACAATTATTACACATTAATTAGGATAAAATAGGGACATTTATAAGGGATATCGTGAACCACATTTCCTTCCTCAAGTTTTCAAATGATCTGTTGAGAGTGATCGTTTGGTTTAGGTGGCGGGAAAGACCAACGTAGACAAGCAATTGATGGACCAAGTTGTAAGACTTTTTTAGTTGCAATAAATAAAGTTGTTTAGGATTTCTTTTTAATCTTTAAATGAGTTTGGATTTAGTCGACTCTAGACTCTAGACTCTAGATGCATTTGTATATAGAAACCTCGTATAAATTATAAGGGATTGATTTTCAAGTTTAAAAGTTGAAAATAATGATTTTATATTTTATAATATAAAAAATTATTTTATAATTTAAATTGTATTATACTACAAAATAAATGTCTTTAAATTAAAGAGGACTTTCTAATAATAACATTTTTTTTTCATTTAAAGATCTATATTTTATAATTCAATATAATTTAAATTATAAAACAAGAGACCTTTAGTAATAATATATTTGGAATTGTTGAATTTAAAAATTAATAGCTGATAATTTAGGTAAGATTTACATGTGTTAGTAAATCTAACTCATTTAACTATTTTATTAGTATTTTGTTTTAATGACATTATCAAGACTTTGACAACAATAATATTATAAAGTTTGACCAACAAGAATTTGATTTACTTAGTGGTTACTAATTTAAAAATCTTGATTTGAAATCAATATAAAAAATTTAAAATTTTATGATACAAATCAATTAATCTTTTAATAAATCATAAAAAGAAGTCCCAAAATAAATATACCATAAAGTGACATTTTAGGCTAGATGGAGGAATTTGGCCCAAAAAAGGCTTGAGAGAGGATGCGAATTTCATCAACTTCACAATTTTGTTTAGATTCAAGATACATATGGCCAAAAAACAAAGGGCGTTTATTAGTGATGCTTATACTTGCACTTATGAAGCATATATGCTCGTTTGAATTTGTTCTACTTGGCCTTTGCAAATATTAGTGTTAAAAGTCTAGGGAATTATTTGGTTGGCACTTTTGAATGAGTCTGTGGTTATAAGTGTTTAGTTGACTAACTACAATTAAACATCTAATATTGTAGTTTTCAAAGAACAGTGGTTTCCAGGGCAACCTTTTCCCTCTAAGTACGCCACCCAAACCAGCCATAGGGCCAAAGTAAACATTTAATCTATATTAGTTTGGATCTATTCCTATTGGATAATGGGTTTGGAGATAAGTATTATGTTTAGTATAGTAGGCAGTTTTTGGGAAAATTGTTATACCTTCTAACTTTTTAAACTGTTGTTAGATATGTCATCGACTAAAACCTAATTCGATGAAACTACATTTGGTGAACTAAACACATAGGAACCGTTGTGAATGTTGAAAATAAAAAAAAAAAAACACATGGCAATTGAAAAAAATGACAATTAAACATGCCCCATGAGTGAACATCCCAGTGGTCAAAACCTTCACAAGATCAGGTGAGGCAGAAAACAAAAAGTACCGCTTTACCAACTTTTTATTTTTGAAATTCAAGCACCAGGTTAAAAAAAACCACTTGAATTTTTAAACAAATTATTTATCAAGTAGGTAGAGAAGTAGAATCCATCTTCCACGAGGTTTGACTAACTTATGATGAGCTATTACTCCAGTCCAGACCCCAGCTATGAATATATACTCTTTTTTCTTACGGTTTTTATCTACCTATTTTATTTTAAATTACATGATAAAAAAAAGTTTTATTTTATTTTTATATTCATAGTAGATGTATGTTATAAACTTAAATGCAAGATTTTTTATTTTTAATAAAAGGAAATTGCCATTAACCACTTGAGTTGTTGCCTATTTTTTTGAAGTAT